>OX155950.1:8765171-8790171 GCA_944548615.1 Micropterix aruncella
TTTTCGGATTAATATATAGCCTATGATACTCACAAATAACGTGGCTTTCTATTGGTAAAGAATTTTCAAAATCGGTTTAGTAGATCCAGAGATTACTTCCTACAACGTAACAAACTGTACCTCTTTATAATATTAGTGTAGATAACCATAACACATGAAAAAAAGCGAGTCAGACATATTTAATATTAGTAAATATGGCTGTATGAAATAATGGAAATATTTCACTATTTTACGCAAGGCGTCATTCATTACCACAAAGCGCCCGTTGGCAGCATAACAGGCGGTTAAAATATAGGTAGGTACTGCTTTTCATTCACCGCATTTTATAAATTTACGACCTATTGCGGTACAATCTGCGAATTACATACCTCTATAGTTCGATATTAATTTAATAAATTTGTGATAATCAAGCTAAACGACCCTGAAATTTTAAGATCATTTCCAAACTTGTGCGAATTCAATTCTGCCTAATATTAATATTCTTAAAGAGCGTCGATATTCGCAAGGCGATGGCAATCCGCGGATGATCTCCACTCTGAGCCTAAGAAAAGTTTTAATACAGGCTTAATCTACCCAGATAAGAAGCGGCCTGACGGTAGAAATCCGCGAGATAGAAGGAAGTTACACTGACAAGGGTAATTAATTACCCTTATCTGAAGATTTAATCAAAAATTTAAACGATTATTTCACTGGGTTAATGTTATGAGAGTTTATCTTTCAAAAATTACAAATTGCAAAGCGAGTGTACCACGACTCCCAGATAGATTTTCTAGAGTTTCAGTAACAGCCCTGTATATTATAAAGTGTCTACCCATGGATATAGCTAAAGACGAATTGCGATAATTTTAAAGCGAAATAGCCGTAAATTTCTGGCATTGATTTTAGATTAAGGTGGCTTAGTGTTTGTCGAAAGTTGGAAGTAAGGATCACATGTTTCGCTCTCGTAGATTCGCGGACGCCTTGCTTCGGTTGTGTTATTTGAATAGGAAGCAGTAGCCAAAGCCTTAGTCACCTAAGTCTAGAAGGAAACGATGTATATGATGTCGTTCCTCTTTTGATATTAATTAATAATGCCTAAGCTGTTCGAAACTGAAAGTGGAATCAACGTTTGATTGATAGAAGTTGACAGCTCTAGTTTTTATGTGTTTTGTATATATAAGTTTATTTGAGTGTGTATTTACTTACATTGCATTTATATTTCTTCTTTATTAATTTTATGGAGGAGGGTAAAATATATTTGGGTTCGTTTAAAAAAGAATCTATTCGAAATATTTCTTTTTATTATAATTACCAATTTCATTGCTTTTCAAAAAAAACAAACAACCATTTAGTACTTTTCGGATGCGTGGCTTTTTCTTCAGCAACAAGATTCTTCAGAGGCAAGAAAGATTCTTCTTGCCACTGATGAAGGAGCCACACATTTCGACAAATATACAACCCTTTTCTGACCATTTGAATTTTAAAATATTTGAAAGTCGTTATACTTAAATTTCTTTTATTATTTATTTATTTATTCAAGGAAATATGTGCCATATCCAAAATATGCCATGCATTCCTATAACAGCACTATGTGTATTACTGTAACAATACGATTTGATTTTATAAATGCAAAATGAAATTACTGACATTTTTTTTAAATTATTTCAATTTATTGAATATTTTTAATTATTTATATAAATTTTAAAAATAAATATAGGATGGGCAAAAACGGTCGTACTCTCAGAGTACCCGCATGAAAAAAATATTTTGAAAGCCCAACCGTTTGTCGTAATAAAAATAAGAAAGGTAACTTGGCAACTAATTTCGAGGACAAAAAAATCACAATGTTCGCAGATGATACTAGTCTAATCTTAACAGATAAAAGTAAGGAAAAACTAATGATTAATGCTAATATTACTCTAAATAAGCTACACACGTGGTTTCATTCAAACAACCTTCTTCTTTACGCAACAAAGAGTAACTTTATGGTGTTTTCAAGCACACAAAATTCCAATACGGGCACTCAAGTAACCTTGCATCAACCCAGACTAAATGCGTCAAATTCCTAGGTGTACACGTCGACGATAACTTGAAATGGAATAGACACTGCGAGGCACTAGAGATTAAATTAAGTAGAGCTTGTTATGCATTGCGTATAGTTAGGAAAACACTGAGTGAATTAGAAACGAGGAGTATTTATTTTTCCTACTTTGAATCGATACTGAGCTACGCCATTACGATCTGGGGAAACTGTTACGCTTGTCACAAGGAACCCTTATTTATTCTTCAGAAAAGAGCATTACGGATTATTGCCAGAGCTAAACATATAGAAACATGTAGACCTATTTTTAAAAGATTGAAAATCATGACTCTCACATCACTTTACTTATATAGGCTATTATTAGATTTTTACACCGAAAAGGAAAGTTACGTAAAATTTAAAGATACACATAATAAAAACACCAGATACAAGAATAATTTCATTCTACCATGCGTGGTTTTAAACGCTGCTAGGCAAAGTACCCAATTCTCAGGGCCTTATTATTTTAACCGCCTACCAGTTGGCATAAAAGACAATAGCAATCTCAGAACGTTCCAAAAACTTTTTTTTACAACCAATACGTTTTACTCTATTGAGGAATTTATAAATTTTACAAAATAACTTTTTTTACAGCCCCTTTATTTTAATGTAATGCGTATACTGATTATTTCATTTGTTGATTGTTTTAACTTGAATTGTTAATTTTATTGATTGTTTTAGTTATATGGTATCTTATATTTAAATGTAATTACAATGTATTTAGATTCTTCTTGGACAAAACATTATAAAAATTACTTTGATTGATTATGTGATTATTGATGATTATTGCTTGTGTTTGATCATTTCTGATATTGAATATTTTAATTGTTGATAGTTTTAGTTTTACTGATTGCGCCTTACTTCTTCTTTATGAAGTTTCTTCTGAAACAAAATGTTGTATGCTCTCTGGGCAGTTTGTTAATTAAACATTGTATGTTTTTTAATAATTCCCACAATAAAGAACTCAACTCAACTCAACTCAACTGGAAAAATAGAGTAATAATCTCTAGATATGTCAATATTTTCATCTCAGTACCCATAAATATTGAGGTCATGAATATTTTATTATGGCTTTGAGATGACCTATTTTATACAATATATTCGAACTCCGGAATAAATACTGATTGTAATCAAATAACATAGATCATAGTGTAGATACTTCGTCGAATTGCATTTTGCATTCGTTTGCCCCACCAACGAGTAATAAGAAGAAACGAGCAGTCAGCTGTGACAGAATTAAGCCATCCCATTAATTTGCACAACATGATGCACCTTTTAAATCAGTCCTTGGCTACTTGCCGGGAAAGTATTGGGGTGCCACAACAGTTTTTTTGTACTGCCGGCTTTTACGTAGGAGCTAATGGGCTCTTGCTGAGCTGGCCACAACCCATTCTGTTCAGGGTTGGTCACACTCACGGGTCAACACCCATCCGGCGGCCTCCATGCATTAAGTGCGAGCCCGGGCAGGACTCTGGCCTTAGGGCTAGTTTCCCCTAGGAGTCAACCTTCTGGCGCTCCTGGACGGTCTGCGCATCGAGCGGCGTAAGCCAATCAATTGTGCACTCTGACTAAGAGTCGGGGGAGTCTGGAAGCAGTACTGTTTCCTACAGAGCGGGGGTGGTTGCGGACCTTACGGCGACTGCTCTTGAAACGACCATCGGCTACCCGATCACGGGTGAACAGCCGGGTAAAGGATGCCGTGGTCCGCGATAGATTCGGTATACACCGTATCACGCGCTTCAGAAGATCGCGCAAGCGACCTCGAACTAGTAACCAATCGAGAGACTGGAATAATCTCGCAATTGGAAGTAAGAGCGTGAGTGTAAGCCCGCTGGGTAATACTCCTGGCTATCTCGCGGTTAAGACGTTGGCCTCTTACGGGCATGTGGCGGAGCTTGGCGGTGGACTGTTTTGTTCAAGTCTTCAGCGCTCACTTCAGGGAGATTCACTTCAGGCTTGACTAATAGTTAAAACTTCCTGAGGTGACGGGTTCGCCCGTAGCAGTTGACAACTCTAGTTGCATGTTTACGTACCTATATGAAACTAGATTCAGTGTCTGTAACGCGTATCCCCTTTCTCTGCGATTAATTAAGGTCGACAGAAGAGGCGCGGGCGGGCGGAAACGGGTTAGCGCCAGCGAAATCCCGCCAAGCGGCTTTCAGGAATTAGCATCGAGTGCCAGGCCCCGCCACCTTGCAGTCCATTCCCTCTATTCGCACTGCACCGCAGAGGAATTTAATTTTCCACTCGGCCAGCCGAGCCGCTATGACAGCCTGCGTAGATGTAGCTCGCCACTATCCACGGGCTCGGGCCTCCGGGCCACTATCGTTCCCACAATTCAGAGAATAAGGTAATAGTCGGGACGAGCAGTCAAGAAAACGGTCCCACGTTACTCGTGCTAACTGTCCCTCGGGGTTCGGAAGCCTAATAGGCCTAGTGAAGTACAGCCATCATGACCCAAGTGTAAGGGTCGGCTGAATTCACAGGTCAACACCCATCTGGCAGCCTCCAAGCAGAAGTGCGAGCCCGGGTAGGACTCTGTGCCTGCGGGCCAGATCCCCTAGGAATCATAGTTCGGGCGCTCCTTGATGGTTTGCGCACCGTGCGGCGTTAGCAAATCGATTGTGCACTCTAATAGATATAGGGGAGTCTGTAAACGGCTTTGTTTCCTATGGAGCGGGTCGATTGTGCAGCGGCTCTTGAAACGACCATTGAGCTACCCGATACCGGGTGAAGAGCTGGGAAAAGGATGGCGTGGTCCGCGATAGATTCGGTAGACACCGAATCACCGCTACACAAGGCAGAGGACCGCGCAAGCGACTTCGCACTTGTAACCAGTCGGGAGGCCGAAGAATCTCCCCATAACTGTCTGCTCACTGGGTTAACTACCCCGTTCCGGGCGGTAAGGGTTAGTCTCTCGCGGGCTAGTTGGTGGAGCTGATAGTGGATTGTCATTGTCTTAGTCTTCTACGCTCATCCCACGGCTGAAAGAACGATCACATATCGTTATACCAGCCCGTTGTAGTCGACAGACAGGTTCGCCCGTTGTAGTCGACACCGTCCAACTGTTCCTCAAGGTTAGGTTCCTAATGGTTTCATGCAGCTTGGGCTTTGTCGGCCAAAGTCTATGTCATCTGGCCTGCGCAACTCACGGTTCAACTCCCGTCTGGTAGTCTCCTCGTAGAGGGACTTACTACGTCAGTGCCACGGCTGTAATTCTGCAGTAGGAGACGGTTGGGGTCAGAAGATCGCAGATTTGGGTAAATACCTCTGGCAGAACTGGACGGTTGGTGAACTGTCCGGTTTACTGGATGCTAATGGATCCAGTAAACCGGATAATGGTGTAGTTGTGTCATTATGACCTGCTTCGTTCATGGGTCGGCTTAACTCGCGGGTCAGCAACTATCCGGTAGACTCCTCGTAGAAGTTCGAGCCTGGGTGGGACTCTTGTGCCCCCTGAAACTGAATATGCAGTTGGGTCAGTTTCCCCTGGGAGTCATTCTTCGTGCGCACCTGGACAGTTTGCGCACCGTACTGCGACAGCTAATTGATCGTGCATTCTGAATGATAACTGAGGAGTCTGCAAACGACTTTGTTTCCTATGGAGTGGGAGTGGTGATAACCTAATGACAGCCGCTGTTAAAACAACCGGTCGGTTATCCGATCGCGCTATGAGTCGGGCAAAGAATGTGGCACGGTTCGCAACAAATTCAAACTGATTTACGGTCTTTATTAGATAGAGAATCGCGCAAGCAACCATGAACCAATAACCAGTCAAGATGACGGAGTAATCCGGCCTTAACTGGTAGTAAGGGTGCGTGGACAGCCCGCTGGTTTTACTTGCCAGTGCCTCGCGGTAAAGCGTTTGCCTCTTGCAGGCGAGGGGCGTAGCTGGACAGTGGTCTGTGTTGTCCCTAAGTCTCTAGGCTCACATTAGGTCGAAGGAACGATTATATATCGTTATAACCTCCTGGGGTGACGGGCTCGTTGTAGATGACAGTAAAGATTACTTAATATAGTAGACGAGCGTGTCGTAACTAATCACTTATATCCATCGAATTATTTCCAATTCGAAAAATAGTAATGGTCCACTATAGAAACTTCAAAAATAAAAACGCTAAAAGAAAACTCCGAATTCATAAAGGCAAATTCCCATTTATGTCGCTTCTTTTTTCAATACTAACAACTCCTCGATTAATCTATGACATTAGCTCGCTACCGGCACATACTGCGGTCCAGTTTATTAGCTCATCGTTCTGAGCTCTTCGGTCGAAAATTAGCTTCAATTACCACCACCATCGCTTATATTGCCTTCTCGTTCATCACTCCTTTCTACACAGTTTTACACAATTTTCTCAATTAAGATGGATGGATGCATTTATGCGATAATGCTAATAAACCAATTTTTAAATATTGGATATGAGAAAATATAATATAAAAAATAAATAATTAATTATATTCAAAACCATTTAGTGATTCCTGAGGCAAACAAAATAATAGCCTGTTTTTTTAAAACGATAAAACTCTTCCAGCTTAAGCTACATGTGAAAATTCATCGCCAAGAAACCAATTAACTGCCGGTCAATTTTGAGTATTTTAGAAAAGATGTCTTGTCGGTTTTTACTTAACTGCCACGTCATTTTCAAATAATATTTTTACCTAATTACTAATGAAAATAAACATGCCTACTCTACATTACCAGATTAAAATATTTTAATAAATTAATTGATTGTAGAAATTTAAAATAATATAATTGTTTTTTTTATATGTATTATCATTCGTGTTACTTTAAGTTCTAAAATAGGAGTAAAATATTTTTTTAAACACCATGGAATAGTAAGATAGTTACTCTTCAATTGAAACATGTCGAATTTCCATCCCTTTTAGATTTACTGTATTCATATACTGAGCATAAACACTTCATATTAGAGAAAACAACCTCTCTCTCTCTCTCTCTCTCTCTCTCTCTCGCACAAAAAGTTTGCGCGAAGGTCCAAGTGTTGATGGCGCTATAATTTCCATTTTGTCTATTTTAATGACTTTTTTCAATTTTCTTTTTTGATGACACATCTATAGACCGAGAGCTTTTTTTAGACACTTCCACTAAATTTTACACCTTTCTGTTCTCTCAATACGGCCGTTTCAGGAAAAAACACGTTTCAATTTAATATATAGAAGTTCTCGCTAAAATCCAGTAGATGGCGCTAAAATGTACATTTTTTAATTTTAATGCCTTTTTGAATGTTCTCTTTTAATGGCATCTACAGACCCTCAACCGAATTGTTATACCTAGCCGTTCTCTCAATATTCGTTGCAGGATAAAACACGTTTCAAATATATAGATATCGTCGAAATATTGACTGAGAATATCGTAAATTGTGATAAATAAAATATCGAATGAATTTTCATTTCAACCTCTACCAATCAAAATTGATTCGTTAAATCATTTTCATCGTCCGTGCGACATCTTTAACCGATTTAACCTTGTCATTAATTTATTTTTTCTAATATGCGAGAACCTGCGTGTAATTTTCTCTGTAATATTTTGTTGCTAACAAAAAATACGAAAAAATTAATTTTATTTCTCAACCCTGTTTGACTAATATGAATTTTATAGAAAATCTTTTTGTGCATTATAATTCTTCGGGATTTTTCGCTGTTGACTAATTTTTTTACTGGAAATATCGACCCTATAATTTTTATTTTTCCGACACCCGAATCCAGTCACTTTCCTCTAAATCCAGTTTTATGGACTGCTCTACTACCGCGAAAGCGCCCCGCTGAATGTACCGTACCTGTCTATAGCTAATAAATACTCAATTGCGAATGGGCGCCGTGTAGATGGGGCACTTTTAATTGATTTAGAGAAAATCGTCACACTACTCACACGGTATGCATATATTATTTCTTTGTGTTTAGTTTAATATTGGTGTATAAATGAAATCTTCTCAAACAATCATTACCATTAGTGCATTAGTATTTGTAGACAATTTCCCATCGTTTCTCAATCTAGCAATACATCATATTCGTAATGTCGCATTACTCCGTCGCTAAGTGGTTAAATTCAAAAGATGATATCGGCGTCAAGACGCTCACTGGCAGGCATCGTGGAGGACGCACAGTGGAACCGATGTCATATTTTAACATAGGTCAAACAGAAGTTTTTGAAACTTAATTTACCTATGTATTTTTAAATAAAAGTTATATCGTTTGAAAATGGACCTCTTTTCCTCTAGAATAAAGTTTGTCTCTCTATAATTTGGCTTCAGGTCGTGAAAATTTTCACTGTATGACTTTCTTCGATTTTAAGTGTAGTTTTACAGCTCAGCAGAGTTTCGCTCGGCTTCAAACTACTCTTAGCTATGAAGCAACAAACAAGTCGACTATGTATAGCTGGTTTACAAAATTGAAACGCGGTCATATTAATCTCAGTGACGAGTTTCGTAAACTTTGCCCCTCCACCGCAGTCAACAAGAAAAACATCGAAACTGACAGACCTACCAGTCTTATGAGACCTACTCTTCATCTTCGTCTTTGTCGTTGTCGTCGTCGTCGTCGTCGTCGTCGTCGTCGTCGTCGTCGTCGTCATCGTTGTCTTCGTCTCCACCTTCTACTTCTTCCTCTTCTTCGTATCCAGATTCTTCGTATACTGAATTTTGTCTGAGTGTGTGTGTATGTGTAACCAATGTATCAATCTGTATGAATTCCTCCACGATAGCTCCCAAACGCTTTATTCGATTGAGATGAAATTTGACATGCAGGTATCATTTTCTCATGACAAGAGCTGAGAAGATTGTGGTTAAAATCGGCCCAATAGAGGACGCACCAGTCATGCTTTAATCTCGAAATATTGGACGTGGAGACTTGAAATTCGGTACACAGATGCGTTGTTGGGCCGAAACGACATTGTGATTTTAGAGTATTTTTTGTTAGAGTAACTATTATACTTAACCCGTTGAGTATGATACGACCAAATCTGGTTCTGAAACAATAATCCGTTGAGTATGATACGACCAGATCTGGTTCCGCGTTTTTTTCACTTCTTTGACGTTCTCATATTTATTCATAATTATCTAATTGTTTTACAAAATGATATTTCAATATTCTATATTCGAAATTTCAATGCAATCATTGTGCAGTTGTTCTTTTTATGATTGGTGTAGTAGTTTCGTAGTTATAGTACTTTAAGGTCGATGTCGCCGAAAATCCTGCAAAAGAGACAGATGCATCCATGGAAATACCCATTTACTCCAAGGGTTAAAGCATTACAAATAATTTTGTAAAATCCGCCTTATTTAAGAAAAGTGGACATGTTATTGGATAATGGACGTTTTAAAGCTTTTACACATTAAACGAATATTTCTCATAATATTATATTGTAGGCATGCATTTTCATTTTGTTTTTACAATAATTCAATTAGGAAGATTACAAATTTTTAGTTATATATCTACATTTCGTAGTTATAGGCGGATTTTTGATTATTCCTTGATTTTGATTTTTTTTCATTATTTTTTATATTATTGGTGAATTATTTTTTATTAATTGTTTTCTACTGTTACATTTTAAATTATATACATTTCGTATTTATAGGCGGAATTTTGTTTATTCCTTGATTTTGATTTTTTCTTTATTTTTTATATTATTAGTGAATTATTTTTTTCTAATTGTCTTCTACTGTTAGTTCTACTTATCCGGTCTGTTTAGATTTTTTCATGTTAAACCAGTGAAATAATTACATTTTTAATAAGATATTATAATTAGCAGATAAGTCAATTTAGCACATAAGTAAATTTGTCAATCTGTTTTAATAACAGGTAATTGTGAGATACATAGTTTTACGCATTATCATCATAAATGTACCACCACAATTTCGGACAATAAAAATATTTCTATTTCTATTTCTATTACCACGTAAATAGCACAAAAATACTACAAATACACTACATTTGCGATCATAATAAAATGACAATCATTATCGGGGAAGGGGGACGGAATAGCGCGCGTGGAAGACTTGTCTAATTGCCGGTAAAGTCTTGGGGTAACACAACTCATTTTTTTATACTCGTACTAGCCGACACACGTTGCCCTGTCAAAATTTCAATATATTTGTTTGTGATTGTTTTTTGCATTTGTGAAAAGCTATTGTAATATGTAAACAAATTAAAAAACCGGCGACCCCCCCCCCTCAAACTCATTAATCCCCCTCCCTTAACCTCCCTCCCCCTTAAGCACCTTCCCAAACTCCACCCTTACTAACCCCCCCAACCCTCACCCCTCCCTCCACCACTTCAAACTCCATCCTTCTAAGTCTCCCCTCCAACCCCCCCCCCCCCCACACAATCCCCCAAGATCTTCCACATTTTTTTCAATTGAATGCATTCGATTGAAATATTTACAATGTTTCTTTTAATGCATATTTATGTTTATATTACATTTACAAGTCTTGGTCGTGGGTGTAATGTTGATTGGTTTATGAACTATTAAATAAATATATATCTAAGTATTAAATGCGACTATTTTGACTGGTTGAGGCACTGGATAAAAGGTCCAAATTCTAAAGGTACCTATTACATCATCCAACAAGCCTTTCGAATTAAAACGCCTAGTATTTCCTGTTGAGATTTTCTTTGCAATGACAGTAAACAAAGCCCAGGGGCAAACGTTGAAGGTTACAGGCGTTGATCTCCGATAACCGTGTTTTACATACGGCCAGCTATATATAGCTTGTCTGCGTGTCAGTTTCAGCATATTTACTTTTTTGACCTGCAACCGCGACCAAAAATATCAAAAATCTTTTCGATGAGCAGTAGTTTACAGGTATACCAGCGAAGTAGTCATGCTCTTATTGACTTATAGCAACTTCTTAGAGATATGTACCGAAATGGGTCAAATAATCGAAATACTGCTGCTCAATTCGTGCGCAGAAGACTCTTTGCCGACTCGTTATTAAAATCTACTGATTATGATCACGTCAACGAAACAGAGACTAGACTACAGACTTGTTCTACACTATGATATAAAATTTTCAGATTACCTTTCTCCTGATTAGAAATATATATTATTTATATATTTTATTCGCGTCAGATAACAAAAACAGACCTCTGTGCGGCGGCGCGTCTTGGCGTCCTTGTCGGCGTAGCGTCGTGTTAGTTGCGAATGGTTTCATTGCAATGAAATTTTCCCCAACTGCTATTTCAATTTAAATTGCTCCATTCTTTATCCCATTTGTGTTGTAGCACAAAGCGTCTGCAGTGATGTTTCTCATTACGCCTTCTCAACAGTGAATAACAAGGAGAGATGTAATCCATTATAATAACGCCGACTACTTAATAACACAGTAAAGCGAATGCGCTTGACTTTTGTATTTCTTCTCGCTATAAATCTCGGATTGTGGATGAGTTTGTTTTACGCTGCTCTGGGACTTTGCATATAGAAATAGCTTCCGTTTTGTAATAGAAAGTGGTCCAATTCGACTCTTTTATATGATTTTCACACGAAGCCGGCTTTCAATGAAAGCTTTTCAAGTTCAGTTGGTCATTTGTATTTCTGTCATTTGAATATTTTCTTAAGTATAAAGATTTTAAAGTTCCAAATTTGCCTTATTTTCGAATATGAGTTCTGTTGTGGCAGCAACGGCAGTATCTGTGACTGCCAGCAATATCAATAATATACCGAACACCGCGAACCAACGCACGTTGATCGCTCCCGCTCCGCTAATTTCGTCCTCGAGACAATCTTATTGGGTAATCGCAGAGTAAGTTTGTTGACGATGAATTAAAAGCGATTGTGGAAGCGGTTGTGTCTAAAACTACGATCAGAACCTTTAAACAAAATTAACAAAATAATATCGACTCATTTGGGGAAAATGAGATACAGATAGACAATGCCCAAACCGCAAGATCGATGAGAGAAGCTTATGGTGACTCTGACTGCGGTCTGGTGCTGGTATTATCCATTACAGCTTCTAGCGGTCTGACATTTTTTTTTATGTCAAGAACTGCAAACAGCGATGGAGAAGCTGACTATTATTAAACCGTGCCTAGACAGTCATTACTCGCAAAGAAAATCGCCTGCAAATCATTCTTTGATTTCTGTCCACGAAAATTCTTTAGCTTAAAATACAAAACGGCATAGATAATAGCGGTAAATTTTCGATTAAAAAAGTATGTATATATTTTTATAAGTAGTACCTGATTACCTAATTACCTAGTTCATCATAGTACCTACCTACTTATTACCTAGTATTTTTATACCTAGTACCTTTCATACCTAGTACCTAATACCTCAATAAGTATATATTTTTTTAATATTTATTTAAAGAAATTCATAAATCATCTTACAATTTATAATTAACCTTTAAATACTGACGTGGGTGTCTCGCAGACGAAGGGTGAACAAATTTGAGTCTTACTTCATCACCTTTGAAGTTCCGCCCCCGCCGTCTCCGCTAGCTTCGGGATTTCACACATTGATTCGTCAGTCAAGCGCTCGCACGCGGCGCGTCAATACGTTTATTTATGCGGCTTGGAAGTATATGTGAGACGTACGATCAGTATTAACACAATGTTCGTGATATGTTAGATGTCAGGTCATTAATAGTATATATTAGTTTGTGTCTATGAGATATCACCACATTATCGATTTTATTTTTTTTAAGATGGATCAGCGGAGTACATCAATAAGCAGTCGCAAAAGAATGCGGGTGTTGACTAGTAATAGTATAGACTTTGAAGGGACTCTTCAATCATGGCTAGAGAAAGAAATGGAGGGTAATTTTCACTCGCTCGAGGACAGGCGCATGGTTGCGGATATGGTTTTCCTTTATAAAATAATTAATAATAGCATCGACAGCTCATACCTCGTGGAAAACCTATCATTTTTCGTTCCACCTCGAACCATTAAGGCTCCTCGAACATTCGAATTGCAACTGCAAACTGCAACAGCCTACGTTGGACAAACGAAACGGCCCATAGCCACGCGACTGTCAGAACACATCAAAGCTGTTAAAAACGTGCAGCGAGAAAAATCGGCGATCTGCGAACATATATTGGATAGCGGTAGTAACCACTGGATGCAGTTTCAAAATCCCATTGTGCTATCCAAAGAACAATTCTACTTTCCTCGCATGATCCGGGAAGCCATTGAAATAAGAAGGACCCCGAACTTTAACAGAGACGACGGTTACAAACTCTCTTCTACGTGGAACCCTCTTCTTAAAATGTTCCCGCCACCGAACGCCGAACGCAAAGACGTAAAACAGGATACAGTGAGTGTTGTGTGCAAGACGGATTTTCAAAATTCCCGCGCTCCAAGCCCGGCCCCCCACCACCGTTATAACCGACGCAGTGGCGGAAGCGGTATGCGGCCTACCCGCAAAACAACGGATTGACAGCTCTTCAGTCTACCCTGGACAACGGCAGCTGCAACGTCACCGAAACGTCGGGTGTTACAAATTTCACGGGGTAAATTCGTTTTCTATCCTATTTATAAATAAATAAATTTGAGTGACGTTGATGATAAACAGGCAGACCCAGACTTTTTCTTGCAAAGTGATCACGAAACTGAATCAGAGCAGTCGGAAGAAAACAGGGATAAGTAAAATGAGAGTCAGCTACAAAATAGACCGACCACCGGGTCTCTTGATATCGACCATTCTTCATACATATTAAAATAAGTAAATAGCAATTAAAACCACAACAGCAACGTTCCGGCCTGCAACGCAATTCCGGCGCACTTATATTGCTATTGACATTGTCGCTGTACCTATGTATTAATGATTTCCATGCGCAAATACTAAGCCGCATTTCCTAGCTAAAATGCAAATAGTTCCCCGTACAAAATGATTAAAACCGCGCTATGAATATAAATAATAACGTTTTTGTCGAGCCTGCGATGAATTGCAAATGCTCGACGGCCATCAGGCGCGGTCAACTGAATATTCGTACCTAATAGCACAAAGTATTATTTAAATCTAATAGTTAGATTATGTTCAATATCTACCATAACCAGTAATATACAATATCACACACATTTCAAGCCGCGCTCGTATATACTGTCAAATAAATACTGAAAACTATTAATTTAACCCTTCAGGCCTCGGCCCCTCAGCCGATTGTTAAGTTGATATTGAGAAGTTGACATCAGTAAAAAAAAATGAATTATGACACTGTCTCACCAAAGCATTAATTACTGCCAAACCACTGTACCCATAATTAAAATAAAACATGTTAACATAATAAAACATAATAAAATTAAACAAATTAAATGAAAATAAAATTAAAACGGGGCCGTCACGCTGAATCGTGTTGTCGCCGATATCGGCCAATTAGAGTTGTAGGAGTTAAAAAAGCCAAGTTTTTCATTAAAAATCATGATATTAGTTAGTAACAGCGTATTCAATTGTCAACTACGAAAAATATTCCCCGAAAATTGAAAGATTTGTAGGACAAAAATTCATATCGCCATATCGACATTTGTAGACGATTTTTAACAAAAACGAATATCTTCGACCAAGCATATGATATACATTAAATATGACCCCATGTGAAGATTTCCTAACCCCAAATTCAAATTACCATTTCGCTTAAGACATTAACATGTGGTTAAGATTCGTTACCATGCTATCGGTTATTGCTAATATTAATAGGAACTCCCCATATAAATATCGTCCCATCCTACCCCAATGGCACGTTTGCTATCCTCCTGATTTCATAAAAAAATATGTCCAATACGTTAGAGAAATGGGTAATTATAGAAGAAGAAACATTGTGATAAGATCGACTTTCCTGTATGAAATCCATCATAAAATTGTCTGCTCAAAATACCGTATCTTCGAAAATTGGCCAACCGGAAGAAGAGTAGAAGGAGAAGAAGAAACATCGTAAACTCACCTAATTCCTCCCCGGTCACGGTTTCCAATAAAAATCTGTCCAAAATACCATTTATTGGTTTCAAAAACCTTTAGTTGACAATAACAAGAAGAAGAAACGTCGCAACGACACTTACTTTCCTCCCCGGTCATGGCTACCATTACAGATGCTATCCAAAATTCAATATCGTCTGAAACTTAACAAACAAAGAAGAAGAGAATAACATGAAGAAGAGACATGGAGAATAGAGAACACCCTACTATCCTTTCCGGTTACGGTTTTCATTAAAAAATCTATCCAAATTTCCATATCTTCGGGTCTCTCTCGCTCTTTCTCTATACATTTTTCACACGCAACGAGTGGTGCCGACGGGCCAACATTGTCCAACGTGTAAGAGGGCATAAACGATTGGCCCATGGTTTTCTCGGATCGGGCAGCTTCCTCAAAAAATACGCCAAATTAAATTTTTAGTCTGTGGTGGGCGTAGACTGTTCGATAATTAATCGGCCTATAGTTTCAGTCTATAATTTGCACTTGAAATGAACGTTTGCGCCATTAGCACAGGTAGAAACAAAACTCGGCACTCAGCCATCAAGAAATATTACCGAGAAACGATAAAATATGTGCTATAATTAGACGAGGGAAGAGAATTGAGAAAAGAAACCGACAATATTGCGTCCATCCCATATGCAGTGATAGATTATTCAAGGAAAGTTTTACACTCTACATTCAGAACTACTGAACTACCCCGAAAAGTCTTTGGTTTTGTAGAAAGAGAATCTCCAGTTTCAAAGAACTTGTAAAATTAATTCGACCATCAATACAATAAAGCGAGATACAATTTTACAGTGTCGTACTATACCTGTTGAAGAAAGATAGAAAGACAGGTTAAGGTAAGAAATATATTGATGATTTCTTTATTCAAAGCAAATTATAGAGATATTTTTGGAGTTTTTACAGATCTAATAGATCCAAATCATCCGTAAAGTTAGATAATAATGAGTGAGTTGGTGGGTTAGGTTATCCTGTTGGTGACATGGTTTGAATGTGCTGTGCCGGATGGAAATTTGGTGATAGAGTAAAACTGGGGTAGGCTGAAATTGATGCTGTCGTAGCGAACAATTAGCCACTTGGTAATATACAGGAAAGTAGACAAGGGTTTATGTATATATTGTAGTTGCATAGTGATTGGGAAGTAGACGTATGACGCCTTGCTAATCGTATATGTTTAAAATTGTTTAGAATATTAATCTTGGCATCCACTTTCCTTCTGCGTTAAAATCCCGAATTCAGGCCACGTAGGAAGTCGTAAACCGGTTTGCATCTTCGACTGTTGTCCAATGCTTTCAAAAATGCTTCATCCATATCTTTTGATGTGGTAGACGTGGGTAAATAAGATTCTTCGTCATCGTCATCAACTTCCCCGGCATTTTCCGGCTCTAGGTCACCACGTGGACGATTTTCGACTTTTTTAATGTAGACATATTCGAGTCTCTTAGTGGCAGCTCGACCTGACTTTTGCACATTCAATTTCCTAAGCAAACAAGTCCGCCATTTGGCCCCTTTTTGGTACTTCGTGAACTGAAATTATAGAAATTTTTATTTTTTATTTTATTTATTTATTTATAGTATTACACAAGTTCGTTTGTACAGTTTACCATATCATGTTGTATATATATATATATATATATGAGACGTTAGCAAAAAACTGATTCTCGAGGAGATATAGTAATGAATAAAAGTCGCCTAACTAGGCCAGGGCCTATTCTAAGGCAGACTTTATAAAATATTGTTTAAATGTATCTAATCAAATTACTAAATAATTATTATATAAAAAATTAAATTAAAATTAAAACAATTAAAATTTGTAGAAATTCTATTACTTTGATAATAATTATTAAAGTGTACAGTAAAAGTAGAAATATGTTTGAAAGTAAAAATATATGTCTAAAATTGAAGAATAATGCGAAAAATTAATATACAAAAAATTAATATACAAAAAATTAATATACAATATTCAACATTCCATTGATGTTTTCCCTGCCTTCTGTAATAAGCCACCTAGAAACCGATTTTTTAAATTTGTTTTTGGTTTCAATGCGTTTAACGACATCAGGCAGGTAGTTGTACATTCTCGGTGCTATGAAGTTGAAATGTCTCTGTCCGAAAGTCGTACGAGTTCTTGGCACTATCATATCGTCATTCTTTGCAGCTCTGGTGAGTCTCACTCGTGCGTTAATAAGTAGCATTTTGAATTTTGCGTGTATCAAGGCTATCTTAATGTACAACAGTCTTGGGTCCAAAATATTACTATCTTTATATAACTGGTTCGTAGGATATCGATACGGTTTACGCTCGATAATTTTTAGTATACACTTTTGCGCTACTTCAAGAGGCTGGAGGATAGTTGATGCACAACCACCCCACCCGATTATGCCATAACAAAGAATGCTTTGGCATAATGCATAATACGTATTTTTTAGTGTTCCCGGGTCTAAAATATTTCTCACTTCGCGGAATACGTAGGAAAGTTTTCGAACCTTGCTTGTCAACATCTCAATGTGCTTTTGCCAACGCAGCATATTATCAATTATTATTCCGAGATATTTTACGTGTTCTGTCCTTTCCAGGAAAGGGCAGTTACATTGCTGTGTATTTTTACATGAGTGAATAGTTACGGTATGATATGGTGATGGTTGTCCTTTATTATTATTACTAAAAGTTATATATTTCGTTTTTTTTTATTTAGGCTAAGAAGGGATTCATCTAACCATTCACGTACTTGATTAATACCAGCATTGGCTGCACAGAAAGTGTCCCTCCAGGTATGCCCATCAAAGATAATGACTGTGTCATCAGCAAAAGAAATGTTTTCCCCACCAGATCGCATAATTTATTTATGTAAATGAGAAATAAAATAGGCCAGAGAACACTACCCTGAGGAACGCCAAATCGCAGGTCAGGTTTGCTGGTTACATTATTAATGGTGATAATTTGTTTTCTATTTTGCAAGTAGGTCTTAAACCAGTTGAGTGTGACATGCTGGATTCCAACTTCCCCCAACCTCCGAACGAGCTTATCATGCGAGACCGTATCGAATGCCTTTGCGAGATCCAAGAAAACAGCTATGCACTTTTTATCCTCATCCACATTGCAATTAATAATACGTGTCACTTCTGCGATTGCATCAGTTGTGCCAATTCCTTCTCTAAACCCAAACTGGTTATTAGATAAAAGATTGTTTTCTTTTAAATATTTCAGAAGACGTTTTTTTGCGACTTTCTCTATAATTTTGGATAAGGTGCTTAAAAGAGAAATTGGCCTATAATTATTTATATCCATTCTGTCACCACTTTTAAATATAGGAACTACTTTAGCGCATTTAAGTGCTTCGGGAAATATGCCCTGCTTGAAACTATAATTGACTATGTGTGCTATGGGACCACTTAGTTCATTTTTTGAGTTTTTGAAAACTTTTGTATTGAGATTGTCAATACCTGGAGAGGAGACATTTTTTAACGAGTCGATCATTTGGGAAATTTCTTCCGATGTTGTGGGAGTTAAATAAAACGACACCGTAGGGGTAGCCTGAGAAGAAACAAACCCTGTTGAATCACATCTACTTTGTATGTGTTTGGCTAAATTCTGCCCTACACCGGCAAAATGTTTGTTAACATAATCGGCGAGTATCCGCGGAGAAGTATCTGTATTTATGAATAAATATGAAATAAAAGCAATTAATTAAAATTAATTATTTACAGATATTTGGCCACCAGAGCTTAGTTTCAATGGACTTTCCTTTAAATGTTTGATTGGAACGTCTACAATACAGGATATTACTAAATTTACAGCATATTTGGAAAATATTTTAATCATTATGTATGACAAACAAACAATAGGATGACTGGATTAAAATTTCTGACGAATTTTATGATCTCATAAATATTCTAAACGTTGGAGAGATATCGACGGGGAGATGAGCGATAGATGGAAAAGACATACGGATTTTGCAACTACAGTATTCCGGATCGTCATATTTTAAGTATAAAAGTTATTATTATGTAATTTAATCGCTTGAACGAATGCAGAGTATAAAGGAGAATGCCACTCTTCGGGCCCACCGTCCAATAACAATAAACCATGTGGAATATGAAAGATCTTTCTGAGTAATAAAATTATTTATATTATGCTCTTCTTCTATATGAAGTTCCTTTAACTTTCTTCTATATGAAGCTCTTCTTTATTCGTTGTGGAATAAAAGTTATATACCGCAATAGATGTCGATAGCGGTTGATTTTACCATTTATTTTTCTATAAAATCAATGGCAGCAATTAACTCACGCGACGGGTATTACGTAGGCCATCAGTTGTTTGGCGCTCGTTTCTTGCTGTTTTTTTTTTTTATTTTGTGCAAAAAAATAAGTAGTAATAATAGTAATGAGGAGATAATAATAATAATATTTGTTTACATACATTTCTCGCAAAGACTTAATAATTGAAATATATAAAACTCAAATACCACTAAGATACTACAGGTTTTTGAATAAAAATAAAATGTGCCTAAATATATGACATTATCAAGCTTATTGGTTGGTGGGCCCAGGGCTCATACAAATAGTAGCATTTTCCTTTGTATTTAGAGACGTCAGTATTTCAAATATGTAACATTGGTGAAATGCTTTCTGTAAATAGCGAAGTGTCCCATCGAGACGGAAATTACCCAACGACGACCAGGGAACTACCATTCCATTTTCCTTTGGACATGCAATTTATATTTTACGTCAATATGCAAGAAAGAAATAAACTACGCTAATCAATTTTTTTATTATAAACATACTAGGGATAGACGCATCATCGAATGTACTTTCAGCATTCTCGCAAATAAGTGGCGTATTGTTCACCGTTCAGTTGATTTAAATGTCTATTTTTGTTGTAGTAATATTAAAGTGTGTCTATACTCCATAATTATATACGAATTAAAGATGGGGTAAAGTTTACAGATGCACTCTACGCTTGCCCTATTTAGGATAAATTAACGGTTGATGAATATCCGATGAATAGCGACGAACCCTTTGGACATGCAATTCATATTTTACGTCTATATACAAGAAAGAAATGAACTACGCTAAGTAATTTTTAAATATATACATACCTACTAGTGATCGACGCATTATCGAATGTACTTTCGGCATTCTCTCAAATAAGTAGCATATTGTTTACCGTTCAGTTGATGTAAATATCTATTTTTGTTGTAGTATTATTAAAGTGTGCTCTATCCTCCATAATTATATACGAATTAAAGATGGAGTAAAATTCACAGATGCACTCTACGCTTGCCCTATTTAGGACAAATTGACGGTTGATGAATATAACCGGCGAAGTAATAATATAAATAAAGGCGATGATAAGTGTAAGGCAATATATTTAATCTTGTTATATTTCTCCGCAAGCCTCAATTCCATTTCAATATGACCATGTGTAATAAGTATAAGAAATATTATATGTGTAATAGTTACCTCGTTTTCTTTTATCCACGCAACTAAGTTGTTTCCATTCGGGAACTACTGCTTTGCAATCATCGTCCCATAGTTTTTTATTTATTTACATCGGAAAACAATTTGGTAGTTTTATTTACAACGCGAGACGTTTGTCGATTCCTCAATCAACTGTTCGATCGAATTTTCTATAATTAACGCCATCACTGCACACGCGCACTCACAATGCCTCGCGTAGAAGCTCTGAGCATTTAGAGTTGTCGACTACAACGGGCGAACCCGTCACCCAGGAAGTTTTAACTATAGCGATCGTTCTATCTCCCGTGCGGTTAGAGTAGAAGACTTTGAAACGAGTACATATCTACCATCCAGCGAAGCCAACATGCCCCTCAGAGTTTAACGCCTTATGGCGAGGCACTAGAAAGGTAACCCAGTGGGGCCACCTTGTCCCCTGGTTACCAGTTTTAGCAAAATATCTCCGTCTGGAATTAACCTTCAGGATACCTCCTTCCTCCTGACTGGTTACGGGACCGAAGTCGCTTACGCGGCCTTTACCTGCCGTATATTCAGCGGTGATTCAGTTTGAATCCCCGTGATTCATCTTAGAAGACAGTATATTTTCATAGTAACCAGACTCCTTCGGCACAACCGATTAGCATCGCCGAATGGTGCGCAAACCGTCCAGTAGCGCCGGGAGGCAATCACCCAAGAAAAACCGATCCGCCAGCCGTGAGGCCTGGGACGCGAGAGTCTTACTCGGGGTAGCCATCCAGACGAGGAGGCTTCTGAATAATAGTTGAAACGTGAGTTGGACCGATCCGAAAACAAAGTGGATCTTATGGCCCAAGCTACACAAATTTCGCTACAGAAGCTCTGAGCAAACTGAGAATGTCTCACTTAATTCGTCGACTAATAATCGGCTAGTATGCGCACTGATATAGTGAGCCAATCTGATTAGGCAGTCGGCCGATAGTTTGCAGACTTTACAATTTAAAGGGCACCTGTCAACCGAATAAACTGGTTCCTAATGGGTCCGCGTAGCTTCGGTGGTGTTGGACAACTTTTATGTCGCCCAGCCTACCCAACTCTCGATTTAACTGCCGTCCGGTAGCCTCATTGAAGAGGGAATTAGCTTGTCAGGGCCGCTGGTAGCTATATATTCGAACTGAATTACCGCTAATATCAGGTACAGGCCGCGCAAGCGACTTCGAGACTGCGACCAGACTGGAGGACGTATGTTCGGGCCGCTGGATTTACTTCCAGGGGCCGCGCGTTTAGGCGTTCGACTCTCATGGTTATGTTGGCGTAGCTTGACTGTGGATTGTATTGTCCGCAAAGTGTTTTAGGCTCACTCCGTGGGAGGCAGAATGGTTCAGGGTCGTTATAACCCCCTGGAGTGACGGGTTCGCACGTTGTGATTGTCACCCCTCGTATGTCTTCATACTAATAAAGCAACCGATTAAACTGTCGACCGATCACAAGTTTGTAGTCTACGGGGTCTGCGATTATTCGATAATGTAAATATATGACATAAAATGGGGGTTCATTTTAAGGTAACAAAATAAATGTACATGATTTGGCCATAACTTTGTATTTTACCGAGCAATTCTCGGCATTTATTTGAACCCGCAGTATACCGACACAAATGAAAGGCGAAAAGGAAAGTCAATTCCATCAATGTCACAGAGTATTAACTTCCTTCCCCGGTGGTATCAACAGGAGACATCGTAAGATCTTAGGATTTTTAGTTGTTTGATATGTCACACAAACAAGGGAGCTCAATTAAATGGAGAATGGGAAAATGCCGAATTAGACATAGCCATTTTATCAATATTGCTACTAATAGAAAGATTTTCTTGTAGTATTGTAATATGTAAGATATTCTTAGGTAAAGGTTATGGTATTTACCTTTAGCGTATTATTGTTTTCCTTTGTTAATTGCTTTTAAACCACGTGCTGCTTGCGTTTGTTTAGGATGTACACATATTCCTTTGTCATTTTCCCAGCACTACACATTCATAAATATATATAAATAGGGAGCTTCGCGCAAAGCTCCTTTAAATAGAAACAAAAGCGAAATCGCCGAAGCGACCCAGCCCAAAGACAAATGTTTCCCGCAAGTCAATATTCACTTTTCCGCTTGGACAGATTCGCTATCGCCTGCACGCACTCCATAGAAAATTTCTTGCTTTGTCCATGCATGCGGGAGTCCCGCAGAGGATACTCCAAATCCTAATATATTTGCCAACAAATACGCACTGGCCTGTGCAAATAACACGCCTTTGGTTACGAGACGCGATTGAAAACTAAAGATAGTTTCCTTTGTATACTTTTGGAATTTTAGAGAAAGCATCGCGCAGTAATTGAGTTGAAGTGACATCTATCATTTTTATTTTGTAATGGAAAGCAATCACGCAATCTATAGAAGTTATGCGCTCTTCTGATAGACGGCACTGCTGTATTCTTCTTTCAACTGATTTGACCAAATAATACTCAAACTGCCTTCGACCAAGGCTGTGCTATACGTACAGGTCGAGTATTATATCTGAGCCGGTTGAATGTATCAGTGTACAGGGTATATTTTTTCCATATTAAAGCCTTAATAATATCAGGTATTTTATTCACAAAGCAACAATAGTAAAATTGTCATTTGTAAAAGGCAAATAATCAAGGTACATTGTCAACGACAATGGCTGAATCAGGCTGCAGATTCGGAGTTCAATTTTTCGTTAGACACCTCTGAAAATTATTTAAAATATTTTTTAAGTTGCTTAATGCTTACATTACAATATTTTATCATTATTATCAAATTTAATTCAATTTTGGCAGTCAAAAAATGGCGTGCCATAAGTAAAACATTACGTATAAAACCATCTGAAGAACGATGCTACCATTTAAAATATTTATTATCAATTAGCATTGTTTCCTGATAGGAAACAATGGACTGATACAGTCCGTACCTTCAAAGTTAATTCTCCAGTTACGTAGACTTCACGGTTTGAAACTGTCGGTTTCAATATTAAAAATATATCTAAATACATTCAATCATGTATTGATCAAAGTCGTTTATATTTAATAGATTTATTGTTTGTTTCTCTTTATGTACGTAATAGTTTTGATATATTCTTTTTATATGAAATCGAAGACTATCGCGGTTGTTTGACATTATAAATAGGATAGAAAACGAATTTACCACGAATTGTGGCTGTCAGTCTACCCTGGACAACGGCGGCTGCAACGTCACCGAAACGTCGGGTGCTACAAATTTCACGCGGTAAATTCGTTTTCTATCCTATTTATAATATTCTTTTTATACTCTGTAATTTCGACAGTAGTGGCTATAAAATGTATAGAAAAACCCATATTTTTTTTATTGTTCTTTTGACAGTTCCTACATCTAGAACCATTCCATTGCTTTGTCTTTGGCTTTGGATAGCGGTTTGATTAGATCATAGTGTTCTATTATTGGCCATATTACTATCCTTGGTCAAATTATCCAATGCCTGAAATCGAAAGAAAGATTTTATGGTAAAAACTGCAAAAATATAGCGCAGCCAGTAGCGATAGAAATACAAATTGACCGGCCGCTAAGTCGTGATCAAAGTCGAATATTTTTCTCGAATTTTTGTCTCTGTCTCTCTTTGACTGAGTATTGTATGTATATCATTGTGAATGTCAAAAGCATCTAATACCTCATTGCTCTATCTTCATGTCTATGTTTCTCACTTCTTTCATATTTAATATTTGGTACATTCTACATAGATGGTTTTGTATTTTTTGTTTGAAGTTTCTTTGTATCGTTGATCCGCTTTACTCCTTCGATAGTTTCCGAATCCTTTTCAAAAATTATATGTACTTACTGTACTGCTTTCCACATTTTGGATTTGTCTCGCGCAATTTTTTCCCATTCCCTTTTCATTTTGTTATCCCTTGCTATGATTAAAAGAATCTTTCGACGTATATCGCTCTTTGTACTTTCTACTTGCCTGCTGAGTATCTCCGTGAGGCTTTAAGTGGGTGTTATATTAGTTGAGGGATATGACAGCATTGACTTATCATAAGCATTTTTGCGATCGCCTTTTTTTAGAGAAGCTTGTATTTTGTTTCTGTGTGGTTGTTTTCTAGCTTGTTCCAGTATTTTCCTGAGTATCATTCGTAATTTCTAAGTCTCGATCAGTCGGCCATTGTTAAAGCTATGAAAGTGAATGTCCGTTATCTCTTGAGATAAGTAATGATTATTACATCTATTACATAAGTTTTTTTTCTTTTCTTGGTCATATTATCTTGGATCATATTGTCTCTTTCTGTTGACATAATTTCTCGTTCCAAAACCCACAGTCCACATAGGCTTATAAATTGTCATGTATTCTATGTATATGTATGTGTCCTAATAAAGTATTCAAGGACAATATTACCGCTTTGTTTTTTCGTTTACTCTGGAGCGCGAAGGCGGGGGTGCGGTGGAAATATGTCAAAGCGGGTACCGCTCCATGCATATATGTAGTAATAATCATATAATAATTGTCGGTTAAAACATTACTACTTCTATGGCTCCATAAAATTTTAGGTGGCATGA
>OX155950.1:8792671-9107671 GCA_944548615.1 Micropterix aruncella
GGGTTTATTCCTGGCTAACTCGCGGTAAGGCGTTGGACTCTCACGGGTTGTGGCGTAGCTAGACGTCGGATTCTTATGTCCTAAGTCTTCTACGCTCACTGCAGGTCGATATACGTCGGTCGAACGACGAATCGTTCTGTGGTGACGGGCTCGCCCGTTGTAGTTGACATCTCAATATATATACAGCGTGGAGTACCAATTGCAGAATATCAAGTTAGTACCTAGCGGTAATGTGTTTAGAAAATAGATCGGTTGTTTAAAACCACAGAATCTACAGCAACGATTCGTCCGTAAGAATTCGAGATATTGTTGACATGTGTATTAATAAGACAACATCCGTCACAGTCCGTTCTTATCTTCTGTAAATACGAACCATTATTATGAAATAATTCGGAGTGTTTTGGCACCGTGATATTATTATCACCGTGATATTATTATATTATCAACGTGATATTAGCAATATACTTCTGACCGGTCAATTTAAGCTGCCAGAAACTTATTCCCTGATAGGGTAGCCAAGAAGCCCGGAGTTAAGTGCGCTTGATTATTAGGTACTTATGGTTTAAATTAAGGGTAGGTAGAGTTTATGAAAGCAATCCGACATATCTTCTCTAATTAATATACAATATTGCCACTGAAACAGCGATTATTTCAAGAGTATGGACGCGTTATCAAAAATGTTCGCTCTAGGTCAGAGAAGAGCAAACAAAGTGACGGACATCATTTGAATAACATTGCTATGTTTCCATTTACTGCAGTTTTATGTAATATAAAACTTCCAAAATTTGTATATTTTTTTTATTTAGGTATGTTTTTATACTGACAACACTCTTTTTGGATAAACGTACATTCAACCGGTTCAAGATGATAATAATCAATCTATATGCGGAAATGCGGACGATATCATATACAATACAATGAACTACTTCAGTAGATTCCTACACCTGGTTGCGTCACAAAATTAAATGTTAAATAAAATATATAGTTAATAACAAAACTATGATGACATGACATATGACATGATATGGATGTATGTAATATTATATTAAATATTACCTTTATACAAATAAACAAAATATACTAATATGGTTTAATATTCAGGGAGAATATTATAAATGTATGGTATATATGTAGTAATGAAAGGGTGGCGCAAAGAGACACGAGATGCCACTAATAAGCAGTAATCGCGCGCTCGCCTACGTGCGCGCAAAGTGCGCCTCCTCCGGGGCTTCTTATATCGTGCATAATTACAATTCTGGGTGGCGGCAGGCGGCGCGGGCGGCGCGGCGCTCGCTGGAGGCTGACGGCGCTGCGGGCGGTTTTCAATAACACGGGGAACGGGTCTTATTATTTTGTAAGGTGCCCGCGATTGCTGCGCGGAAGGGCTGAGATACGAAGACGCGACGCATCTGTACCTGCAGGCGATACAAGCCGATATTAAATTTGCCACTCGAAACCGCGTATTTTGAACACATTTGGGGCACTAGGGTGCCATGTGAATACTATTCCTTCCACTATATATATATATATATATATATATATATATATATATATATATATATATATATATATATATATATATATATATATATATATATATATATATATATATATATATATATATATATATATATATATATATATATATATATATATATATATATATATATATATATATATATATATATATATATATACATATTTATATATATATATATATATATATATATATATATATATATATATATATATATATATATATATATATATATATATATATATATATTTATATATATATATATATATATATATATATATATATATTTATATATATATATATATATATATATATATATATATATATATATATATATATATATATATATATATATATATATATATATATATATATATATATATATATATATATATATATATATATATATATATATATATATATATATATATATATATGCATATATGTATATATATATATATATATATATATATATATATATATATATATATATATATATATATATATATATATATATATATATATATATATATATATATATATATATATATATATATATATATATATATATATATATATATATATATATATATATATATATATATATATATATATATTTAAAAAATCAAAAAGCTTTCTTACTACTACTTTCGCCAGCATCCAGTTTAATTATTAAATACATTTATTCTTTGCTATTATTTTTTTAAGTAAACACCTACTAATGAATATTACAATCGTTTACTATGAAAAAAACAATATGAAAAATTTCTGTTTAATCACACTACCCACGAATACATTCAACCAACTCAAGATCGACCTCTACAAACAATAACTTTTAAAAATGTAAATTTCTCACAAATCCATATTATTTTTTTTTATATTCCATCAGGAAAATTCAATGGTATTGTATTCTCAGAGTAGAGCGCAAGAGAGGCCGTAGATTTTGCGCTCTCGGGCGCGAGGAGAAATTGAAAAGCTCAAATGAAACGATTGAACTGGGGCGCGGAGGCGGTTCCTGACTAGGAAACGAAGCCAATTCAATAAGCAATAAAACGGCCTCGGTCGAATGTCTTCCGCAAATATGCAAATGCGTGATCGAAGCATCATCGCACTTCGGTCGACATTAATGACCGACTTGGAGGGGTCGCACCATCGCGCGCCTCGCTGCTACGGTTGGATTTCGGTGCTACACCAAGGCTACGATAAAGCTACGACAGAGCTATGCCAAAGATTGATTAATGTTATAACGAAATTAGAGATAATTACAGAATAATTTTCGATTAATATGAATATGCAGGATATGAGGGATATATGAAGGCCTTCGACTGAATGAATCTGCTCACTCGAAAAAAATATAATCTCTGGCCATGAGGACCATGAGGACCTGCTCAATTTTCCTCATATATCAGAAACAAATGACAGTCTGTTGTATAATTACAATTGCAGGCTATAATAGTATTCTTAATGATGAAATGGTTTAAAAAAAATTGTACTATATAAATAATACAACTAATAACAATGGCAATTTTAATACATAATAAACTTTTTAAATCGAACTATGCCTCTGTATAGTTTACATATAATAGTTTTGGGATCAATCAAGAGCATTAATATAATAGTTATGGGCAAACAAATAATTAAACAAATTATAACTCAAATAAATAACGACGACACAAAGTACTAGTCAATTGTGATAGATTCAACCGCAAATCTGTCTCACAATGATCAACTTGCTATTGTATTACGATACTGTTTTCGAGGAAAAGTGTATGAAAGATGCTTATCGTTCATTAAAATTACTAGTAAGTTAGTATGGCTTACATTTATTTAATATTATGTTATAAAAATAGAAGGCTGAATTCGCAATTTATATTGTTAGGGATGTTAGGTTGTGTAAATTGTGTGTGTAAAGGTGTTGCTATTTTTGAAATCTCGTGAGGATACATTCAGTTTCCGTTCTTCCTTTAATAATTAACCACCGAATGAGTTTTTTTAAGAACCTCCTGTGTCAGTCCTGAAATATCGAAGTGTTTGTATACATTTTACTTATATTAACAACTTACTTAAATTCTTTATATTATAATAATGTTATATATTGTTTTACTTAGTTTGCCTGGATAAATAATTATGTAAGTTGCTTAATAGCTTGTTTCGGCGTTTTATTAAGTACGTTATTACTAATTGATTTGTCTATTTTTAGTGAAAAGTAAAATGTCTTGCAGTTGCTACTTGTGTATCTGTCATATTAAATAATAAAATATTTTTCCCGTTTTATTTCCTACACGTATACCTAGTGACCTATGGGATCATTATCAAAAACAGTTGTTTGACAAAATGGCAATTAGTTGATCAATTAGGCAGGCCCCCAAGTAATAATAGCCCAGGGCCCCACAAACTTACGGTCCGCCCCTGGCTAAACCTTGTTTTCCTATACACCGATGCGGGTCTCCCACTCTCAGCGCTATACCTTTGGAACTGTTGATCATATAAAAATGCATAAGATCGAATTTGTAGAAAATATACACGTATTATAATAACTTCTAATGGCATATAATGCAAAAGAAAACAAGTTTTCTCAAAAATCTGATTTTTATTGTTTGAACCTGAATAACTTGGGATGCGAACTCGAGATTGTACGAGACTTTTTAGTTAGTCTGTAGAAAGTCAAAACAAAGGTTTATTCAAATATTTTGTATACTTTCTTTCATTACGAGGATTACCATTTATTTCACCTTATATTACTGTACTATTGCTAATGCTTCGCTGGAATACTTACCTGCAGCAATGTCTCTGACTAGACTGCACTTATGCTATTTAATTGCGATACTTTCCCGAAACCACGGCAAATCTATGGCAGTGGAATAAGACTACGATATAAGCTACGCTTGACTACACGTTCAGGTATATTTTCTGAAAACATGTATGTTTATAAGGACATAAATGCCACTGGGATTACATCCCACAGACTTCCGAGTGGAAGCAATAGAAATGATAATGTGAGAGGTGAGGTTGAAAGACGATAAAAACAAGGTAAGCTAATCCATATATACGCAGATAGCGAATAAGTGCTGCAGGAACTAAAAGATCAACAAAAAATCCTCAAAACATGCCAAGAAATGCCACTCAAATCTCAGTTATTAATAATTAGCCTGACATGAATAAGACGACACAGGAAAAAACAAGAAAATGTGGAAGAAGATAGGCTGGTGAGAAAGAAAGAACTGAAACTAAACTGCCCATAGCAGAGACGTACACGAGAACTGCTATGCGCAAAGAACGGGAGGATAGTTGAAGGACAGATGGAGAACATCAAAATGCAGGCAGGTAAAGAGAGCTATTATAAACCCAACCTGCGACTAACGAGGTAAAGGCTTAGGTCTCACTAGCTAGAATAAACCTGCAGTTAGTAGTGGGCTTGCTCACTGAGCATTGTAGGCTCAACAGACATCAACACATTCTAGACGACGTGGATAAGGCAACTTGTCAGAGCTACGGAATGGATGAGGAGACAGCAGAGAACATAGTATGTACATGCCTAGAATAATTCGCAAGAAGAGAGAGGATCATAGGAAATTACTTGGTAATTATGGTGGAAATATGCGAGACCCGGCTTCCGTGGATAATGCACATAGCATCTGGTTGTCGGTCCCAATTAGTTTAAATTCGAGACCGTCACTCAAAAGTCGAAATTGTGTTGAAAGATATTAATTATTGATTTCGCTTCCTTTTTCGTGCCGTATTTCGGGATCTCTCATAAATTTTTAAAGTATATACATTAATAAATTCTCCGCGTAAAAGCATCGACCGATTCAGATTGTCGAGGAAAGTTTACGAGTTTAGATGGTATACTACCCAAAGTAAAAATGGATAAATATTTAATAAACTTGGTTGGTTTTTATAATAGTCAATTCTGTAGTTTGAATAGATAATTGCAGAAAGGGAACGTTTGCCACATTTGTCGAAAGGTGTTTTTTTATTAATTGCTCTTATTTCTATATTATACGATATTACTACGAAAACAAATCGTTTCAGTATCAGTATCTCAGGCATCTTAAATTATCAGCAATTAACACAGCACCCCCAAAATTTTCAATAGCCGGCCGTAAAGCATTATTATGGATATTGATGAATAATAACTACCTAAATTTACATTGAAACAATTGATTGTATAGCGTATTAGAATGCTCAATGCAGTACTACGATTTAGCAGCTAGAATTTTATTACAAAGCTGAACGTGTAAATGGCACCCATATTTCCAAAAAAAATATTAATATTATCTTTTGTTCAATATGACGGCGTTCTTAATGTAACAGTTTGTCGGCGCACTTTCAATTGCGCTCTAATCACGCATATACGATATCCTATCTCGAAATAAAATAACATTATAATAACCAACGATTTTTTAAATCATAACTCTTATTATTTTAATATTAGGATGTAATTTTTTGATTTGGTACTCAGGTTTCAATACGTAATAATTACGCACACTTTAAAGTTCAAATAGACTAATAGATGACATTCTATCTCTCCGTAATATATATGTCTGTGATATAATCAGCCTAAATTTAAAAAAAAAGACCTCACATTTGTAATTGAATATTAAGATTGTTATCATTAGTTAAATTATTGTTTTTTAGAAAAACATTCAATCAATGATATTATATATAATTCAATAAATTGCTGGTAGTTTCGCCGTCGATGCTATCAGCGTCACCTGCTTTTCGCCAGCGCAGAAGAAATATACAGTTGAGCAATCTAATACCTTATGAAATCATTAACATTATGTCATTTTCAATAGAGCTATAAGTAACTGCAAGGATTACTGTAAAAAAGTAATTTTTGATTCACATTTACAGTAATAGATAATATTGTTGTGTGTACGGTAAAAATATAAAATTTTTAAAATCGAAAATTGGTTGCTAGTTGTTCTCTATGAACATAATTCAATTTTGGGCTAGGGTAAATAAAACAACGATGTAATATCGCCTTGTATTTTTACAAGCTTTTATTTGCCTTGCAATGTTTGTTAGTTTATTTGGGTCACATGTTGCAAGCTGAATTAAAACCACTTCCTCTTACCCTATGAAGTTGAAAATTTACATGTTGGTTCATTTCCGATGACAATGCAATTTTATGGTGAGCATAACCTGATTCTACGCCCAAGATCGGTTCCCGATGAGGCTACTCTTCCACGGTAAACAAGCACAGACACACAATTTTGTATACGCATTCAATTATGATAGCCCGTTCTAAATTTCACCATGACATGGCTGCTGCACTCAGGGTTGGCCCCCGACGAGGGGACACCTCAACGGTCAACAACACAGAATCGAAATTTTGTATACGCATTCAATTATAATAGCCCGTTCTAAGTTTCACCGCGATAGGGCTGCTGCACCGAGGGTTCGCTTTCAACGAGGGGACTCCTCAACGGTCAACAGCACAAACACGAAATTCTGTATAGCATACAATTAGGATAGCCCATTTAAAGTTCCGCTATGATATCGCTGATGCAGCTAGGGTTAGCTCGGTACAGAGCATTCTAATAAAAACTTGTTTTTAAAAATGTGTTTTTACTATTACATTATTTTTAATGGCATGGTCTTAAGTATACTATTTTTATGTCCCATATAAAAATTACAGTAATGATAATTATTCCTTTTCTACGTCAACCATTCAGATTATTTATTTATCTGACTTCAAAAGTGCAAATCTTGAACTTCTTTCAATATGCTTAAATTCATACATTCCATCTAGTTAATAGAGAAAGAATACTTGATGATTATTTAAAATTCCTTTTATGCTGAAGCCGCAATCCTGCAGATGGTGTTATTATAAGTCAAACAGCACGGTGCAGCTCACATAGCGGCTAACATTGCATACAAAATATATAGATGGGGTACTTCCTATTGTCATATTTAGGCTCTTATGTTCTTAAGGTTATAAGATGTATTCGATACCAAGTATGAAGTCTTTCCGGCATACTTATTCTTTAGTCATTTAAAGACATAGATCAGGCTTTTAAAATACCAATAAATGTTTCCATTTTCATATAATTGTTTATGTAATAAAATTTAAAAAAATATAAAAGTGTGAAATTTTAGAAAAATATTGTTGTGTAACATCCTTCCTGTCATGCACAATTAGGTGCATAGTGCAATTAGGTGCATGGAGTTCGAGATCCAAATATATCACAATGGGGCGGTTTTTTTATGTTTTTGAATGTATAACTTTTCTAAATTGGGGAAGAATTTTTAATAGAATATAGACAAATTAAATCGCGAAGCCTCCATTCAACTGTAAACAATGGACAATAAATTATAATTATTAATGGAGAAGGGGGGAGCTTATACGTTTAACACATATTTTCATCCTTTTAAATATGATCCGTTTTTCATTGTTGACAGAATTTGTCGAGATTATTTAAAACGGCCGGACGTAGCTTATGACAACATGCAGAATATATTAAAAACTAAAGTAAATAAATACATTGTTTTTAATTATTCTGAATCACAATGGAACAGAGAAATGACCGAAAAGTAAGTTAGAGAAAGAGTAGTGCCATCGACGTCGTGAAAATCTAAAAGCCCGTCGCTTGCTATCGCTGCAAATGCTTGCTATCGCTGCATCTTGTTTTTTATTTTTTTTTTAAATATACAATTGCTTTACTCCTTTATAAATAAATGGACAGTATTATACTGACTTTGCTGAAAAAACGTAGTGATGTAACAATAGCAAATGTGGATTATTACATTTACACGAAATACGGAAAAACTTGATCGTACAACGTTACGTAAAAAAAAAAAAAAACAATAATTATTATATATGAATTAAGGGTTATTAGGGTATGGTATATACATATATTTGTGTCTGTAAAGCGTGTGATGTAAGGGTGCATCAGAAAGGTGAGCCTGGGAGAGGCAGAGAGTAAGAGAGAGAGAGTGAGAATGATTTTCTTTACTCTGTCAGATTTTTCCGTCAGTCTTAGGAATTTCCCTGACACATGAAGGCTTAGGATAATTAACAATAATGAATGTTATTTAAACTAAAATATTTGTACAGTAAACGTATAGTAACATTATATTACTTATCTTTTTGGTATAAGAATACTGTCATTCTTGTTTTATATTCGAATCAATCATATATTTATTTAAAAGCAGAAGCCTATCTTCCTATTTGTTAAGTTATTGCTCAGTACTCTAATTTGAATCTAGTGCATAGAGCGCTCGGCGTCAGCCCGTCATTTGCACTGAACGTTATTGAAAAGATCAAATATTTTCCCGAGCGCATAAATTCCAGTTAATGCTGTGTCAAGTCGACTGATTGAAAGCTTTTCACATCCCACTCGCACAGTGAGCGCGGAAAGACGTTCGTGAACTAAGAGCAACACTCGCCCGCGGTAGTTCGCTATGTAAATTGGGTTTTGCGTTTGAATGCTCACCTCGAGCATGCTCTCAAAGGTAACAAATTCTTTGTCAATGTTAAAAACTAAAAAACAGATGTCAAGACACGGTCCTGCAAACACGTAAGTTTTGTTATTACGTTAAAGCTATGGTTGTAAATTTTAAGTCATTTGAAAAAAAATATTCTTCTTTTTTTATTTTAGATTTTTAATCTTTAGTTTTTTTGTTCGATCAAGGAATTAGGGCAAACGAAAGAGAGAAAAAAATAACGCATACTTACGGGGATATTCCGAAACTAAACAAGTGGTTTAAAAAGATTTAAAATGGAAATAGGAATCTCAAAGACGTCGCACGAATAGAACGACCCCAAAAATTAGATAAAGATATCCTGAAAGCAAGTGGGGAGTCAGATCCTCGTCAAACAATTATGGAATAATTATTAAAGATTGGCTGTCCATCGTGGACAGTTCAGGGTCATTTTCGTCGCATAGGAAAATTGTAAAAACATGGTATTTGGTTCTCTCATGAATTAGAGCAGACGGCGCCAGATCAACGTCGTAACGTGTGCGAATTTTCTGTATATGCGGCGAATTGTAACTGAAAATGAGAAGTGGGTTCTATACAATAAACCTGTCCGAAAAGACAATGGTCATCTACCGGAGAAGTATCCCTTCCGACCCTTCGACCATCAATAACAATAGAAAGGTCCTTGTTTAAATCCATACATTAAGAAGTAAATAAAATATGGATTAAAGTTGGAGAAATGAAAACGCACCTGGAACAGTTTTTCAATTAAAAATCGAAGAACCTTTATAATGAGGGAATCAAACATCTGCCTTAACACTGACAAAGAGTGTTAGAATGGGATGGATACTATTTCGTTCATTAGTATTTAGGATTTTTTTAATAATAGACTGAAAGAACTGTCAATCCGTTGCTCCGCGGGTAGGCCACGGCCGCATATGGCTGCCGCAACTGCGTAGATTACAACGGTGGTGGGGAAGCGGGCTCTGCAGGCGCGAATTTCGAAAATCCGTTTTGCACACAACACTCACTCTATCTTGCCTTACGTCCTTGCGCTCGGCGGTAGGCATTAAGAACATTCTATGAAGATGGTTCCACGTAAAAGAGAGTGTGTAACCGTGGACTCTATTGAAGTTCTACTTATTTCAATGGCTTCCCAGATCATACGATGGAATTAAAATTGTTCTTTGAATATCATAATGTTATTTTGAAACTGTCATTGGTTATTACCGATATCCAATATATGTTCGCAGATCGCCGATATTTCTCGCTGGACGTTTTTAACAGCTTTGATGTGTTCCATTACAGTGTTCCAGTCAAGTGGCTAAGTAAAAAAATGAAAAAAATGTATTTCTGAGTGATCATTGTATGTATTAACGATTTTGGCCATGTATAACCAATTTGAGCTATCATGCGCAATGGGCAAACCCAACACCCTAGGCTGGTATAACGATGTAGATCGTTCTTTCAGCCCTCAGGTGATTACACAGAGACTTAGGAACTATACAGTTTACAGTCTAGCTCAGCCAAGGCGCCCGCAAGAAGCCGACACCTTTCCGCGAGGCACTGGAAAGTGAACCTTTCTGCTAGGCACTGGAAGTGGGGCAACCCTCCGCCATTACTATCAAATTTGATATCTGGAAATTTGGACCCTGAGGAGAGGTACAGTACAACGGGCGAACCCGTCACTCCATGCTTGTATAACGATATGTGATCGTTCTTTTAGCCGTTGGATGAGCGTATAAGCAGCGAGGCAAGACAAATCTACTGTCTAGCTTTGCCAACATGCCCGACAGAGACCAACGCCTTACGGCGAGGCACCGGGAAAGGTAACCAGCGGGCAGCCTCGCCCCCTGTCTACCAGTTTAGAAGGATATATCCGTCTGGAATTAACCTTCAGGATACCTTCTATCTCCTGACTGGCTACAGGGTCGAGGTCGCTTGCGCGGTCCTCTCCCTTACGTAGCGGTGGTACAGTGTCTACCAAATCTATCGCAGAACACGGCATCCTTTGCTCGGCTTTCACCCGGGATCGGGTGGCCGAATGGTCGCCTTAAGAGCAGATGCCGAAAGGTTAACAACTAACCCTATAGAAAACATTACTGTTTCCGGGCTCCCCCGGCTTTTAGTCGGAAAGCACAATCGATTGGATGACGCCGCACGGTGCGCAAACCGTCCAGGAGAGCCCGAGGGTTGACTCCTAGGGTATATTGGCTTCCAGGCCAGAGACCTACCCGAGCTCACACTTCTGCGTGGAGGCCGCCGGATGGATGTTGACACGTGCGTTTGACCGACCCTATACAACTGGGATTTAATGGGCCCTGTTGCCCAAATGCAACAGGGCCCATTTGCTCCCTAAAGGAGGAGTACAATCCTCCCTATGAGGAAGAGTACATCTTGAGGTGTCGACTACAACGGGCGAGCCCGTCACCACAGGAAGTTTTAACGATTAGTCGTTCTATCGACCTGCAGTAAGCGTAGAAGACTTTGGACAAAACAATCCGACGTCTAGCTACGCCACAACCCGTAAGAGACCAACGCCTTACCGCGAGATAGCCAGGAATGCCATCTGGCGGGCGACACTCGCGCCCTTACTCCCAATTGTGACCAGATTTCTCCGGTCTCTCGATTGGTTCCGAGTTCGAGGTCGCTTGCGCGGTCCTCTCCCTTACGAAGTGGTGAAACGGTGAATACCGAATCTATCGCGGACCATGGCGTCCTTTGCCCGCCTCTGAACCGGGATCGGATGGCCAATGGTCATTTCAAGAGCAGTCGCCGTAAGGTACGCAACCACCCCCGCTCTATAGGAGACAGTACAGCTTCCAGACTCCCCCGACTGTTAGTCAGAGTGCACAATCGATTGGCTTGCGCCGCATGGTGCGCAGACCGTCCAGGAGCGCCAGAGGTTTGATTCCCAGGGGAAACTGACCAGGGCCAGAGTCCTACCCAGGTTCGCACCCCGTGCGTGGAGGCCGTCGGATGGGTGTTGACCCGTGATTATGACCGACCCTGGACACATGGGTCTTCGTGGCCAACCCATCATGGGCCCGTTAGCTGAGGAAGAGTACAATAAGAAATACGCCAATGGAAATGTTTAGATGCAAGATGAATTCTATCTGCAGTACACCTCTGAAATCCTGGAAATGTTTGATGTGCCTGGAATGTGATCGACTTAGAACCATGCGGTTTTGTTCCAAAATTTAAGTAACAATTGAATTAAGTCAGAATTCATTTCAGGCAATGATTTATTTTTTTCTTAATTTTCTTCCATTAAATTTAAAATCACATTGAATCTCAAGGTGTTTTATTTACATTACGATTCGATTCCAAGATTGATGTTTATGTTAACAATCAAAACAAAGAAATGCTTTGTTTCGATTGGTTTGCTTTGACATCACAATTTCGTTCATTGCAATGCTTTATGATACACGACGTTTTTTTGTTTTGTCTGGCGCATATACCAACAAAGCTGATAGTTTTCTAACACGGGAACAGGCGACATACAATTGACCATTCGAGAAGCATGGATTTTTAAGGTTAATGCCGCAAACACTCAGTAACTGACCTTGAATTTTGTTTATTGTCATTGCGAACGCAAGCCGCATCGGAAACTGCAATCGTTTAACTTTGAATGGCATATCGGTCGGAATAATTGGGATACGTGATATGAAAACGTCTTCTTCTTTGTGCTTTCCCTTGGGTGGTAAATGGATTCGTGCAGCCTGGGCCATCCAGATCCAATTTGTTTTAGGGTCGGCCCAACTCACGAGAACTCCTATTCAGCAGCCTGCACTAGTGAGGGACAACCACGGGAAGGACACTCGCGTACCAGACCTCACGGCTGGTGGTCGGTTTCTCCTAGGGAAATACCTTCCGGTGCCACTGGATGGTTTGCGCAATGTAGGGCTTCAACCGATCGATTGTACATTCTGACTAATTGCCGAAGGAGTCTGGAGACTATATAAATAAAATATAGAATAAAATAGAGACTATAGAAATAAAAAGACCAATTTAAAAAACGGTGTCACAGATAGCTTCTGAATGAAGGTCGGGATATTAGCCACCAAATATTTGACATTCTTATGTAATTTAAATCGCTGTTTTTGTTCTTTTTTTAATTGAATTATATTGATATAAATATACATATTTTAACTTGTTACATGGACATTTTATATACAATTGTATCCTCGGACTATTTAAATTTGATTCTTTAACTATCTATTGCGATATCATTTTTTCATTTATTTCGATTCATTATTATTATTATTTATATTCTTTTGTATTTATTACGACATTATATTATTATTATTCAATTTGATTATTTCACCATTTATTGAATGTTATTTTTCCAGCACACTACAGCTACAGTTACATCACACTACACTATACTACAATTACATCACACTACACTTAAATTACAATGTTTCTTATTATTAGTTAATTTTTAATATTATTTGATACCTAGCATATTTTTTAAATAGGGTAGTCTAAAGTATGCACAAGCCACTGTCTATTTGGTACGCTTGCCTTAGTACGGGCCTAGGCCTAGTTAGGCGGCGTTGATTTAAAAAAAATGTGGTCTGCGGTGCTTTCTATTTTGCTACTATTTACATTTAAGCCTCTAATGTTAAACTTACAATGTACTGCCATGAAAAAAGATATTTAAAAAAAAAGAAATGTCTCGCTCCGCCCTCGAGAAGTCTATTTTTCCGTCGAAATCGGTAGTATCTGGTACGTAGATCCTCAGATTATATAAGAAGTGTGTACACCAGATGTGTGTAATTTCGCTAAAATTTAATAAAATTTCGGACAAGACGACAAAAAAAAGTTGATTGTTTAGAATTAAGATGGTGGTATTGCTGTAAATTATGCAGGTTGATACAATTTAAATAAATCAACTCGAATTGTCCCATAAATAGTTTACAAAATTGTGCTGTATAAATCTTGTGATATCTTGTGCAAAAGCCGCGCTAGTCTTCGTTCATGTCGCATCTATTGTGACTGCATACAACGTTATAGTTAATCTGTGGTAGGGCGGCGTCGGTACCGCTCGCGCTATCCCCTTTTAAACTTTTTATTCGACTTTGGGCAACAAATTTCGACGTCGCGGAGCGGACAACTTTTCAATACGAGCGTCTAAATTGTATGAAGCAGACGCCCGTTGTCTACGTTGCATGAAAACATAACGCCAAATTATGCAAATTCTTAAGCTCGCGGATTACTTTACTAAGTGCCGCCTCTTGACGTCGCAGACGCTTCCACACAATGAAAGCGGGCTCTTTCTTAAATTTACCGCCACCCATTCACATATCTGGAACAATAGGCGCGGCGTAGCGTTCGAGACATCGTAATTCAAATTATTTGAGCGTAGGCATGTTTAGTATTCTTAAGCGAAAATTATTTGTTATGTGGTAGTTCGCAATTATTAGTTAGTTTTATTTTATGTAGGTCCTCAAATTATTTGTCATTAGAAATACCGCCCCTTATGAAAGAAAATAATATTCATATTAAAATATATAAAATGGCCACTTGAAATTAACTTATTTAATTCACAGTGATTCATTAATTTTGATTAAAATTGGCTTAAGATTCAAAGAATGCAAAGTTGTAACAACACTTTCAATTAAGTAAGATATTGAATTATCATGTATAGATCTGAATGACTACTTAATTATATGTATAATTTACAATTCACACAGGTGATTTTATTAATTTGCAATTCGCTATGGTGGATGCTTTGAGGATAGTTTGAAAAATATGAAGAAAGTCGATATTTTACAATTTTCTGGATATTTTAATTTTATCTTGTTGGTGAATTACACAAGAAATGTTGGTGTAAACACACTAATGGATACACACTAAGTTTGTGGATACACACAACTGCTATACAGACTAAATTGGTAAATATATTTAAATAAGTACTGCATTATCTGCCACGTCATCCGCTTGCCTGGGCAATATATTCTGTAACTGCGAATTTAAAAATCAAGCAGTTATCAACTATTAGAAATCGGACCATAGTGGGCAAACTGTAACTTTTCTATGAGATGAACAAAAATTACCGGCCACGTTTAAGAAACTATATTATAAGAGGAATATGTATCTTGGATTTATTGGAACAAGACTATGATAAAATTTATAACGATTTATTTGATGTACCTACGGAAATACTTCTGATGCCTAATTACATACTCAGTGTAGGAAAAAATCATAACATTTAGAGGGCAATTTGTGTGGCGTGTAAAACATTGTATACAGAGGAAATACACTTTATAAAATTAATTATAAAAAGGAGCAAAATGATTAAGAAAGACTTTTAAATATTAATAGTTCTTGTGTCAAAAATGTTTTTATTATATTGGAAGTATAAAAACGGGAAACACTTAAATTAACCCATTTATGCCTAGTGGGTCGTAACGACCCCAAATACATTTCTTAATTTTTACTGTGAATTTTAGTTTTTGCCAACATTTTTTGCTTCTTGCCTTTTTAAGGGCATTAAGGAAGTCTGCCGCGGCAAAATGGTTCTGGGCATAAATGGGTTAAGGGAGTAAAAGAGGAAATCTAAATTTGGACAGAGTATAGGAGTTTTACCTTCTCCCGGCCACCCTTATCCCCTCTCCCCCAACCCCACTAGCCCCCTCTCACAAGGGGGATTTTCCCTTGATAATAAAGTGACTTCTTCGTGATGCGTCGTGATGTAGTCTGTTGGCATGACAAAGCAATAACCACACCGGATGATCCACACCCGGGGTTGGCTCCCGACGAGGGGACTACTTAACTGTCAACAACACAGACACGATGATGCACTCCCTTCGAACCTGGTTTTCTATTTCAATCTGTTGGCATGACAGACCAATAATTAAGCCGGCTGATTTCCGTTCACGAAATCAGTCTATTCGTTCTTTTTGAAAGCCCTGGGAAGGAACGAATCCCGGTTGTAATGAGAGGGACACGTGCTGATGAAATTATTTCTTCATTAAAAAGATCTTATCGTTGGCCGAACGTGAATGTATTAGAACTCAAAACAATTATGTCAGTTTGGTTGTCTACAAGCAAAAACCGGCATTTTGCAGAGTTGTTGCTTAAAATAGTAAATGGGCAAATGTCACAAGATTATGTCACAAGTTAGCACGGACTCCTTTTTTTATACAGTTATACATATTGTATATCTATGAAATCTGCAAATTTGTTATAAACTATGAGGAATATTTCAACGTAAACAATGTAGAACACGGCTACAATACGAGAAATTAACACGACTACCAGGCACCCAAGCCAAATTTAACTTTATTTAAAAAAGGATCTTTATACAACTCAATATAAATGTATAACCACATACCTACAAATATTAAAGAGTTAAAGGGAAAAGGCTATGCCACAGCACGGAAGAAAAGGCTTATCGTAAAAAGAAGTTTTTACACATTACATGAATATATTTTATAATATAATATTGAGGGCATGCTTAAGAATATACAAAGATTTTAAATTATAAACATTTTCTATTCTATAATATATGCGGATTTTTATAAATTATTATTTAATATTAGGAATATATTACAGGTGAGCCAGAAAAATATAGTTATGAATTATTTAGAAATGATTTAATAACATTAAGAAATTTAGCGACTAAGTAAATTTGTTAATCTGTTGCGATAACAGAGAATTGTGATAAACGCAATGTTACGCATTATCACTATAAATATACCATCACAATTCGGTCAATAAATATAGGTATTTTTATTTCTATTTCTATATAAAAACATTCTATAATAAATGTCGATAAAAATAAAATGTTGACGCTGACAGTAAAAATTACCCAAATTTGAATCTATAAGTCGTGGTTAAATTACAATCTATGGTTTCACGACAATAAAATTTCGACTGAAAGCATTTTTTACATTATTTATATTTCTTATTTGTGGCATACTTAAAAACTAACAAATAAATAAATGTTATAAAATAAACATACTTAATAATACTTTGCTAAGCGCACTCCTTATTTAATTTATTAATAAATTGCACCCGTGCGAAGCCGGGCCGGGTCGCTAGTATATTATAATTATATCTCATTTTGTAGTATTTGTATTTTTCAACAATTTTCCGATATATTGCTATTAAAGGACAAATAACAAGTGGCTGCTTTTTACGGCGCCGACGACAACTGTCAAATCGAACTTTACAAATGCATCGAATGCAACAAAAGCCACACGGACTGTTCGTTTACTCTTACGTTTACTGCCAAAATATTTAATTCGTTAAACAAAAGGAAAGAGTAAAATAAAATACTTCTAAAATAAATCATATATAAATATGTATTTTAAAGGTCTTATTAACTATTTAATATTCAAGCAACTCCGGACACCTCTTTCAGGGGCGTCATCTCCTCCTGAAAAAGTATTGAAAATATTATTTTAAATGTATATTTTAATTAGCTAGCGCCAATCAATAAATGCCTGATTGGTAAGAGGTAGTTGGAAGGAAAAATTAGAAAAAGTAAAGGTCCTTATTAATCTTAAAATAAAACACTAATTAGACAATATGGACCATTTCATATTAAGCTAGAGTCCTAACTTCCTCACGTAAGAGCTATTCCCTGACTAAGAGCTATTCTCACAGGAATTTAGCAACTTTGACTATATTTCAGTTAACATTAGAAGACTCTAGAATTATTTAATATCAATTGAGTCCCATACAAATTGTTAGGACTTTAATGATTTGGAAATATTTATGAAGACATATTTCATATTTATGATACAAAAAGACATATTTATGATACAAAATTGTGCTTACTTTAAATTGCTTTGTGTTCCTAATTTCTTCGTTTCTTCTCCTGACCTTCGCAGCTAATAATGGCGTAAACAGTGAAGGATCTGGTAATGCATCCTGTTTAAAAAATATATACGTATATGTCGATTACAGTTATTTCCGTGATATAGTATTTTTCTGCGCGATATAGGTAAACACCACATTAAATGGTATTCGAAAACTTCGTAGAATCAAAATAATCACTTGATAAGTATTTCGTGTTTGCGTACTTCATTTATCTAAGAGCAAAAGTATAAAATTTCTATGGTGGTAGATTTTTGAACATAAATTCTTTAAAATTTTATATGCTAATCAGACAAGTGATCTGCTATTTTTTTGTCTTCGATGTGGATTTCAAGAGTCAGTAATTGAAGCGTAATAAAATTAACTTCTCCTAGCGACAAGTTTTTACAGATCTCTGCATATTTATGTAATTAAATAAAACCTGTATGTTTTGCCATTTTCGATGGACATAGAACTATTTGAACTGACAATAAAATGTTCCCTAAAATGGGCTTCTCCTTACCTTTTCATTATTTTCCCAAGGCTGTTTCTGATGGATAAATTTTGAAGCGATATATCCAACTAAGATGACAGATAAAAATCCAATGCTTGTTAGCCACAGGTAGGATATTCTGTAGAAGTAGAAATATTCTGTGTCTTGTGTCGGAGCAGTCATGAGCGTAGTAGCTACCGTCGATAGATTTCGTTCTGTAGAATTGAAGCATCCTTCCGTTAAGACTGGAAGAGACTTAATCGGTGGTCGAGGACCTCCTAGCGCCTGCCATAAGCTTATGACGAGACCAACGATGAAACCTATTATAGTTCCCTGAAAAACATGTATTCTATATTTTTCATTTATTAAAAAAAATGCGTCAATGAGTACATCGCAAACATTACAAAATATGTTATACTGCGCATAACAATAATTAAAAAAAGGTTTCTTTTTTTTTAAATAAAGAGGATCGGTTTTGTTTAAACAACGCCTTGCTTCAAATTAGCGGAAGGAAAGACAAACAGTGACAAACAAATACATGAGGTATTGTTTGAGCACATGAATCTAGACAGTTGAGTCAGTCAAATTTAAATTACACAAATTTTAGAAAATCTACGCTTGTTCTAAGCAAATAATTCTGTTAATATTCGCCTGAAACATTTACAAATACAGCTATGTTAAATCCTAACTTAAAATCAAATTTAATCAATAAAATATTTTAAAAATCACTATGAACTTTACTCAAAAATTAATAAATGCAATTCAAATAGCCAATTCAAAAAAAAAATATCCAAAATTATACATCTATTTTAAAATGTCGAGCTAGGTTTGCAATTTGAAGGTGGCGACTGTACAACACTATAAAAAAGGTAGAGTTATTGGCAGTGCACGCGTGTAGGAAAATTCAATTATGAATATTAATATTTTAAATAATAAATTATTGAATGTAAATTGAGTTTCGTTTACGACGAATTCTTGATATGAAAATGATACCTTAGTTAAGTTTTTAAATAAAACCAATTTAGCGCATTTGATAAAAAGCAAAGAATAAATGATTAACAAGTTTCGACAGGGAAATTGAATCTCCTATCAGTCTACGGTAATGCTCTTAGCAGCCATTGGGATTGGGACCATTGTAATCGCTGTTCTTGCTCGAGATTTGCTGGTTGCACGCAAAAGCGACGCACGGACTTGCCGGCCGTTCTAGTTGTATTTGAAGATCTCAAGACGGTGTTTTCGCTAAACGGCTGCACTATTGCACACATTTTCTTCACCTTGAACAGAGGCCCGGAAAAATGTTTTCGCTCTCGTGCTGCCGCTGAGCTGAGATGTCTTCGGAGAGTCAGTGTGGACTACCCCTTTGCCCCTGCTGAGCCACATACTGCTCTTCCTTCGATGTCGAGGTTTGACAACCCTCTGTTGTGCGCCGAGTTCTGCCTGTTGTTTTCGAATGGTTCCGTGTAACTTGGGTTTTGTTGGCCAAACTCTCCGTCATTTGGTCTGCCCAACTAGCTGTTCAACTACTGTCTGGTAGCCTCCTCAAAGAGGGGCGTACCCTATCAGGGCCGCTGTGAGCTTCCTACACTGCTATACTCTTGCAGTCAAAGGCGGTAAGGATCAGAAGATCGCAGATTTAGGGGAATACCTCGAGTGTAATTAGGCAATTGGAGCAATATCTGCACTTACGGAAAAAACGAAGAAAGCATCAGCCGGCGAATAACCAGAGCGGACTGGAGACGTATGTTTCCTATGACAGCGGATGGTAGTTGTCGAACTGAATAGATCCATCGACCACCCTAACCCGTGTGACCATGGCAGGCAAAGGGCGTCGCGTTCCGTAAAATAACTAAATTGTATAAACGCTTCCGTCAGGTAGAGACCGCGCAAGCGCCTCGATTCCGTGACCAGACCAGAGGACGGAGAAATCAGGCCAAATCTGATAGTATGGGCGTGAGTTCAGCCCACTGGGTTACTTCCCAGTGCCTCGTGGTAATACGTTGTTCCCCGACAAGTGCGTGGGTGGAGCTAGGGAATGGACTAGAGCTGTTAACTACAACGGGCGAACCCGTCACCTCAGGAAGTTTTAACGAAATGTATCGTTCTGTCTCTAGTGAGGTGAGCGCAGAAGACTTAGAACAAAACAGTCCACCGTCAAGCTCCGCTACCTGCCCGTCAGAGAACAAACGCCTTACGGCGAGGCACCGGGAAAGATACTCAGCGGGCACCCTCGTCCGCTGACTACCAGTTTTGGCAGGATATCTCCGTCTGGAATTAATCTTCAGGATACCTCCGTCCTCCCGACTGGTTACGAGTCCGAAGTCGCTTACGCGACTTCTACCTATTGTATTACAGCGGTAATTCAGTTAGAATTTATCTCGAACCTGGACGTTCTTTGCCCGTAGTGCCACGCGGGATCGATTGGCCTAAGGTCATTTCAAGAGTGGCATGACAATAGGTCAACATCCACCCCCGCTGCTTAGGAAAAAGTATATTTCCATAGTATCCAGACCCCTCCAGCAATTAGTCAGAATGCACAACCGATTGGCTTCGCCAGTGGCACCGGGATGCAATCCCGCCAGAAGAAACTGGTTCACCATCTCTGAGGCCTGAGCGACGGGAGTCTTACCTGGGGTAGCCTTCCACTCGAGGAGGCTTCTGAATTGTGAGTTGAGCCGATCCAAAAACAAAATGGATCTTGTGGCCCAAGCTGCACGAAACCGTTACCCAACGTTACCTAATGGACTGTGTTAGTGGACCATATTTATGAACTGTGTTAGCCTTGAGTCTCTATGTAATCACCTCACGACTAAACGAATGATCATTATAGCAGCCCGAGGTGTCTGGTTCGCCCTTACATAGGACAGTTTCAAAGTGTGACTGCTTTAGTTGCAGAGTACGCCGAACGTTCAACCACACGAAGCCGAAAGACTAAAATTATGATATTGTCATTCATCCATTTGAATGTGCGGTTCATTTAATGCTTTAGTGAGGGCATCGCAAGGACTGTTAGGTGTCGCAAGAAAGCTTAACTGCTTGCTTGTGTCTTTTTTACCTGCTTGAGAGTCATTCAATTGTGGTAAATTAGATTTTTTGATAGTCGGTAAAGCGCCGAATTTTCCTTTGATAGCTGCCATCCAAGATTGCTCTCATTTATCACTAGCCGATCTGAATTATCAACAACCTAGGCTAATTGCTATTTTGTTATGTGCGGAGTATGCATATGCGTCGGTTATAATGTGATCACTTTACTTGAACCGAAAGCAACCCATACGTCACCGAAAGCATTTCGGAATTTCGTTCACTGGGACTAATGCATACGAGAGATATAATTGTGCAGGTTAGAAATTTCCGTACTATGGCACTTATGGAAATTATGGCAAATATAAAAGCTACCAGGTTGAAATTTCAATTTCTCATAAACGCTAGAAGAAGAGTGCGAACAACTACATTCATCTGATACTATAAGGCATGGCACACAGTATGGATTGCCAACAAAGCCAGACCGAAATTGTGTACTAACATGTAATTTTAATGCATACCTTTTCATTGGCAGTGGTAGTGAACAAGCCAAGACTAAAGACTCCTAGCACTGGTCCGCCAAATGCGTTGTGTATGCTCATCGTTGCATGGAATAATCCACCCAGGTAGTCAGTCAAGAATGCCAGGGCAACGAAGAGGAGTCCAGCACCAAGTGCTATGATCTTGTTAGCAATCGCACCAGACAATGACCGACCTTCTAATCTAAAATAAGTTTTAATTATAATTAAAACGACTAAAATTGCAGTCTGTGCATAATGCAACTTATCAGAACAACAAACAACATATTACACCAAAGATTAAATCCTAACACCGCTATTCCATATATGGAATAGCGGTGTAGTCCCACAGAATTTCGGCCGAGCGACAGTCATCTTAATTCCGAAGGTCCCAGTTTGCACCGGACCAAAGGACGCACGGCCCATTGCTCTGACAGATACTGTGGCCAAAATCTTTTTTGGCATAGTCCACATGACAATGAGCAAATTCATGCACCGGAACGAGTACCTTGGAGTGTCAGTACAAAAAGGCTTCATGCGTGGCGTCTCAGGCTGCCTCGAGCACAATTCTCTCTTGGCTGCTGCCATTAAGGATGCGAGACAGCACGAACGCCAAATCAATGTATGCTGGCTTAACCTAGAGAATGCCTTTGGGTCAGTTCGGCACAGTCTCCTCCACTTTGCGCTCCGCTGGTACAACTTTCCACCTGTGGTGCGTGACATTGTAGCCTCCTACTACAACTGTCTGACGTTCCATGTCAAAACGCAAGAATGGACTACCCGCTCTATATCATATTCAATTGGACTGTTTCAGGGCTGTTGCCTCTCTCCGACGATATTCAATATCGTTTTCAATATACTGCTGGAAAGCCTGACCCAGTTCGACAAGAAGTGGGGTTACCGTTTTAAAACAGACGGCCAATACACATCGTCGTGCCTCGCTTTTGCCGACGACCTAACTTTTATCACCATGAGCCCCAAGCAGCTTTCCCTGCTATTACAGAAAGTGGAGCTGTTCTGCGACTGGTCAGGCTGTATAAAAGTGAAGACCTCCAAATATTTTTGCCTTGGACTCGCCCGCATAGGCACAAAATTTACGTCCTATGACCCAAACTTGATCTATAACGGCTCTATTATCTCCCTTATAGACCCAAATAACCACTTCTAATTTCTTGGCAGGAAAATCACCTGCCAGGGAAAAGACCTCTCTGGCGATCATGTTATAGAACATTTCAGTAGTTGCCTGGAAAAGATAGATGCACTGCTAATTTCTGGCCCTCGTAAGGCTTGGATCTATGACAACTATCTAACTTCACATTTGTCATGGCCCTTTCTTATTTACGATTTCACCAAAACCCAACTGTCTCGTCTGGATTGGGAGCTAACGGGCCTGTACTCGCCCGTACACTCCAGCAGGCTTCCCCAAATAATGTTGGTCGTAAATCAAACACTATAGGCTGAATACAAAGTACCATTTATTTTCTGATCCGAAAATTACTTGTGTCTGTCAACTCCATTCGATGACATTACGTGCTAATTTGGCGCGCAGCGCCACCTATTGAGAAATTCGGTTACTTGCCGCAATATGGGGATTTTCGTATACGTCAATTAATTTGGCCGTTTTATCCATCTGATGGTGAATTGGATTATTGGTATAATTTCTATATATAAACTATATATTATATAACGTAAACATACCGCCCGCCAAGAACAGCAGTTCTTTCTCTGGGCCAAATTAAACTAAACCGTAAAGAAAAATTGAAAATCAATTGCCAAATTAACGAAAACATACATGTTATACAGTGCTCCGATTTTGCTTAACTTAATTACAATGAAATTACTGAAAAATTAAATCGAAATTGCTAGTCAGCAATTGGCAAAACAATTAATTTTGAGATTGGCCGTTTTATTATTGCATTTTTACAACGTAACGTTACCACTCGCGTAACCTTGTCCACTCCAGGATGTTTATCGATTATTTGACCCAAAAGCCAACGGGCTGGGGGTAAATCTAACTCTTTGACCAGAACTACATCGCCAATCCGTGGCTCAGGAGTAATTTGGGCCCATTTGGGTCTTTGTAAAAATCGATTAAGGTACTCTTGGGACCAACGACGCCAAAAATCTTGGAGCATTCGTTGACAAAGCTGCCACCGCCTTAAAGAGCTTATGGCAGTGTGTTCGTAGTTGTGATCAGGGACCACTAGCAAAGGTTCACCAACCAGGAAATGCCCTGGTGTCAATGGCATTGGTTCACCTTGGTCTTCAATGTATGATATGGGTCTAGAATTGAGACAGCTTTCAATCTGGGCCAACACGGTGGTGATCTCTTCAAAAGTTAATGTTGCGTTTCCTATCACTCTCTTCAAATGGAATTTACAGGATTTAATTCCGGCTTCCCATAATCCGCCAAAATTTGGAGATTGGGGTGGAATAAAGTGCCATTGTGTTCCGTTAGTAGCTAACCAATCAGCTATCTCTGGTAGAATCCCAGATTTTTCTTCACGGAACATCTGCACCAGTTCTCGGGCTGCACCGACGAAGTTTGTGCCGTTGTCACTGTACATATCGCTACAGTGCCCTCGCCGTGCCACAAAGCGCTTAAACGCTGCGAGAAAACCTTCAGACGTTAAGTCACTGACTGCTTCCAAATGAATCCCGCGTGTTGCCATACAAATGAACAGGCAGATGTACCCTTTATATGATCGGTTGCCACGCCCCTTTGCAACCCGTATTTGGATCGGCCCAGCAAAATCCACTCCACTACGCAGAAAGGCTCTGCTAACCGACACTCTCGGGGACGGTAATTGTCCCATCAATTGGGTTTTGTGCGTAACTGCATGTCTAATACAAATGACGCATTTCCAAACGTGGAATTTCACCAAGTTTTTTAACCCAAAAATCCAGTATTTTGCCCGAATGTAATTCATCATCAACTGCGGACCTCCATGTAGGGTGTTCTGGTGAGCTTCTCTTAATATAAGTTCCGTAAGATGAGAGGCTTTGGGCAATATTATTGGATGTTTTTGATCCCATTCTACGTTTGCAAAATGAAGCCGCCCACCAACTCGGAGTAATCCGTCTTTATCTAATTCCGCGTTGAGAGAGGTAAGTATGTTTTTCCTTTCAATTGCTTTCCCTTGTCTCATCCGTTCTATTTCCTCACCGAAAGCCGCGTTCTGACATTTCTTAATTACAATGACTAACGCCTCGTTGATTTCGTCTTTCAGGAGGTGAGTATGCTTCTGCCTTTTTTGCTTTAAGAATCTCCTACAATAGGCGATGACTCTTAGCATTCTTTTTAGTGATGAAAACTTCGACCATATTTCCACATTATCGTCATGACTGTCTTCAGACATAGCCACGTGAGTTTTTATCGTTCTTTCTTCTAATTTTGTTGTCATGGATTTTGAATTATTGTAATCTATCTTTCTTTCTTTCAGCCAGGATGGTCCACTCAACCACAACTTGCAACCGATTAGTTCCGATGCTGATAATCCACGTGATGCACAGTCTGCCGGATTATGATCAGAACGAACGTGACACCACTGATTGCGGTCTGTCACTGATAGTATTTCTGATACCCTGTTTCCAATAAATGTTTTCCATTTACTTGGATGACAACTCAGCCATGCCAGGACTACTTCAGAGTCAGTCCAAGCGTGAATGTTTACATTTGGTACCTTCAAAACCTCGGAAACTTCTACCAACAATTTGGCTAGTAAAACAGCTCCGTTTAATTCCAATCGAGGTATGGAAAGTTGTTTAATCGGTGCAACTCGTGTTTTTGCTGTCACCAGGCTGACATGAATCTCTCCGGATGCGTCAGTGACTCTTAAATACACTACCGCCCCATATGCTGCATTGGAAGCGTCACTGAAGCCGTGTAATTCAACCAGTTTGACATCACCTTTAGTGTTCATCCACCGCTTCATTCTGAAATCTGTAAGTTGAGTTAAGCTTTCACGGAATTCCTTCCACTCCTCGTATAATAATGGTGTAAGTTCTTCATCCCAACCAATACCCGCTAGCCAAATCTTTTGGATAAAGATCTTTGCCTTTATTATACTTGGAGCTATCCATCCCAGTGGGTCGTACAGTTTAGATATATCCGATATAACCTTTCTTTTAGTTACAGGTATTGACATTGGCGACAGCTGCACTGAGTAGAGGAATTCATCTATTCGTCGGCTCCAAGTAAGTCCTAATATTTTATTTGTTGTTTCCAGCGTTACTTGAATTGCTTTTTCAACTTCCTTACCCGCTTGTTCCTGTTGTATATTTTTAATCATAGATTCACTGTTGCTGGTCCACTTTTGCAACTCGAATCTGCCTTTTAGCAATAGCGCGTTTATCTATTTATATATCTCCATTGCCTCGTCCTCGTCCTCACATCCTGACATCAGATCGTCCATGTAGAAATCTCTTTCGACTCTTTCAGCCGCTAATGGATAGTTATGCCCTTCATCTTTAGCTACCTGAATCAAACTTTTAACGGCTAGATATGGAGCCGAAGATGTACCAAATGTCACTCTGACCAGTTTGTACTCCTTGAAATCGTTATCAGGGTTTTCTCGCCATAGGATACGTTGATATTCCGCATCATCGTCATCCACTCTGATCTGTCGGTACATTTTGATAATATCTGCAATGAAACAGATAGGATGCATTCGCCAACGCATAATTATGTGGCGAAGTTCTGGCTGTAAAGAGGGTCCCACCATGAGGTCGTCGTTCAGGGATACACCGTTGGTACCCTTACACGAGGCATCAAATACTATACGCACCTTTGTCGTCTCCTTGTCCTCCCGAACAACAGCGTGGTAAGGTAAGTATAAACATTTTTGTTTTCTTTTGATTTCCGTATGCTTTATTTCTTCCATGTGATTTAGATCTATATATTCTTTAAAAACCTTTTGATATTCTGATTTCAGATGCTGATCTTTCTGCAACTTCTTCTCCAGGGAACACGTTCTTTTAAGAACAATTTCTCTGGAGTGTCCATCCGCGCAGGCCGGTTGAGAATCTCGGAACGGTAGCTTGACAACGTAGCGACCGTCTTCGTCCCGCGTGGTCGTGGATTGATAGAGTTCTTCGCATCTTTGTTCTTCAGCCGATAATATTTTCATATTATGGCTTGGCTCAGCCTCAACTTCCCAAAATGATCGAAGTAACTGGTCTATTTGAGCGTGCATGTTAACTACATTACATGATATTTTCGCTTCGGAGTATACCTGACCACTCAAAATCCATCCTAGGGCCGTATTTTGTGCTACTGGAGACCCTGTAGGACATTTGATTATGCCTTCGTCAATAATTTTGCCATAAACCTCCGCCCCTAATAAGATATCTATCTTATTCGGAGTGTGATATTCCGGATCCGCTAAATATAAATGTTCTAGTTCCGGCCATGAGGTGATTGTTACAACCGTCGCTGGCATAGACGACGTTAACCTTTCCAGCACATATGCTGTGATCCTAAACACGCAGCCTGAATTGAGACGTGAACCGATTTCTACTTCCACTATGGACCTTGATATAAGGCCCGATTTACCTCCCAGTCCTGAAATAACCCCTTTGGCTGGTGTTCTCTTCAGTCCCAAAAACTGTACTGCCGATTCTGTTATGAAGGATGCTTGTGACCCCTGATCTATTAGCGCACGTAACAGTTGTTCTCCCCCATTTCGTGATTTGCTTTTGACTAGTGCTGTGGCAAGGAGCACTTGGTGTGAAACTCCTCTGACAAAATGGTTTGCGATGGCTGAAGATGTCGATGGTTTCTCTGTTTCCGATGATGATGATACTTTGTATTTTGATACAACCTGATTGTCAACCGAACCACTTCCGGTTGATTGTGTTATGCCTTTTGGATGCAATAATGAATGATGTCTTTTGTGACAAATTTGACAAGAGGTGCTATTTCTACATTTTTTTACAGAATGATTATTTCCTAAACAATTAAAACACAACCCATGACCTTGGACAAAGTTGCGCCTAGTGTCGATATCTGCGCTTCTAAAATCTTTACATTGTAATAGCCAATGTTCGCCTTTACAAAACACACAGGCGCTTCCGGTTGCATGTAAGGAATTAATCGTCTTTGTTTGTACATTATTGTTGTTATGACTGTGATGATACCTTGATTTCGAGTGTGAACCTGTCTTATTATCTAAAAATTCCAATGATCGATACTTAATTTCTAGAAATTCCTTAAACTGTTGAATAGTGGGTAACATTTGCTCTGAAGATGCAATAGTTTCGCTCACTTTTGCTTCCCATTGCTTTCTGCTTTCCGGATCGAGTTTCTGCCCGACTATGTAAATTATAATGACGTCCCAGGACTTCACATCGATATCCAGATTGACGATTGCATTTAATGTTTCCGACGTAATATCTAATAGTTCTTTAATGGCATTCGACGACTCCACTATAATTGATTTATATCCGAAAAATCGTTTCAAAATGCAATTGACCAAATACTGCTTATTGTTGTAACGCTTTTGTAATAAATCCCAACTCTGTCCATAGTTTTCTTGAGTGACAGCAATGTGACGCAACAGTTGCTCAGCTTCTCCCTTGAGATGTCCTTTGAGATAATGTAGCTTTTGCACATCGTCGATATTTTTGTTATTGTGTATAAGTGACAGAAACAAATCCCTAAAACTCATCCACTCTGTATAAAGTCCCGAAAAAGTGGGTATCGTGATTTTTGGCAGGTTTACTTGCGTGTGCTTCGGTGATGGTGACGACGCTACAGATAGACTTGCATTTTCACTCTTAAGCGCAACCAATTCCGTTAGACTTTCTTTGAGTTCGGATTTATAATCCACGTACAATTCATTGACGGTATCATACTGATCTTCTGTAAAATATATCGACGTCTCAATGGTTTTCGCATCAATAGTTTTTAGTGTCTGTTGATGACCCTTTAAAAACTGTTGCCACAGTTGTTCTAAATTTTCTAATCTTGTTTCCAAATAAGCTACTGTAATACGGTCCTTAGGTGATTTTTTGAAGTTACTTTGCGCTTTCAAAATCCGTCGGTAAACATCTTTCTGCATGTTAATTTGTGCTTCCATTGTAATGTTACCACTATAATGCAATGTTAACAATAATACCTTCAATTTTTCAGAGTAGTAATGTTCTAAATACAATAAATTGCGAAAAATTCACAAGTGTTTGGACTCCGCTATCAAATCGGGCATAGGTTCCCCGTCTGTTAACTTTTCTTAAAATTATTCTAAGTCCTAAACACATATAAATTAACACAAAATTTACTACTGAAAAATGAAAATATTGAATTTATTCAAAGTCCTTTTTTGACAGATGAAATTTGATGACAGTTCACACTTCACATATAATAACTTAAAGTACTCACAGTTTGTCCTCCATATAAATATTGCACTATACGTCACTTATTCCTTCCTCCTGTAATTGTCCAGTGCCAGTGTAGTGTTGGTGGTGATGACGGCGGTGATGACGTCACTCTTGGGCTCCGTCCGCAGTACTTCGCACGCTGGCTTCAATCTGCAGCCAGGCCACTCCTGTAGCCGTATCCTCGACGTCGATCCAACGCCTCTTGATACTTGGCCAAAAACGGGTCCGGAACAAGAACCTCTTGTCTGGTCATCCGGCTCGAAGGACCATTTACTCGCCCGTACACTCCAGCAGGCTTCCCCAAATAATGTTGGTCGTAAATCAAACACTATAGGCTGAATACAAAGTACCATTTATTTTCTGATCCGAAAATTACTTGTGTCTGTCAACTCCATTCGATGACATTACGTGCTAATTTGGCGCGCAGCGCCACCTATTGAGAAATTCGGTTACTTGCCGCAATATGGGGATTTTCGTATACGTCAATTAATTTGGCCGTTTTATCCATCTGATGGTGAATTGGATTATTGGTAGAATTTCTATATATAAACTATATATTATATAACGTAAACAGGGCCCATGATGAGGTGGCCACGATGACCCATGTGTCCAGGGTCGGTCACACTCACGGGTCAACACCCATCCGACGGCCTCCACGCACGGGGTGCGAACCTGGGTAGGACACTGGGTCCCAGTCTCCCCTGGGAATCAAACCTCTGGCGCTCCTGGACGGTCTGCGCACCGAGCGGCGCAAGCCAATCGATTGTGCTCTCCGACTAACAGTCGGGGGAGTCTGGGAACTGTATTGTTTCCTATTGAGCGGGGGTGGTTGCCTACCTTACGGCGATTGCTCTTGAAATGACCATTGGCCATCCGATCCTGGGTGAACAGCCGGGCAAAGGACGCCTTGGTCCGCGATAGATTCGGTATACTCCGTTTGACCGCTTCGTAAGGGAGAGGACCGCGCAAGCGACCTCGAACTCGGAACCAATCGAGAGACCGGAGAAATCTGGTCACAATTGGTAGTTAGGGCGCGAGTGCCGCCCGCCAGGTAACATACCTGGCTACTCGCGGTAAGGCGTTGGTCTCTAACGGGTTATGGCGTAGCTAGACGTCGGATTTGTTACGTCCAAAGTCTTCTACGCTCACTGCACGGTCGATAGAACGATGAATCGTTAAAACTTCCTGCGGTGACGGGTTCACCCGTTGTGGTTGACATCTCAATATGTCTCGTCTGGATGCACTGGTGACAGCTAGTCTAAAATCCTGGTTGTCCTTAGCCAAACCAGCTGACCCCTCGACTCTCTTCAGGTCCAAACACAATTTTGGGCTAGCTCTGAAACTGCCCTTTCTGCTCTACTCCAACTCCAGAATCACCAAAAAATCGATTCTAAGCAATTCCAAGGATCTGGCAATATCGAAGCACGTAGTAAGTGGCCGTAGTGAGTCAAATGATCTACATGCCCGCGTTGACTTCCACAAAAAGTTCCTTACTGGAATCAGCCAGAATAGCACTGGTATGGCAGTACAACCATGAGCGATGTGGACTTGAAGAAGTCTCTCTTGCGGGGAGATTACGACAGCAATAGTATGGCTCACGCTATTGGCCTTCAATGCCAGAATGATTGGACAACAATTGGAGATTTTTGCATTCCTCCTCCAATGCACTGGAAAGTAATGTTGTATGACTGGACGCCAGAGATGCTGAAATTTTATTTAAATGCCTTTCAGCATACACTTCCAGACCCCAGTAACCTCGCTCGTTAGAGCTATGCCGAGGATAGATCATGTCCCCTTTGTAGCAACATCCCTTGCACAGCTAGACATATTCTAGCTGGCTGCAAGGTGGTCTTGGATCAAGGACGGTACACTTACCGCCACGACAAAGTCCTTGATGTTATTCGCGAGGTACTTAGCCTCTCAGTGGCTCGTGCTAACAAGGGTTCCACAGTATCCTGAAAACCCCCAATACAGTTTGTGCGGGTTGGCTCTAAAGGCAAAAAACATCTCACTGCAAAACCTTTCTCAATAATCGAGAAAGCTTCAGATTGGATTATGGAGGTCGATTCGGTCTCTAAGCAGTATAAATTCCCTGAAAGTCTCGGATGCACAGCCCTGCGTCCAGATATAACTCTTTACTCTCTATCTCGGAAGATGGTCCTTATCGTAGAATTAACTGTTCCATGGGAATCAAATATCCCAAAAGACCACGAGTACAAATTAAATAAATACCATGACCTCGCAAATGCCGTCACCCGGAACGGCTTCACTGTTCACCTTCACACGGTGGAAGTACGCGCTCGTGGCCTGCCAGCTAAATCTTTGTTTCACATTTTTAATGATCTTGGTCTCTCCAGGAAAATAATCAACTCCTTTCTAGAAAAAATATCTAAAACCGCGATCTCTGCATCTCAAATTCTTTGGCTTCGAAGGGGGAGTGAATGGGTGGTAAGGTGAACGCTCACAAGTGGCAAGACAGCTGTCCTAAACCTACCACCGCCGGTCGTTAGTCCGGAATCCACCCTTCACCTCCCAGAAGTGTTAAAATTATATATGATGGGCCCGATATTTTGGTCGGGGAATTCCATGGCAGCTCCGTTTGTATTTTATTTAGTGTAATATAAAAGAGACAGGAAATATGAAAAAGCATTATGGCGAAACAAATTATAGCATCTACACCTATACAAACAGCAGATCAGTGAATTATTATCAGAGAGCATAGACTGGGAACGGCGATCGCAGGCTGCTTGTTTTACCTATACGCTGAAGGAAGAAGAAAAAGCAGACGCTGTCAGAGCCATATTAGCACTGAATCGGTGACGCATCCTGTCAACGGAGAGTGATGAACTGTTAACAAACATGATCTAAGCATATGAGCCGACGTGGTTCACAGCACGACGGGTCTTGCGAAAGGCGGTGAACGTAATCAAACGACGCCCTTCTTGTTTCAGACAACAGGCCCAGTGAAAGGCCCGTGACATCTTCCACTATTCTTTCTGTTAGATGGGGCTTCTTGTGAACCGGGCTCATTGACCCGATTTCATGAGTATGGCGTCGCAGGGCCGGGTGCCTTGCAGTTGGTATGTATGTGGTTAGCAAGGCAACTGCTTCTGCTGGACTGCTGACTTAGATCTTTTTTATCAGCAGAAGCAGATCAGCTACCCGCAACGAAATGTCCTCGTAGTTTTCGAGGGGCGAGTAGTTGGCAGGTAGAGGAAGGGGAGGGGGGTGGTCAATGCGTTCGTCCTCTTCTAATTCCATCTCCTCCAGCTGCTGATGGGATCTCGTCGACTTCCGGACGTAGCTGGCTCCGACCGACGCCGCCGGTTTATCTTCCTCTCTAAAGCTGGTTGCTGCAGAGCGGTCGACGGCGACGATCTTTGCGTCCACGAAAGTGCCTTCTGGCTCTGCACCGAATTTGGCGCGAACCGCTGCGGCTGTGGAGTTGTGATGGTTTGGAGCTCAGATGGCGTTGGTTTCTTCGGCGCCGAGAGTGGGGGCGGCGGCGCAGGCACGGCAATCGAGGCGCGCGGTGCGGTCCTTCGCGGTGATGCTCGCGTAGGGGCGGTGACAGCTGTTCGCGGGTCGGTCGCCTTGCTGTCGCCGTGTTGATTGGCGGATTCCCGGCAAGTAACTGACACACCTCCGGTTATTTGCCGGATATTCCTAGTCTCAGTTGCCGCAGGTTTCTTGTCTGCAAGACTCAGATTGTCTGAGTCTTGGCTGCATGTTTTTCCCCTAAGCTGACACACACTTGCGGCCGGTGTCAATTTTGGCTGCTGTGCCGGAACTTCTGGCAGCGGTGGCATTATTTGGGGCCTTTCAGCCCCCTCCAACCCTCGACGGTGAACTCCAAGTAGCGCAGATCGGGGAGCTGGAAGACCTCAGGCCAACAATCAGTCTTCCGTAGGATGACGAAGAACAAGGCCTACCGCCCTCCATGTATCTTCCGGGCGTAGCTGGCTTCGAAGCCGCGGTCACTTAGCCAGTCAATAATTTCGTCGGGCGTCGTGTTGTCCGGAAGGCCGTGGATCGCAATTTCCGCGTCCTACTCCATCGGCAGTGTGTAGATGTGTCAAGCTATGAGGTTACCCAGAGAGCGTAGGTAGTCCTGGACTACCCGGTATTCGGCGGCGTCAGCCGGACGGAAGAGGAAACCACCACTCCTAAGAAGCTTCACGTTAGGCACGCGTGCCAACTACCCACGGAGTTCCGGCTATTGGTCGCTGGACGACGCTCTACCAGAGTGGTCATTTTTAAATACAGAAAGCAGCGATGACGAAACGTGGAAGCGGCGATAGAGATAGCAAACTATCATACATTGAGAATATAAACTATCCACAGAAGAAGGGATATCAAGCACTACAACAACATGGAAACCATAAAAATATTTGACATTTTACCTTTTTTCAAGATAGGGAATATAGTCCTTGGTAACCAAAGCAGCCACTGAGTTAGATGCTGCTGATAAACTGGATAAGGTAGCACTCAATATTCCAGCAATGAAGAGGCCAGCTAAACCAGGAACTCCTTAAAGAATAAATTTAATATATTCATATGCATATTCCTTTTATTGCTAAATTTATACGTTCAGTTTGGGATATAAACCTTTTTTACAAGGTATGGTTTATAATATCAAACTGAAAAGAAAGTAACAAAATATTAGCTTTTTTTTATATTTTTCATAAAAAGTTTAGAGTTTTGCTTTAAAGAATATTAATTTACATAAATAAACTTGAGTACAAAATTAAATACATATTTTAACTTTGGCTTTCGTTAATGAGAAAAAATCTTAATTATCCTAAAATTGATGTAAAAATGCTTGTACCAGGTAACCAAATTCAAAATTTTAAAAAATGCATTTTTTTCAGCCTAGTTTTTTTATATGGAATAACTTCCTATAGAAGAAAATCTTCTAACTTCTAAAAAAACTAATTTCATGTTTTTTTTAGTCTGATGCACAGGATCACCCCTTAAATAAAATTATTATCGATCCAGAATACCTTGTATATACATCATTTTATATCATAAATAAATGCATTTTTATACATGTTATTGTGCCCACACTCTAATTAATATGGATATAATAACTAATTGAAAAGTATATTAAATTTGTACTATATCGCATTTTGCTAAACCAGATATTGTTTGGGAATTATAGGGAATCGGAGTCCAAATATTTTATTATATAGCAGGAGCAGTTCTTCCATTTAAAAATAGGCATCGAAATCACTAATAAGACAGGGTACAGTTTCCGTGGCACGAGGCTACAGGCAAGCGGTCGTGAACGAAATAGGGAATTGCATTTACAACTATTTAAAAGATCATGTCTCTACTAAATGTATACTACTGCTTGCAGATAACTGTCCGGGTCAGACTAAAAATCTCCATTATTTTTATTCTGCACACAGTACTTGAATATTGAAACTACAACCCAGAAATTGCTAATCGTCGGTTACACCCAAAATAAAGGAGATACTACGCACGACCCGTTTAAAGGGAAATAAAGTACTTTAAAAGAATGTCACTCTACCCACAGCTGGTGCTAATTATCAGCCTACCAAAGAAAATGCAAAATGTATCGAATGAGGGAAATTCAGACTGAGGACTTTTTCGATATCAAGTTGTAACAAAAGTTATAGGGGACAATTTCATGGAAAATGAAAAACGGCATAAAGTGAATTAGAAAAACAAAAGAGTTTTAATGTTGGAAAAATCCAGTCCAAACAGTATCTTATACAATATCTCCTACTCAGAAAGTGAATTCAAACAAGTAAATGTATTTAAAAAATAATCAAACACGACTGCCGCTAAAGAAAGTGAACTATTATATTTATAACAAGTAAATATATTAAAAGAATAAAAAACACGACTGCTGTTACAGAAAGTACAGTATTGTATATATAATCAATTGAAATCAAAGTATATTTAATTATTCACCTTTTCATACTGATATTTTTCGATTATCTTCTTTATATTTGATACATTGATGCAATGCGTCTTTCATTATCTTAATGACATTTGATTGCAACCTCAAATAATTATATAAAATTTAACGCACTCTATACTCATTTGTATGTACTTTTTCGAACTATCTTTTTACATTAGTACCATTTCTGGTCGTTTGATGTAATTTAGTGTTTATTAGTGTAAACAAAATTGATGAGAGCGATTTGACCCCCTTCCCATGTAATGAGCGATTTTTGCCCATAATCAACCAAGGTCTAAGCTATTCAAAAATGCATATTTCATTGAGGTACCCGATTTTTCGTTAGCTTCTGGAATCATTTGTAATACTTTATTTGTAATTATTTTTATTAAGGTTTTTTTTTATGGAATATTCGTGATTTATGTATTTATCCATATAGATAGATGAATATTTCAGGAATATAGTCAATCAGACCTTTCATTTGACATAAAAACGATATATTTATGTTAATTTATTGACATTAGGACATTTATATAAGTATTTTTTTTACATTTGATCAGTTTAGGTATCCCCTGACACTCGGGATAACATAACGTATCTAACAATATCACACACTTCTAAATCGGTATAAGTTATGGTTGAAGAAAAAAACATTAATACTTACCAGGTTGCTTCCGAGTACAATTTTATATTTCTCCAAAATGTTGGATTGGAGTAAATTCGTAAGAACCAAAAATGGTTATTTAAAAATCAGTAATATTTTGTAGTAGAATAAAATACTTTGTATACTTTATTTTGTCAAATTAACATTCCAATTATTTCTCTTCGTTACTTGGCATACGGGATCTATTCCTGACGGAGGCGAAGAGGAAGAACGAAAAAAACTAAACTGTCAAATAAAGAATATCAACACGCACCGCAAACCACGGCGATTTATATTAAAGACGCTGTTTTCTCATGTGAGAGCAAGGGTTTGCCAAAACGATTCTAACAATACAACACACTTCTAAATCGGTTCTAGCGTTTAGAAGTTATGGTGGAATAAGGAAACGGAAAACATAAATCCTGAACACATAACACTCCTTTTTGGGTAGTCGTGTAAAAAAACAATGTACGCTATCGACAACGCGGTCTTTAAAAACAGATACGTAATAAAAAGGCGTATATAAGCCCATCCCCAATACACAATTTAAAAAACGGCTGTGCCACCCCATGACTTACCCCTCGCGCTCCAAAACCTTAAACCACTCCCCACCTTAACCCCCCTCCCTTAAACCCCTCTTTACCCTCCCCCGACTCCTCACCCTACTCCCCAACCCCCCTCAACTACCCTCCCCTCACCCCACCCTTGTATATATTTATTTATATATATACTCACATATATATAATACTTACGTTGCATAGAAGTGACCACATAGTACGGTACGAGCTGTTCCGCGCTGCTAAGTTTTCTATCAGCCACAGGGTCGCATTTGCTATATACAGCATAAAGCGCAAGGCCTGTGAGCCATATGGCCAACGCGAAAGTCGTAAACAAGAACATTGACAGTATTCCGCAGATCTGCGCTTCTCTTAAAGTCTTGACTGTGAGCAGTCGTTGTATGCGAATGTGATTCACCGCAGGCACCAGGTTGGACACAGCACCACCAAGAATTAAGTTCCAGAAAGTATGCCTTTCGGTGGGATCTAGATTGAAACTGAAATAAGGTAGTCTTATTAGGTTTTATGGGGTAGTCTTATTAGTCTTATTAGAATTATGAACAACTTGGGTTGTCGACTACAGCGGGCCAGCCCGTCGCCACAGGAAGTTTTAACGATTAGTCGTTCTATCTCCCTGCAGTGACCGTAGAAGACTTGGGACAAAACAGTCCACCATTTAGCTACGCCACAACCCGTAAGAGACCAACGCCTTAACCGCGAGATAGCCAGTAATGTTACCTGGCGGGCCGACACTCGCGCCCTTACTTCCAATTGTAACCAGATTTCTCCGGTCTTTCGCTTGGTTCCGAGTTCGAGGTCGCTTGCGCGGTCCTCTCCCTTACGAAGCGCTGAAACGGTGTATACCGAAACTATCGCGGACCACGGCGTCTTTTGCCCGGCTCTTCACCCAGGATCGGACGGCCGATGGTCATTTCAAGAGCAGTCACCGTAAGGTCCGCAACCACCCCCGCTCTATAGGAAACAGTACAGCTTCCAGACTCCCCCGACTGTTAGTCAGAGCTAATGGGCCCTTGCTGAGTTGGCCACGAAGACCCATTCTGTTTCAGGGTCGGTCACACTCACGGGTCAACACCCATCCGATGGCCTCCACGCGTGGGGTGCGAGCCTGGGTAGGACACTGGGTCAACCAGTCTCCCCTGGGAATCAATCCTCTGGCGCTCCTGGACGGTCTGCGCACCGAGCGGCGCAAGCCAATCGATTGTGCTCTCCGACTAACAATCGGGGGAGTCTGGAAACTGTATTGTTTCCTATAGAGCGGGGGTAGTTGTCTACCTTACGGCGACTGCTCTTGAAATGACCATTGGCCATCCGATCCCGGTTCAGAGTCGGGCAAAGGACGCCTTGGTCCGCGATAGATTCGGTGCACTCCGTCTCACCGCTTCGTAAGGGAGAGGACCGCGCAAGCGACCTCGAACTCGGAACCAATCGAGAGACCGGAGAAATCTGGTCACAATTGGAAGTGAGGGCGCGAGTATCTCGAGCCTGCCGGGTTTATTCCTGGCTCACTCGCGGTAAGGAGTTGGACTCTCACGGGTTGTGACGTAGCTGGACGTAGAATTGTACAGTCCAAAGTCTACTACGTTCACTGCAGGGCGACAGAACGACTAATCGTTAAAACGTCCTGTGGTGACGGGCTCGCCCGTTGTAGTCGACACCGCAAGATGTTAGTCAGAGTGGGGATAGCCCCATGGGCCCGTTATGGAGCTAACCGGCCCATGGGGAGCTAACGGGCCCATGATGATGTGGCCACGATGACCCATGTGTTCAGGGTCGGTCACACTCACGGGTCAACACCCATCCGATGGCCTCCACGCATGGGGTGCGAACCTGGGTAGGACACTGGGTCAACCAGTCTCCCCTAGGAATCAAACCTCTGGCGCTCCTGGACGGTCTGCGCACCGAGCGGCGCAAGCCAATCGATTGTGCTCTCCAACTAACAGTCGGGGGAGTCTGGGAACTGTATTGTTTCCTATAGAGCGGGGTGGTTGCCTACCTTACGGCGACTGCTCTTGAAATGACCATGGGCCATCCGATCCCGGTTCAGAGTCGGGCAAAGGACGCCTTGGTCCGCGATAGATTCGGTGCACACCGTTTCACCGCTTCGTAAGGGAGAGGATCGCACAAGCGACCTCGAACTCGGAACCAATCGAAAGACCGGAGAAATCTGGTCACAATTGGAAGCAAGGGCGCGAGTGTCGGCCCGCCAGGTAACATTACTGGCTATCTCGCGGTAAAGGCGTTGGCTTCTTGCGGGTTGTGGCGTAGCTAGACATCGGATTTGTAATGTCCAAAGTCTTCTACGCTCACTGCACGGTCGATAGAACGATGAATCGTTAAAACGTCCTGCGGTGACGGGTTCGGCCGTTGTGGTTGACATCTCAATATGTTAGTCAGAGTGCACAATCGATTGGCTTGCGCCGCACGGTGCGCAGACCGTCCAGGAGCGCCAGAGGTTTGATTCCCAGGGGAAACTGACCAAGGCCAGAGTCCTACCCAGGTTCGCACCTCGTGCGTGGAGGCCGTCGGATGGGTGCTGACCAGTGAGTGTGACCGACCCTGAACAGAATGGGTCTTCGTGGCCAACCCAGTATGGGCCCATTAACTCCCAGGATAATTAACAGTCGGGGGAGTCTGGAAAGAGTACTGTTCTTATAGAGCGGGGGTGGGCGCGGACCTTACGGCGACTGCTCTTAAAACGACCATCGGCTACCCGATCCTGGGTGAACAGCCGGGCAAAGGATGCCGTGATCCGCGGTAGATTCGGCACACCGTTTCACCACTTCGTAAGGGAGAGGACCGGGCAAGCGACCTCGAACTCGGAACCAATCGAGAGACTGGAGTAATCTGTTCGTAATTGGAAGTAAGGGCGTGAGTGTAAGCCCGCTAGGTAACACTTCTCGCTAACTCGCGGTTAAGGCGTTGGCCTCCTACGCGCTTGTGGCGGAGCTTGATGGTAGACTGTTTTTGTCCAAGTCTTCTGCGCTCACTTCAGGGAGACAGAACGACTAATCGTTAAAACTTCCTGAGGTTACGGGCTCGCCCGCTGTAGTTGACAACTCCAGTTGCTTTACTTCAGACCAACAAACAATATACCTAGTTCTTCGGACAGAGCATACTATAACACGTAGGGAGAGGACATGTTTTCTGAAGTAGAGCTTGATATTACATATTTCTGTAGCTTGTAGTAGTTAAACTGCAATTCTCACCCTTCTTACCTATAAGGACATACCTGGGATGCTTGATCGCAGCCATGTTTCTTTATTTAATCGAATGTTATTTTCCTTTTAATACCGATTATATAATGGAATTGCGTTTTATTTATTATATTGCTTTTTAATATATTTATTTAAGAGGACCACATTTTAAGGCAATTTATTTTAATTAACATTTTATTAAATGTTTTACAAAGTTTATTGTAATATTAGAGTCAAGTAAATCCTATAACGGGTTAGTCTCAGTTAGGTGACAGAATCAAAAAAGGAAAAGGTTAAGGTTTTGCCATTTGGTTCCTTTTATTTTTGTAAGCAAAATCAATGTTTTATATCAATTAATTCTTAAATAAATAAAAATGTGGGGTGACCACACAGATAGGAAAAATATTGTGATTGAATACCACAAGCCCGAATTCAGCGTACTACTTCTTGTCTGTATTGAGAGCTAATTCCCAGCCTCCAGCTGCTAATTCACAAAATCGGTTTTAAATAGGAGGCCAGTAATCAGTTTTAATAATCCACAAGAGGGCATCATCCTGGTCTATGAAACTTTTCAGCGTCTTGCCGTTGCTGCCCAAAAATCAGTTATGATAAATTTTATTTACACAGCAGAATAACCAGGTCAGACTAGTTATTTCTAGTTATTGACTTTAGGAGAGACGGTTATCCACTTACTTGTTAAATGAAAGTCTCCCATTTTCCCGGGCGATGTCCAAGATATTCCCTAACCCTCCGACTTCGAAAGCGGCAAAAATTATAATGCTGATAACAGCCGCTGTCATGATAAGCGATTGTAGCACATCCGTCATAACGACCGCCTTCATGCCGCCGATCGTAGAGTAGAACATGCACAGCAAACCGGTCAGTAATATAGATGTCAGCTTGCTCAAACCCGTGATCGATTCCAAAGTTATGGCAGGTGCGTAAAGCACTACTCCGTGGTATAAAAGCTGCTGAACGGTGAATATTAGTGACCCCAAGAGGCGCAGACTTGGTCCAAAGCGTAGTTCAAGGTACTCATATGTGCTGACCTTCTGCAGGTTGAAGAATACAGGGAGATAGACGTATACTGCTATAGGAGTCGATAAAGCTCCTGATACAAATGCTAGCATGAATATGGAGCCGCGACTATAAAACTCTGCTGGATATCCCAGGATAGTTATAGCTGATGTAAAAGAGACCACCAGAGATAGTGATACTGGTAGTACTGATAAGTTCCTATTCGCCATTAGATACTCCTGAAATCAAAAAAAAAATATCTAAGTTTAATGTGAAGGGGTACAGAAGCTGACCATTCACCGCTAAAGTAGCTTTTAGAACTGAGGTTATTTAGCATACCTGGTCATAGAAATTTGCAAAACAAGCAACTGCTTCTAATTTGTCTTTTTTTATTAAGTATACCTAATGTAAAATATACTGACCAGTAAATATAACAAATCTCTCGGAGTTGTTTCCTAGTCATGGGTGACGATATACTTTTTACTAGAGAGATCATGGCCATATATTTGGGAACATCCAGAAGCGGAAAGCATGTCACGAGGGAACGATTTAGGTTTAAGAAATAGGAAATAAGATTTTTTTTTTTTCAAAAACCCGATCTGGGTATAGAAATTACATATAACAAAAAATGGTATTTCTACAAATAAAATTACATTTCAAATTATAAAAAAAGTGTATAAAAAACTAATATTGAAAAAAGAATCATAGAAATTAAAAAATAACAAAGATATAAAAACTAGAAAAATAAAAATAAACAGAAAAAATGAAAAACATAGAGAATCAGCAATTCAATAACGAAAATATATGAAAACTAGAAAAATAGAAAGCATCCAAGGAGTTCTACATAGACTACATTTAATAAGGATCAAACTATCAATCAACAATCAAGAAATAGAAAAATGCATCGACTCTTCAAAGAACAAAAAATCAACTGGTCTCGATGATATACCTGTTACCGTAATTAAAATCTATAAACGTGTACTGGCACCTTGTCTAACATATCTTTACAATTTAAGCTTTTCAGAGAGAATATTTCCAGACTGTCATAAAGTAGCCAAGATTACACCGATATATAAAAGAGGGCGATCCCACGAGCGTCGAAAATTATCGACCCGTAGCCCTACTGAGCAATTTCTCAAAAATTTTGGAGAAGGTCACCGAAAAACGACTAAATGGTTTCCTTGAAAAATTTGTGGTCATTTCAGACAGTCAATATGGATTCCGGACAAAAAAAAAAAAAATCTACACAGGATTCCGCGCTGTATGCATGTTTCATGATTGAGAATAGTCGAAACAAGAAGATGCTTTCAGCAGGACTGTTCTGCGATCTAAGCAAAGCATTCGACTGTATAAACATCAATACCCTGGTAGACAAGCTAAACCATTATGGAATTAGAGGAGTGGCCAATTCACTCATTAAATCGTACCTACAAAATAGGCAGCAAGTGGTGGAGATTAAAATAATTGATGGAATTGAGGAAAAGGCTGAGCAATCGAAATGTGAAATAGTAAACATCGGTGTGCCTCAGGGCTCAACATTAGGACCTCTCCTCTTCAATCTCTATTGTAACGATTTAGCAACTAACATAACTTGTGCCAAAACTGACCAACTTGCAGATGACACCACGTGCATTCTTGAAAGTGACTGTAGAACAGAAATGGAGGAATCAACAAACGAAACACTTTTTGAAGTCAATGACTAGTTTAGAGTGAACCCGATGTCGCCAATTTAAGCAAAGCAGTGTTGATAAACTTCTCAAATAAAAAAGAAAAACAGTTAAATTACTCTATCGAGATTGCCACGTCCACTAAATTTCCAGGAACCTACACCGACTTTACACCGGTATGACGATGCCGGAGAACAATATTCCATTGGATTCAGTGGTTCAGAAATGTCATCAATAGAACAGCCGCCGCACATTCACTAGGGGCCGTTAGTAAGTCCAATTAAATAAACCAGCTTTGTAGTGTGGTAGTCAGACCACAAAAATAAAGTTGCGTATTCTGGTCTCAATCACGGGAAATAAGTAGTGTGGTTAAACAGTTGCCACACCCTTATACTCTCCTTGCGAAGAATGCGACCCCACTCCCCAGATCGCGTAGTATTCGGGTCGACGGTGATAGAGTGGTGGGTGATAAAATGGTCGACTCCATTCGATTCCACGATATCCCTGCACGTCAGGAGACGTGCAGATCCGACAGGAGGATATCCGCCTAAACGTCGACATCCTGCAGAAGGTACGATACATGACGATCAAGGGGAAAGGCTGACCACGAAGAAGCGTTACTTTTAAAATTATTCCCACCTCGCAAAAGCCGCGTATTTGATTTAAGGGAAGACAAACAAGAATATACGAGTATGAAGCACACCTCCAGATAGCGGATTCCCAGTCGGTGCGTCTTGACGAGAAAGCGTGTAAAACGAAGGCGGCGTACTTTCTTAGATACCACCCGTGCAAACTTCTTAAAGGAACCGTATGGCTCAACTCAGACAGAGATACCAAGTTTGCCCTTAAAACTTGACCAAAATGTAGATGTATTACACTGAAGATATAAACTGAAATAAAGGTGAGTTCATAAACATCTTCTTTTTCGGCGCATTATACGGTCTAAGAATCCGTTAATGCATTTTACCTGATGAGATATTGAGTTGGTTACACTCGCTTATCTGAGAATAAGATCGAGCCATGCCGTTGAACTTCTCTCGATTTCAGTCGAACTATTGCCACTCACTAGGAAAATGAAATTATGGATAGGATGTCGAGTAGAGCAACCAGACATAACAAAAATGGCAACAGTTTTAACGGCCCGATAATCGAATCAACACAGGTGATCAGCTAAAAAATGCAAAATCTTTGTCCCCGCAGGGGTGAGGTTCAAATCCCAGCACTCACGATATGGTATTAACTATAGTACTAACTATATAAAAACCAAAATTAAAACACGTGTTTCGATCAACTGTTTATATTATTTATTTATATATAAAACACACATTTGGCGATAAATTGTATTTCAAACTGGACACGATGAATCTGTATACAAAAAAATTACGTCACGTCAAATTGTTCACTCAATATCCTCGTATTTTTCGCTGCAGGAAAAAATGTATAACTTAATTAAAATTAGCGCTAAAGTTGTAAATGTTCATACTTAAGTATATAAACTGCGAAATCTATAAATCTGCGATCTATAAAACTCTATAAAACTATAAAAATCTATAAAACTGCGAAGTATATAAACTATAAATCTGCGAAATCATTGAAAAAAGAAAAAAAACCGTCTAAATAACTCAGTAAGTGTTTATCCGTCATCTAAAAACTCTTGAAACTCGAATTTACACTGGGAATTCAAATGCAAGCTGGTTTGAGAATCGATTCACAGCGATTCCAGTCGAACTGCAAAGAGGCCATCACTATTTATGTAAACAAAAGAATTTGGTACTTGAAAACTACACCGAGATTCTAAAAGCAACATCCCGGTACCCCGTGACAAATCATTTAGGATCGTCCCATAGAATAATTATCATCCAATATTTCACTGGACGAATAAATGCACATAACTCACCGGAAATCAACACTGCATTTTACCAAGTACGCATGTGTCGTAATTGCAATATCCGTTAACTAAACGACTTCGAAAAGAAACAGAAATGCCACTTCCCTGCTTCGCAAGAGAGCAATGTTAATCTGTCGGCTGTGAAGCCTAATAATAATATATTTAGTTATATTTCTCAACTCCTCAATATTCCCAAAACTTGACATAGCACACAAAATGACCATGTAATTGTAACGTTGTCCATGAGAGAAATATTCCCCAATTAGGTTGGCAACACCAAGCGTATCAAAGGTACAGTTACCTCAGTAGTTTTCTGTCGACCACCAGAGAACCTATAGTATAGTCCAATTGCGAAGAATGAAAGCATAGTGAAGACCATTATGCAGTAGTCTGTTGCTGTGAAGTATAACGATGCCATCTTCCATAAATACTTTTAATTTTACTAACCTGAAAAACAAAAGTATTTTAATATTCTTCATCTTCTGATGCCACGGGGCTGAGGCTGTTGATGTTATCGCTAATTCGATAACAATGTTTGCTTCTTTTTAAGATAATTTCAATATTTTTAATTCGATAACATTTTTAAATCATCACTTAGCAATTTCCATAATTTTATTCTATATCATTTTTTTATTATATGTTTTGTTTATTTTATAAGACTTTTGTGTTTTTTTTTATTATGCGGCGATTTAAGGCTGAGATAATATTACTAAACCATTCGCAGTCTTCGGGGCAAGACTTTCTACAAAAATGTACATCTGGAAGACTACGATATTATATACATTATATATTCAGTTCTCCGTTTGAGACACATTGAAATATAAAGAGCTGCGATACGAAAGCCTTTTGGCGTTATGTTTAAAATAAACAATCGTTTGTCTTGATTATCCACAGACGATGCACTTCATTGATATAACCGCCAATAATAAAAATAAGTCCTAGAATTATTTTCCAAATAATTTAATTTGTTTTATGAAGTCTTGTCTAACAATAATGACTATGCCAATAAAAAAATGGAAGAATTTCAATCAAATTATGTACCTATAGCCAATTTGCACATATGTGACGCCTCGCCATTTTCTTACCCCCATAAAATGGAATCCTGCTTTCTTCATTAAACAATATGTCCCTACATCTTAACCGCTAGCCATTCTATTTAGTAAATCACTGAGAACAGGTATCGTACTTACCTTATGGTAAAACCTGTCTTCGAGATTGGGGATAAGTTGAATATCTCCAACGATAGACCGATATCCAAAATATCTATATTTGCGAGTCTTCGAAAAAAGATATGTTATGCTATTCTCGATACAATAAGAATTAGATTATAATTTGATCAACACGGTTTCATCCCTTTAAGATCGGTAAAAACTAATTTAGTAATATTCACTGATCATTTATATAAAAATATGGATATTAGTAAACCAATTGACGCCATATATAAAATGACTTAGCAAAAGAGTTTGATCGCGAAATCACGGCATCTTACCAAAAAAAAATACACAATTAGTTTACGATGTGATCTTTTTATACGATTGTTCATAAAAAAGAATGGAAAATATATGTATATATGTTTTTTATTCCACCATAAATTATAAACCCCTGAACCGATTGAAATGATTAAAATATAGATAAATGACAAGACTGATTGAATATATTACGAAAATATATCAATATGGATAATTACAACAATTTTTTCATAAAAACCCGTTTTATTACGTGAGCACCGAGGGCGACCGACTGCGTACTTGCTGCAGGGCATTCAGTCCTGCGACGCCACACTCAGAAAGCCGGTTTAATGGGCCCGGCTTACGTGAAGCCCCGCTAAAGGACGATTGCCCAGCGGAAGACATCACGGGCCTTGGACGAGGCCTGTCGACTGACTCACAGAATGCGCGATCGTCTTCAAGCAATAAATGTTTATAGTGATGACACGCGTCGACAGGGGCCGTATCGGAGATTCCGTTATTTGAATTTTGTTTCAAGGAATATTTTATATAAACTTTATTCTCTAAAAAACGTGCTTTTATGTGCAAATATGTTTTCTAATAATTATAAATACAATTATAAAAAATATATTAAAATATTAATAATTTTAATATATTTTATATAATAATAAATAATTATAACTAATAATTATATATAATAAAAATAACTAATAATTATTAATACAATCATAAAAATAAAAAAAAAACAAACAAATAAAAAAACACGACCGCCGTTACAAAACTTGAACTAAAAAGTTTAAACTTTAAATCATATTGTAATACTTAGGACAGAAAGATATTAGAGAAACATTACACTTGACATCGTCAAAGTCAATGCGTCTTTAATCCAAAGGAGGAAAGAAAATTCCCATCCAACTACGTACATACCTATCTATATACATATATAGTTGTCAACTACAACGGGCCCGGGCAGGACTCTGGCCTTAGGCCTAGTTTTCCCTAGGAGTCAGCCTTCTGGCGATCCTGGACGGTCTGCGCACCGTGCGGCGTAAGCCAATCGATTGTGCACTCTGACTAATAGTCGGGGGAGTCTGGAAGCAGTACTGTTTCCTATAGAGCGGGGGTGGCTGCGGACTTTACGGCGACTGCTCATGAAACGACCATCGGTTGCCTGATCCTAAGTGAACAGCCGGGCAAAGGATGCCGTGGTCCGCGACAGATTCAGTTTACACCGTCTGCACCGCTTCGTAAGGGAGAGGACCGCGCAAGCAACCTCGAACTCGTAACCAATCGAGAGACCGGAGTGATCTGGTCGCAATTGGTAGTAAGGACGTGAATGTAAGCTCGCTGGGTAACGCGTTGTATTTCGCGGATAAGGCGTTGGCCTCTTACGGGAATATGGCGGAGCTTGACGGTGGACTGTTTTGTCCAAGTTTTCTGCGCTCACTTCACGGGAGTGAAGAACGAACAGTCGTTAAAACTTCCTGAGGTGACGGGTTCGCCCGTTATAGTTAATAACTCTATTTGTCTCGATCATTAGGTACAGCCTTGATGTTTTTGTCGTTGACAACGGTGAACTGGCGAACTTCAAGAAATTCGACAAGCAGGTTGTCAGAGCGCGTTTGATTCCTACAAACCAGTTGTACATTGTTTAGTGCTTCGTCACCACAAGTATTTTGAACCCGAAGGAGAATCTGCTTAGCTACTTAATATCGTGATAAACCATACAGCGAAAATTTATATTAGGTATATCCATCGTAATGCACACGCAAATTTAAAATGACGTCACAATGAAAAATTTAAACTGAGTTAGATGAAACAAACTTTGTTTTAATGCCAAATAATGTACCAGGTAAATTTAACAAATAATGTAATTGTTTTTTAGAAATAGTTTATATAAATGGCCAACTCCGGAGACTTTGGGTGTTATTACTGCACGGGCATTTTTAGTGGGTGAATCAGTACAACAAAGTAAGCAACTTTTAATTAAAAATTTAAAAAAAACTGTAAAATACATATTTGTTTTATTTTTAAATAGATTGAATAGCTATGATCACGATGCGCTATCTAGCGGTTGGTAAAATGTCGCTGATATTGATTATTTACGACTTATTACCTACCGCTTAAACGCTTCTCAAACCTATATTTAACAATTCTTTTACACTTTGTTTTACAACTTCTTCAAATTAAAAAAAAACAAGAAATACTTTTTTTCATATTTTTTTCTTTTTGGTTTTTCTTTATTGCAGTATAGGAAACTCTTCTAGATTGTTGATTTTTTAACGTCACCAGACTATATTGACCAAGCTGATTCCGAATCTGCAATAATATTTATATATGTCGGTCTCAATAAATAAGCGAGATATAGGCATTCACAAAAGCGCCAAACCCATACATTTGGTAGGTTAGGTTTTTTTTTTTATTTTAAACTAGATGACCCGGTGGACTTCGTACTAAAATGTATTTGATTGTAACTCTTCATAAGCGTTTATTAATCCTAATGCACCTTCCAAATCTAATTCATTGAAATCTATAATATGGCTGAATCACGTCCGGTTTGAGTTTCCATTGGTGATTAAATGAAAGTCGTTTGTGATTGAAATAAATTCAATGTATTTAATTTACATGATAATAAATAAATGCAGTTCACATTCAACACAAAACATTCTGGTAAAATATGTTTCTCGTTTTGTTTTCCGGCACATAAATAAACAAAAATGATGGCTTTCCGACCGATGGCTTGGCGAACACGGGACATACAATTGTCCATGCGCGAAATACGGAAATTCCATGTTAATTCCGCAAACTTCCAACACGCGTGATTTGTCATCGTGAAGGCCAGAAGTACGGGGAACCTAAATTCCGCTTTCCAGAATTACCAAGTGTACATACAACTGTAGATTGTCTTTCGTATGTCGCATAGGAAAAGATGTGCCTAATCGCCTCGTTGCGGCTGACATAGCGACACGTCTGATACTGAGATATACCTCGTTTGAATTCCTCACAGCGAAAACAGCCATATCGCTTTATTTTACGTATTTGCATATTTAATTTATCGAGTTGATGAAGTTGCAGTATTCCACATTGATTTGCGCTTTAAAAGCCTTGGACAATAAGGCACAATCTAACGATTGACCACATTTACATCTTGCCCATTCACCTTCACAACTGCAGAACGCCCATTGTCCGCAACTGATCGGCGACGATACAATAGGTATTCGTCATTGCCTGTGATAGTGTTAGCAATCAGGTCTCTCGGGTAACGCCTGGAACAGTTACTATCGAACATACAGGGCGAGATGTTGTTTTAAACTTCGCGAAGTCCATAGATCATATTCTTAGGCACCACTGCAAGCAATTTCGGATTAACAGATTTATCTTGTATTTAGGCCGAGATGATTGAATCATCTCACATCAGTGCGGTTTGCACTTGAAGTAGCTTGCCGCACATTTGACTGACTTCGTCGACCTATGTTATCTCTTCTTCTCGACATTGTAATGAACACTAAAACGACACGGAATTGTTTTCACGCTCACTCAAATCGATCAAAATTTCCATGACGTCTTTACAGTATTGAAATCCCCAAACTAAGTCCAAATTCGTGGTTATGTCATAAAAAAAAACGGTTGTGTCACCCCAAGACTTTCCTGTCAAGTAGCCAGGAACGTAATTCATCTGAATTATCATTAATCCTACATCAACAACCCCCCCCCCCCCTCCAACCTAGCGACACCCTTTAAAACTCGAAAATCGAAATCGACTTTGACTTCGACATCGACATTTCGACTTTTCCGACTTTTCTACTTTTTCGACTTTTTTACTTTTTCGACTTTTCCGAATTTTTTGACTTATTCGACTTTTTTGACTTTTCCGATTCCGACTTTTTGAAATTGTACGGAACACACATTGTACGGAACAAATAACAGTTATGGATAGCGCGGCAGCTGTCAAACAATACGATCGACGCGATAGCCATCTAGAGAGTGGCCAATGTTCCCAAAATGACCAATTTCGATTTTTTCGATTTTCAGTTGTTGCTTTGAGTTTTTCCTAAATATTTTTTTTTGTAAACCACCCCTGAATCAAGCCAAACAAAATAAAAGAAAAATAATTCAAATCGGTCGAGTCATTTCCGAGATCCTGCGAGACTAACGCACGTCGATTCATTTTTATATATAAGATAATACATAAACACCTATTTGGCGGTAGGTTAGATTAGTTTTTTTTAAACAACCTTAAAAACTGAGTTTAAAAAACTTTACGCGTCCGAAGCTATTTTCTTTCACATTTAGCATTACAATGATCGAATCTAGTAGTATTTCTTTATTTTTTTGATTTCTGAGAAAGGTTCCTATACTGCAATAATTCCATTTTTTTTATCAAAAGTTGCTTACCACGTTGTATTGATTCACGCACAGAAAAAAATGCCCTTGCAGTATTAACACCCCGTATAGCTAGGGACCTAATATAAACATATACCCATTGTATTAACTGGATAGTTACATAAAAAATATATATAGGTAATTTGGTTTTTTTTTAAAATGGGATTTTTGGCTTTAGATTATGCTCTGTTTGCTCTGACTTTCATTCGTTTGTTTTTCATTTTGATATATTTAAAATTTCCAATCTGCATTAGGATTAACCTCGGGAAACTTTGTTTTTTTAACAATTTTAGCAGTGGTCTAAGGAAAGGAAAAAGTTGTTGAAAGCCTCAATTAACATTTACTAAAAAAGTCCCATCTAGAAGCATTGTACAGAAAACTGTACATATTCTGCTCTATGACGATTCTCGTGAAAACCGATCCTACAAATATTACACGTAGTTGAGGTTCATTAACACTTTTATACGGCGGTTTTAAGGCATTCTTTAGAATAGTTTTGACTTCGACTCTGAGGTAATCGCGTACCCTACAGAAAGACCTCAGACGAGCGAAGCCCCAACCGACCCCTTTGCTGAAATGTTCTTCGAAGACAATACAGTCATAGCTTAATCCTTCGTGCCGTAGTCACTTCTGAGAAATTCGCTGGTATTCTCTGGGATCTATTCACAGCTATTTATAATCCATTTGCTAAATACCGATTATTAGAAAACAAGACTTGGTAAAATTATTAGGCCATGCTGATTAGACGAATCGAATAATCTATCTATATCCGCATTAATCTGTCTCTTAGCAGAGCTAGGCCGATCCGTGCCATAGTTCACAATTTGCACATCATTAAAGCAACTTTTTATAAAAAATATTCAATATTTTCTTCTCCAATTTTAATATTCAATAAGTTATTATTACAAAAAGCCCTGTCCTTATAGACATATAGAACTACCAAAAAAGCCTATTCCCTATTAAGGTTTAATGATTATGGATTCGTTTAAACTCCGCAGGGGCAATAGACGTTGATTGCATTTAATTTATAATTCAAAATAATCTACAATAAAAGGGACAACGTGTACTCTTAATATGTCATATACAAAAAAACCAGCAGCAAAAAACTTATAACATAATATGACAAAACTGTTCTAATGCGGATATTTAATTTGTATGAAAATGTGTATAAACCTATCTAGTATAGAAATAATAAAAGCATATTAAAATGTGTTAACTACTAGTTATAATTAATTCTCATTAGCTTGATAATCAATTGATTATTATTCAATTAAAGTAATATTTATTTTTTACACGTGTATGGAGTTGGAGATGCAAAAGCTAAAAGAGTTGGAGATGCAAAAGCTGCTCTATTGCAATAAAATACATATAGATTACAATAAAAATAATACTTACTGTAAAAGAAGCGACTACCTATCACACTTTGTTAGTATTTTTACCACGCGTTAAGTTGCTAGCGCCAGACAACATTGAAATTGAACCGAGCGACGTCCTCTGTTATTTTACGAATAATGATGTCAATTTTAAATATCTTAGGCAATACTAGTTAGGGATAAATTTACAATTTAACATCAATCTCATGCAAATCAAAAGTAAATTAAATATAAACGTACCAGTATCAACAAGTTTTTGATCTAGTCTGTCAAATATTTAAATATGTAGTGGGAGAGCCAGTGACTTAGAATAGAGATATAACAGGTTATTTGGCAGTATTCGCGTTCTCTTTCTCGTGTTTGCTTACATGTTTGTGTAATTTTTAAATTTTTGATTATGCGTAAACTAGTACAATTATGAGACAAATGAATGTTTCTATAGATACGTTCCCTCAAAAACTTTTCAATCATCGTAATTGTGTTTTTGTTTGCGGACTCATTTACACGTAATAACGAATTAAAAATATGGCAAAACGCTTGTTTTCCGCTACTTAATATTAATATTATTATGCACTATTATTTTGGAAACATATCATCTTCTTAAATTTAACATAATAATATACAAAGATAATACAGCAAGTCATGAAAACCACTCTACCTTCTTTTATATTAAGCCTACCTTAGTACAGGCGAGGTCTGGTTAGGATGGATTTGAATTAAAGCTACCATCAAAGCAAAATTGTATAAAAAAGCATACTACACAATATCTGCTTATGTAAATGACAAAACGGCTTCGGAGTAAAGCTTGGACGCATCATAGGAACATAAATTAAAAATAATATTTAATTGTGTCTATATGAATAAAGAACATTTTGATTTTGATTTTGATTTTGAATTTAAACATATGTGTAACATTAAGGATTAATAAAGAATTTTGAATTTTAAATTTGAAATTCTAATTATTGTTTTTAACTATAATACTACTTAATTCAGAAAAATAAAATAGAGCGGCCTATTTCCAGATAGAAATTTGGGAAGATTGATATGGTTGAAACTTTTTTTTTAATAAGAAAAACCGTTTTTTTTAATAAGAAAAACTTCAGTTAATAAAATTTTGCCACAACAGTTTGCTTTCTAACTATCCTTAAAGCATACTAGTATTTTTGTAGCTTTTTTTCTGCTGGTTAGAGTGAGTAATGGTTCAAAATATACACTAATTTGGAAGCTTCCTGTATAGCTCCTGCATTTATTTGTTTTTCTCCATTTTCTGATTTTTTTTTAAAATAGCAATCTCCTTAATTAAGTTACCATGAGTAATATTATTTTTAATTTGAAAAAAAATAAGTGAAAAGAAAACTAGAATATTTTAGTCATTTGTACACATACGTGCACATGACCTCACTTTATAATTTTAATAATTATATTTGTAACTTAGGTAGTCAAATCAATTACCTATTTTTCTGGCCATTAAAACAAATCACATATGGTTACTTCACAAAAAAAATGTTTTATCCACCTCGATAAATACGACTGTTTTTTACGCAAGTATAGACTCAACTATTTTCTAGCAAATACGAGTGATGGCTGTTTTCGTCGATGAACTCTGTTTTGTTTTGAATTAAGACTATTCATTAAACTCAAATACGATATGTTTGTTCAAATGATGCATTTATCCATTCAGCGCTTATCGGATAAATTGATTCAGGTGTTTCAGGTAAACTGTCAAATGTGTCAATCGTATTTGGCGCTTAATTGTCTAATATGTGGCCGCGTATAAAACATCGTCATACAGAATTAGTTGTTATTATCGAGAATCCATAAATAATCCATAAAATTACAAAAACAGTTTTTAGACAATATTGTTTTTCTACGTCAGATAATTCTTCACAAAAATCTGGGTTAAATTGTTTCAAAAGTTTTTCGATTTAGGATATTGTTTTCGAGTAAAAGCGTCTTATATTTTTATAGTAACAAAGGGTTTAAAACTTTTTTTACTGAGTTTTTTCAAGCAAAGTAATATCATATAAACAAACTAACAAACTACCTAAAAAAACAATTTTACAAAATTTACGTCTACAAAATATAAACATTTTATTTTGTATTGAATCGTTTATATGAAGAATCCCCCACTTGTTTAGTGCTCATTAATAAAAAATATATTCTGTAGAACCAAGAGATGGTTTTTGTAGAGTTTGACTCAAAATTTAAAAGTGAACATATTACCGTATTTTGCAAACAATTTAAAAAAATCGGTTGTGTCACCCCAAGACTTTCCTGACTAGTATCCGGGGAGGTGCGAAAAAACAGCGACATTTTTTACTCTAGTACCCCAAATTTGTATGGCAGGTACCCCAAACGTTGGTCGTAAGTACCCCAAAAACTAATAGGTTCTTCCGATGGTTAACAGAAGCTTCTATGCCAAATTTTAACTTAGACAGATTAAGCGTCTGGGCGCTATCGCGGAAACAATTTTTTCGCCGGGAACCCCAAATTTGTATGGGAGGTACCACAACCGTAGGGCGTAGGGACTCCAAAAACTAATGGGTTCCTCCGACGGTTAACAGAAGCTTATATACCAAATTTCAGCTCAATCCGATTAAGCGTCTGGGCGCTATCGTGGAAGAATACATACATACAGACAGACATACAGACATACAGACATACATACAGACAGAGATCGGTCTGGAAATAGTCTCAATCGTCTCAGGGAGTCTCAAAATATATATTCCCATCTTCATCTCAAAATTTTTTTTTAGCGCGATCACAATACTTTCCTTTCCGATAGGTCGTCAGGAAAGTAAAAATAAAATAAAATGACGATGTATCGTTTGTTTCGACTAGATGCCATTATTATTTTAATGATATTATTATTATGTACCTATATTTATAACATTTCTAAAGGGAATTAAAAAGTTAATAAGCTAAAATTATGTTAATTAATTTTTTAAATCACCAACCATAAAAACTGTTAATACATGTAAAAAAACACTGCAACTAAAAATAAAGGAAATAAATAAAGCCATAAAATCAATTTAAATAATGTGATAAAATTGATAATTTCAATTAGAAAGAAAGGATAATTTATTATCTAATAACGATACTCAAAAAATCGTACGTCATAAAAGGAAACTGTTAATAGCTGCGAACCTTTCATATATAATTATTTTATTAGCAATATTATTGAAAAAAAACAAGAATATATGCACTGAAATTTTTAAACGAGGAAATTGACCTAGCTCTCAGGCTAGAAAATATTCAAGAATATTTAAAGCTATAAAATTATTTTTAAATGAATGAAATAAAAGTGATAATTTAAATTACAAACAAAGGATAATTAATTATCCAATAACAATACGGAAAATAATCGTACGTCGTAAAAGGATACTGTTAATAGCCGTATACCTTACATACATAATTATTTTATCAGCAATAATATGAAATAAATAATCAAGTGACTTTCAATACATGTAAAAAGACAAGGGTGGAAGTAAAAATCGAGGCGATAAATAAAGCTATAAAATTATTTTAAATGAATGTAATAAAAGTGGTTAGTTCAATAAAAAAGAAAGGATAAATATCCAATAACGGTACTCAAAAAAAGTCGTATGTCACAAAAGGATACTTTTAACAGCTGCAAACCTTACTTATATTCACAATTATTTTATCAGCAATATTATGAAAAAAGTAAAAAAAAAGAAGAATATATGCACTGTAATTTTTCAAAAGAGAAAATTACCTAGCTCAAGTTAGAAAATATAAAAGAGACCGCGATTCTGTCGAGGAAAAATGAGGTAAGTAGACAAAAACAATAATTCAAAGAATTAAAAACACGACTGCAGCTGCATAAAGTGAACTACTGTATTTATAATTATTAAAAACAATATGACCGCGATAAAAAGCACGTTTGTTAGAGAATAATGTTCTACATATGCTGAAACAATATTCGTTGAAACAAATTTCAATTCACTGAATCTGAATCCTCTCCCAATCGCTGTCGCCCTTTAATAATGGATGCGGTAAGAATGGATACGGTGTTCCACGACGCGCCTCCAAGGTATGCCGAGACTGCGACGATGAGGAGCAATGGCGAGTACGAATTCTACCTCGACGGTCAACTGCTACCTAGTCGATCAACTGCTTTCTGTTTTAATTTTTCCGCTGTACTTTTCGGCAGTGGGAACCAGCGATTCGGGGACAGGCGATGTCATTATTTCTGGTACTAAATGTATAGCTCTATCCGTGATCCTAACTTCCAAAGTTAACATTTTGAACTGGAATTTAGGATCACGAATATATCTGAGCAGTGCCCGAATATAAAATGATTTTATAGTTCGTCTGATTTTTCTTTGTGTCAAAATCACTTTAATTTTTTAATTACAATTCATTTTATTTACAATTTTATTTGCATATTAATGAATAGGTGAATAATATATGTTCAATGAATTTCACCTTTTATTGTAATTAAAGAACAATATATAAGTGGCTGCTTTTTACAGGCATGAGCAGAATATAACTGTCAAATCGAACGTCACATATGTATCGAATAACCAGTTAGGCGGGCAGATTGTTTACTTTGGTATTTGAATGTTTTTTATGGAAAGACATCCGATAAACATAGTTGAAAATTTTTACTTCATTGAGAAAAATATACTTAAATACTTCTAAAACAAATCATATTGACATATTATGTAATTCAAAGGTCTCTATTAATATTCTATTTAATACTAGCTGACCCGGCGAACTTCGTACCGCCTAACAGTTAATGAATGTCGTGTTACAGATTAGCTGAACTTAATTTATGATTTTATGAAAGTAATACAATGAATACAAATCAAATATTAAGTTTACTACTTTATTAAGATAATAACACAAAAAGAAATATAAAAGTGAAAAAAATTAAGTATATCAATCGTGTGTCAACATGACATGATTGAATTAAAATATTTATATATTGTGCAGCATGGGATGCACTCGGTTTAATTCTCTTCATTAAAGCAACTTGTGATATACGACATTGTTTGTTTTTTTTATCAGGCGCAAGAACAAATAAAGCGGATGATTTGCTGACACGTGAACATGCCATGTACAACTGACTATGAGAAAAACACGAATTTACATATTGCATGAGATTTTTTTTTCTTTTATTTAGATTTTCGTCAATTTTCCAGTTTTTAATAGTTATTCTGCTATTCGAAACGGAGACAAATAAAACAAATCAAAAATCATAAATCGCTCCAGCCGTTCTCGAGTTATAAGTGTTCGAACAAACCCGACTTTGTTCTATATATATAGATTCAGCTAGCTCCGGACATCCCATTCAGAGGCGTCATCTCCTCCTGTAAAAATATTGATGTTAATTAATAAATTGTTATTTCAATTAGTAAGTGCCAATCGAAAAACGCCCGATTGGTAAGAGGTCTTGGGGAAGGAGATGAAGAAATAGAAGAGATCCTTAGTAATCTTTAAAAATATACTCTAATCAGACAATACTTTATGGACCTTGGCATATTAATCTAGAGTCCTGACTTGCCTAAGTTGACAAAGTAAGAACTGTTGTGTCAGGAATTTAGAAACTTATACTATATTTAAAACAGCTTTAAAAGGGTCTTGACTTATTTAATAATAATACAATCTTAAACAAATAATATGATTAAAATGATATTTATGGCGAAATATAGAGTTCTTACGTATAAAATAGTGCTTACTTGAATTTTTCTCGATTTCCTAATTTCGTTATTTTTTCTCCTGACTTTCGCAGCTAATAATGGCGTAAACAGTGAAGGATCAGGTAATGCATCCTGTGAAAAGATATTTGTGCTGTATTATTTATATTGTTTCCGTGCTGTATTATTTGTCTGCCCCAAATAATATTTACACCATATCAAATTGTATTAGAAAACAATTGTTCTAATAGAGATAGAAACAACACTTCTAAAAATAATCACAACTCTGAGGCGATCACTTGGTATGTATTTCCGGTCTGTGTATTTCATTAACCTGAGATTACCTGATTTTAAGGGTCAACCCTTAAGTCAGTCAGTAATTGTAAGGAATATAAATGAAATTATATTTAGCGGCGAGGTTTTACAGATATCTGTCTATTTATGTAATAAAATAAAACTTTTAAATAACTTTTACCATTATCGAGGGAATTAGAACCATTTGGACTGACAATAAAATGGGAGCTAATGGGCCCTTGCCGAAAATCCGGCGGCCTCCACGCATGAAGTGCGAACCCGGGCAGGACTCTGGCCTTAGGGATAATTTCCCCTAGGAATCAACCTTCTGGTGCTCCTGGACAGTCTGCGCACCGTGCGGCGTAAGCCAATCGATTGTGCACTCTGACTAACAGTCGGGGGAGTCTGGAAGCAGTACTGTTTCCTATAGAGCGGGGATGGTTGCGGACCTTATGGCGACTGCTCTTGAAACGACCATCGGTTGCCTGATCCTGGGTAAACAGCAGGGCAAAGGATGCCGTGGTCCGCGATAGATTCGGTTTACACTGTTTCACCGCTTCGTAAGGAGAGGACCGCGCAAGCGACCTCGAACTCGTAACCAATCGAGAGACCGGAGTAATCTGGTCGCAATTGGAAGTAAGGGCGTGAGTGTAAGTCCGCTGGGTTACATACCTGGTTATCTCGAGGATAAGGCGTTGTGGCGGAGCTTGAAGGTGGACTGTTTTGTCCAAGTCTTCTGCGCTCACTTCACAGGAGATAGACCGACCAATCGTTAAAACTTCCTGAGGTGACGGGTTCGCCCGTTGTAGTTGAAGACTCTATTTGACATTAAAATGTTCCCAAAAAGTGGGTTTTTCCTAACCTTTTTATTATTTTCCCAGGGTTGCTTCTGGTTGATAAACTTTGAAGCGATATAACCAACCAACATGACGGATAAAAATCCAATACTCGATAGCCACATGTAGGATATTCTGTAGAAGTAGAAGTATTCGCTGTCTTGTATCGGGGTAGTCATGATTGTAGCAGCTACCGGTGATAGACTATGTTCTGTAGAATTGAAGCATCCTTCCGTTGAGACTGTAAGAGACTTAATTGGCGGTCGAGGACCTCCTAATGACTGCCATAAGCTTATGGAGAGACCAATGATGAAACCAATTATAGTTCCCTGAAAAAGAAAAAAGTTTCAAATATTGTATTGAGAAGACAGACATACAGACACACAGAAGTGCGTCCACAATACTGTCTTTGCCAGGAAAAAAGTTGAGACGAGTTTGTTTCCCTAATAAAGGCCTTGCTAAGGAACTGCGCAAGAAATGGCAAAATTTATAAGACGAAATCATGTGGTATTGTTCATTGTCGAGCACATGAATCAGAACACGTTGAGTTAAGAGCCCTATCACATATTTTTTCCAGAAAGGCAAGAAAAGTGGATTTTTGGCGTTCTAATTCCAAGAAATGAAGAGATTTCTACAAACTTTAATTACTGAATTACCTGGACCATTTCTTGATGTTGACCATAGCGGCCTTTAATTTTAGATATAACGAATATTATTTACTTATTCAGCCCATTTTCCGAAAGTCGTTATTCGTAAAACGCTCGGAAGGCAAACTTTGAGCTCCTTAATACAGTAATATCACTACAACGAAAACCGTATACTATTTTTTTTTATGTCCGTCATGTATTCTTGTTGACCATAGCGGCCTTATTTTTTCGTTTTTTGACCACATATCCAAGGTATACATTACTTACAATTACACAAAATTTAAAAAAAAACTTCCTGTATCATTCTAATTTTCTCAGAAATAAAATAAGATTCTTATATAATACTTATACTATATTAAAGTTCACTCTTTTAGCAATACGACATAATATAAATTATTGTCATTAGAAAGGAGAAAACACTGCAAAAAACAATTAGAAATTGTGTATATATTTGCTTGCGCAAGAGAAGAGCGCTCAGTGCCGCGGTTTTCTCCCAGGGTTGAATAGTTATTTATTTATTTATTTATTTATTTATCCTATCTTTTATAGTTACATCCAAAAAAAAATGCGTTCATTTTTTAAACTCATTTTAAAAGAATACCTACGCTATTTTGTAATAGGCCTCTTAATTAAATTTAGACTATTCAAATTTTAGAAAATCTCCGCGTGTACCTACTATGCAAATATTCCAGCGCATATTCGCTTTAAAACGAGAACAAGGCAGGCGTTAAATCTACATTTATGATCAAAATCCATATGATCAAAAATTGATAAAAGCAATTCAATGAGCAACTTAAAAAAAATATTGTAGATTTAAATTGGTTGAAAATTGGCGAATGTAATACGTAATAAAAAAACTGGAGTGTGTGCCGATGTCGTCGTGCACGGAATGCAATTATGAATATTCTTTTTTAAATAATAAATTATTGAATAGAAATTGAGTTTCATTTACGATCAATTTTTAGTATAAAAATGGTACTTCAGTTAAGTTTATAAAAGTAAACCAATTTAGCGCATTTGACAAGAAACAAAGCATAAATGATTAATAAGTCGACGGTGTTTTAGCGAAACGACAGAAGAATATTTTCTTCAAACGTCGAACCGCCCGCTGAGCTGAGATGTCGACGGTGTCCGCGTTGTTTACCCCTTTGTCGCTGATCAGCTGCTTGGCTTGCTGCTCTTCCTTTGGTATAGATTCGATAACCCTCTGTTTCGCGCCGAGATGCGCCTGCTGTCGGTGCGTAGTACGCCGAGCGTCCAACCGCACGGAGCCGAAAGATTAAATAAAAAATCTCATCTGTCGTCCTTTCCATTGTACGGTTTATGCAAGGAATAGGTACTTGTTTATTTAAAATGGCTAAGAGTCATTCAATTGCATTAAAAATGGAAGCTTTGACAGTCGATAAAGCGACGAATTCTTCGTCGATTACTACCATCCAAGCTTGGCCTCATTTATCACTAGCCGATCCGGATTGGCAACATAGATATCACTAGACAGATAGTATTTTGTTGGGTTAGAAGAGGTATGTGTCGGTTATACATACTATGATTATTTCGCTCAGATCGATTGGGACTCCAGGCGGGATCGAAACATTTCAGAATTTTATTCACTGGGAAGTATGCATACAGGAGAGATGACCCCTATTTCCTTTCTAGTATTCCTATCCATTTCCATTCTACTATTTTTAAGATCTTTGAATAATTAAAGGAATTAGTTTGTTTAAGTGTGGCACTTTCTGTGCCCACAAATAGTCATTTATTTTCTTTTTGTACTCATTTTATAGCTTATTTTATAGGTTAAGTTAGTAATTATCCGCTAACAATGTTCACAAATTGGCCCAGGTTAGCTTTAGAATATTAATTTAGGTTAAAGCCTTTTTCGTGGTAGTCGGACTTGCATATCAACAATTATGAATTCTTATCAAAATAAGTAAATTTATCGTCAAAGGTGTTTAAAACAAAAGACTTTTCCCTTTTACTGTATATAATTTCCCTTTTACTGCATAAATAGTTAAAGAGATAATACGATTACAAATAAGACTCTCTCAAGAAGACACTCACAAATAACGGTATTATAGTCAAATTGACATGCAAATACATACAAACATATGCAGTAAAAATAAAACCTTTCTTTTGGCAGTCAGGAAATAAATCATAGCACTCAGTACTAACGGAACCACACTCATAATTTCATCACAGGTAAAAAGTTTTACCGCCCAACGAAGTGGGCACGGGTCAGCTAGTTTTAAATAAAGCGTTATGATATTTATTATTATTTTTATGATCGAGCAGGCTAGATTTTTCTGTACTGTGGCCCTGCAAAAAATATGGGATTTTAAAAAGCTAAGAAATTCAGAAACCGCTGATCCGATTGAAGAAGATTGCGAACAACTCTATTCATCTAATAATACAACGCATGGGAAATAATACAGTACAGAGTATCAACAAAGTCAGGTTTTAATACCGCACCAAAATGGGATTTTTATGCATACCTTTTCATTGGCAGTAGTCGTGAACAAGCCAAGGCTGAAAACTCCGAACATTGGTCCGCCAAAAGCGTTCAGTATACCCATCGTTGCTTGAAATAATCCACCCAGGTACTCAGTTAGGTATGCCAGAGCCACGAAGAGGAGACCAGCAAAAAGCGCCGTGATCTTGTTAGCAATAGGACCAGACAATGACCGACCTTTTAATCTGAAATAAGTATTAATTACCATTAAAACCAAGAAAATTGCAGTCTGGGCATATTACAACCTATCGGAACAAGAAACAAAATAATACATCCAAAAATAAATCTTAACAACGCATAATATAAAGTAGACCGGAAATAGCAGTTTAAAGAACTGAAAAGTGGAAAAGATGAGGAATTCTTAATAAATTTCGAAACTACTGATTCAAAAAATAAAGAGCATGAGAAAAAATCAACTCTTCCTTAATGGAAGCTGGATTATTAGGAGCAGCCTCAGAAATCCTATAAAGCGCGGATAAGTTGTATTCCCGAGGAGGCGAATAAAGATTTAGATAGCATTTTTATAAGATTGCAACGGCTGCCAAATCCAACTAAAACCCTACCGCTGGTGTTCCATTTATCGCATTCTGGTCAAGAAATCAGAAACTAAACCAAATCCGATTATTTAAACATTTATTTCAAGCGGAAAGAAGATTAATTTTATAAAGAACTAGCTGACCCGTGCCCACTTCGTTGGGCGGTAAAATTTTTTACCTGTGATGAAATTATGAGTGTGGTTCGGTTAGTACTGAGTGCTATGGTTTATTTCCTTACTGCCAAAAGAAGGGTTATATTTTTACTGCATGTGTATGTATGTATTTGCATGCCAATTTGACTATAATACCGTTACTTGTGAGTGTCTTCTTGTGAGTGTCTTATTTGTGAGCGTATTATCTCTAACTATTTATTCAGTAAAATGGAAATTATATGCAGTAAAAGGAAAAAGTCTTTTGTTTTAAATACTTGAGACGATAAATTAACTTATTTTGATAAGAATTCATAATTGTTGATAATATGACCAATAAACATGACCTAACGATTTAAATTATTTTTTTAATTTAAAATACTACTTTTTGTGAATTAAATATAACAGTTAAAAGTATGCTGTCGCTGACTTTTTTGTAGGCATTATCAAACACTACAACTTTTCTCTGGAACTTAATCATATATCTCTCATCGTTTAGGCAGCGTTCGTTAGAAACGTTTACGATCGACCGTTTTTTCCGAATTACTTTGGAAATCCGACTACCACGAAAACGTCTTTTCATTTATCGGATTAATATATAGGAATTTTATCTATTTAATTTTAGCAGGTAAAGTCTTTTCAATTTTAGGATTAATATATAGCCTATAACACTCACAAATAACTTGGCTTTCTATTGATAAAAGAATTTTCAAAATCGGTTCAGTAGATCCAGAGATTACTTCCTACAACCTCACAAACTTTACCTCTTTATAATATTTGTATAGATAACAATGGTGAAATCATAACCTTATCAGACCTAAGTTGTACGGATATTACAAACGCTCTAATATTTATTTCTGATGAACTGACCTAACTTTCAAGAGATTTGGTATGGAACGCAAAAAGAATTTCCAGAGAAAAATATTGCTGGTATTACTCTTTTATTGCTGATCGAAAATTTGTGAGTAAACCAAGGTGACAAGGTAAATGTAATTAAAAAAAATCGGTTGTGTCACCCCAAGACTTTCCTGACTATATAGTATCCGGGGAGGTGCGAAAAAACAGCGACATTTTTACTCTAGTACCCCAAATTTGTATGGCAGGTACCCCAAACGTTGGTCGTAAGTACCCCAAAAACTAATAGGTTCTTCCGATGGTTAACAGAAGCTTCTATGCCAAATTTTAACTTAGACAGATTAAGCGTCTGGGCGCTATCGCGGAAACAATTTTTTCGCCGGGAACCCCAAATTTGTATGGGAGGTACCACAACCGTAGGGCGTAGGGACTCCAAAAACTAATGGGTTCCTCCGAAGGTTAACAGAAGCTTATATACCAAATTTCAGCTCAATCCGATTAAGCGTCTGGGCGCTATCGTGGAAGAATACATACATACAGACATACAGACATACAGACATACAGACATACATACAGACAGAGATCGGTCTGGAAATAGTCTCAATCGTCTCAGGGAGTCTCAAAATATATATTCCCATCTTCATCTCAAATTTTTCTTTTAGCGCGATCACAATACTTTCCTTTCCGATAGGTCGTCAGGAAAGTAATAATGCAACTTTTTTATCATTATAAATATTTTTTCATATATTCTGGAAGGTTTAATAAGTATTTTACAATATTAATTGATAAACTCGTATAATTGAATAGGTTTTTATTCTTCAGTGATCTGCGAATTTAATAATAATAATGTATTATAGTATGATATTTGTATTTTACTTTTTGATTTTTACGATTTCGTTAAATTTTATGACATACAATTTGTCCTCTTTAATATTTTTCCTATTTTTGATCATTTATATGATTGTAATGATGTCCAATCAATTTTTTGTGATGTACCTAAGTATTAGGCTTTGAGATTCATAATATTACTCCATCAATATATCTTACGTTTTGCCACTAATCTAATGATTGTCACCAAAACGCATAACAATGGATCATGAATGAATCATGACAAAACGCGTAACAATGGATCATGACATAAATTGTATTAGTATTATAGGCATAATACTGCGGATATAAACATAATGCAAGAGAATCCTATCAGAAAAAAAGAGCCATAAAATGCTTATCTATGAATATTAGAAGTCTGAACTAAAATTACGATAGTCTAGTAATTTACTTGTAACATCTCAAAGTAGACATTGACGTAATGAAAATCATATTCCAGGTTATGAATCTTATATTTAAGAAAGCTTCAGTTTCTTATCGTTAAAGGAAACAGCTGTTCCTGTAGCAAATTGCTTGCAAATAAATATAGACAATGCCACAAATCTACTTACTATATATATATGTTACAGTTAACACCCGTTTTTAGATAGAACGCGTTTTCCCTAGTTAGAACTAGTTTTTACTTAATGCCTTTGTTAAAACTAGAATTAACTAATGCTCAAAATTGAATATCAGGTAAAACTAGTTTTTACTAGACAAAACGCGTTTTTCCAAACCGGGGGAATTCCGGGGGAATCTCTTTCCAAACGCCCGCGCCGTTCGCGCGCTGTGCGCTCGCTCGATTCAGTACCGCTTTGTTTTCATTCTGATAAGCACGTATAGATTGATTCGAGCGCAATTGTCATGGCAAACTTAAATGAAGGAACGCGATGGAAAGAGGAGTTTTTAAACCAGTTATTAGCGATTCGCGATCACGAAAAAAAAGAGGACCACTTCTGTATTATGACAAAAGGAACCTACGACAATTTAGTGGACGAAATTCAAGAAGCACAATTAGCTGTTCAGAAATCTCAGAAACAGTACAGGAGACTGAAGCGATTTAAGGTAATCAATATTTGTGGAATACGAAAATTAGTGACTAGACAAGAGCCCATGAAATACTACTTGTATGTAGATGAAATTTTTGATATAATTGAAGCAGCTCATGTGGCCGTTGGTCATGGTGGTCGGGATAGACTTAAAAATTAAACTTCACGAAAATATGCGAACATAACTTTAGAAATGATAAATATTTTTCTCTCTATGTGCGAAACTTGTCAGCGTAAAAAGAGTATGAAGAAAAAAGGACTTGTTTCAAAACCCATACTACATTCTGAAATGAACAGCCGTCGCCAAGTCGATCTTATCGACATGCAAACTCAAGAAGATCGGGGATTTAAGTTTATAATGGTGTATCAGGACCATTTGACAAAATTTGTTTTGTTGCGTGCACTGAAAAGTAAGAGAGCCGTAGAGGTGGCGTATCAGTTGACTGATATATTTTTGACATTTGGTGCTCCTTGCATCTTACACTCGGATAACGGCAGAGAATTTGTAAATTCTGTCATAAATGAGCTCGTTTCATTTTGGCCGGAGTGTAAACTGGTCCATGGAAAGCCAAGACACAGTCAAAGCCAAGGATCTGTTGAAAGAGCTAACCAAGACATAGAGAAAATGTTAGCTTCATGGATGCAAGATAACGATACCACAAATTGGTCAAATGGTATTCGGTTTGTACAGTTTATGAAAAATCGGGCGCTTCATTCCGGTATTAAACAATCACCATACAAAGCAATGTTTGGTATAGAACCACGAGTAGGTCTTATGACTTCGACTTTACCACGAGATGCTATTGAGGATATACGAGAGGAAGATGATCTCGAAAATGCGTTAAATAAAATAAATATGACGGATAGTACAGATAATGCAAAAGCTGAGCCTGTGGCTAGTTGCAGTGGACATCGTCAGATTATAACCGGAGCCAAACAAAAAGACGCAGAAAGTTCATCCAAAACAAGTGGAGAATCGCCAATCGCACCAGAAGCCAGTGAATATGACATTGAAGCTGAAGCATCTACGACCGTAGAGCCTCTTATAATACCACCAAATGACAAAGACCTCGAAGTTGTAACAAATGTGAATCGACAAATAATGGCATCCAGAGAAACAGCACATCGAAACTTAAAAAAACAGGCCAAGAGAATGACATTGGCTTCAGATGCAATTCACGTTCCAGTAGAAATTGGTGATAATGTCATTATACAAATCCCTGATGTCGACAGAGCAAAAGCAGATCTACGTAATATAGTCGGAGTGGTTCTTCAAAAGGATGATCAGGGTTTTCACAAGATTGGAACGAAATATGGAATACTCGAGAAATTATATTGCAGGTATGTACCTATGGGTTGCTTAATTGTTTTATCATATAACTATATCGCTATTAGGTAAATGCCAACTATTTAAATGTGCTTTTCAGGTCAGAATTTGATAAGTGCAAAGAAAAATTTTTGCATGAAGAAGATGTTCCGAATACCAATTTACCTTTGAGAACTGTTGCTAAGGAAGCAGCCATAGGAACAGGCCAAGGATTTATGCGCTGCGTATGCAAGAAAGGATGTATGTCAAAAAGGTGTCTCTGCAAGAAAAATGGTTACCTTTGTAACTCAAAATGCCACGATAGTTTGTCTTGCAATAACAAGTAGATCCTCATCCTTTTCTAATTTTAAGGTTTCGATTATTTTTTATTGTATGGTAACAAATGTTCCTTAACAACTTGTTTGATTATTTTATTTACTTTTAATTAATATTGTTACCTTGGCAACTTCTTTATGTCGATGTTCCCTAAAATGTTCCTTTAGTGTAAGATTATTATTTTGTGTCCTAGATCTTTTTAATAAATATTTTTAAAGTATATCTTGTTTTCAAACCCAAATTAGTTTCTGTAGTGCTGGTTTTAACTAAGGCTCGGAGTGACAACTAGTTTTATCTGAAAATCAAAAATATCAGTGGTAAATTCTAGTTTTGACTAGGTATTTCTAGTTTTAACAAAAGCATTAAGTAAAAACTAGTTCTAACTAGGGAAAACGCGTTCTATCTAAAAACGGGTTTTAACTGTAACATATATATCGAAGCCCTTGCTGTAATTAATATCAATAACTTCCTAGAAAGCAATAAATCAATTTTATGCGCTAATGGAAATACTTAAAATCTTTTTCAGTGCGATGACTTGAATATCTTTATAGCAGAAGCTTTACATCTACATTCTGAGGAATATCTAAACGTCCTAATGTCACAGACTACGACCTGAGGTAATTCAACCAACGAGTGAATATAACAATAGCAGAAGTTGTATTGATCATGGCATGGTTCCAACCAAAAACCTAGTCCTAATCACTGGATACAAAAATTCAATAACTGATCACTATACAACCGTATTTAATGTGGTCGCTAAGGGGAATCGTAAAGTTGCACATCCAAATAAACAAATTAAATAAATATAATTGTGACAGTTAAAGAAATCAGCCAATTTTATTTTAATGAGATATATCAGATTAAGGATGCTATCGACGCCTATAACTTATCTTTTTCCATCTTGTTGACTACCATACAAAAATATTATTTTTTTTTCAATTTCAATTTCAATTTATTTCCAAAAAAATCTTAACAGATTGTAGAAACTTAATATTAGGTACATTTAAATTACAGTATATTAGTTCGTTTTTACAATATTAAAATTTATCACCATGTACATACAGTTACTTCATTATTGCTTTTAGGGCATCCAAATCATTTTTAAGATTTATTTACTAAAACCACAAATTAAAATAATTGATAAAAATAATCAAGAAATTAAAATCAGAAAAAGTTAGAATAATTAAAAAATGCTACTTAAAATTGTCAAAAAAATTTATTTATTTATTTATTTATTTATTTAAGAATTAATTACTATGAAACATTGATTAGCTTATAAAAATAACAGGAACCGAATGGCAAACCCTTAACCTTTTGCTTATTTGTTTCTGTCACCCAACTGGGACTAGCCCGTTCTAGGGTGGACAGGACTCCAATATTACAATCAAGATTGCTTGATTGCTTGGTTGCTTACAAATATATAAGTTTTAGTAAAAAGCTAATGACACTAAATTGCCCTAAAATGTGGTCTTCAGAATAAAATAAAATAATAATAATAATAAAAAAATATTAAAAGATAATATAATAAATAAAATGCAATTCCATTATTTAATCTGCAATAAATATCATATAAAATTCGATTAAATAAAATAAATAAAGTTATATGTGAGAAAAGGAAGAAACGGTCATTAATATTTATTAATATAAAATTACCTAGTCTAAAAAGTATACTTCATTGTCAAAGTCAAATAATTTTTGGTAGTTAGTTCAATTTTAAAATATACTTAACATATATGTTTAAAAATATGTTAATAATTTGTGCACCTAAGTTTTATTATACTATTATTTCTAACATTTGATGTATGGTTAGTCTGTCATGATTCGATAACCATTTCTTTAGTTTATTTTTGAATTCCCTGAATGTCAAGTTCATTTTTATTTCCATATGTATCAGATTGTAAAATCTCGGCGCAATGAAAGAGTAATGTCTTTGTCCAAATGATGTTTTCCTTCTGGGTATTATTGAGCTATTTTCTAAAACTTGTCTCGTTGGTCGCCGGTTCTGAATTATTCCTAAATTTGAGTTACTGTCCAAAAATAGCCTTAAGAGGGAAGTTTTTAGAAAAAGTTGCCTACAGTCAAGAACTTTAGCTTCCTTATAAAGTTCATTAGTGGGATGGCGATATGGTCTACGTAGAATAATTTTTAATATAAATTTCTGCGCAACTTGCAATGGCTCTAGCAGGGTTTTACCACATCCACCCCATCCAATTATGCCGTAAGTAATAAGCGATTCACATAAAGCATAATAAACAGTTTTTAGTGTTTTGGAATCCAGAATATTCCTCAGTTCTTTGAAAACATATCCAAGACCAAACAATTTGAAAAATTATTTAAAATTAACAAACTCATCGATCGAGTAAAAAGCTTTGTCTAATAAGAATTCTTTAAGTAACTTTTTGAATAAGCTTTCCACTTGAATAGTTTTTAAACTTTCTGGTAGCCTGTTAAAGTAATATGGCCCTGAGTATTTTGTGTCTTGCCTTGCTGTGTTTAGTTTAATACATGGTATAAAAATGTTTAATTTATTTCTCGTATTTTTAGTATGTGTATCTGAAAACTTTTTATAATGTGTTTCTTTATTCTTAAAAAACTCAGTTAGTAACTTAAAGAGATATAGTGAGGTTAAGGTGAGGATTCTTAGCCTTTTAAAAATGGGTCGACAAGACTCTTCCCTTTTCACCTTTGCAATTATTCGCACTGCTCTCTTTTGGAGTATAAATATTGGTTCCCTATGACAAGCATAACAATTTCCCCAGATCGTAATGGCATAACTTAGGATAGCTTCAATATAGCTGAAATAAACATTTCTTGTTTGCAATTCATCCAACGACCTTCTTACAATACTTAAAGCATAACATGCCCGACTTAACCTACTTTCGAGGTTTTCACAGTGAAAGTTCCATTTTAAAAGTTCGTCGACATGAACACCTAAAAATCTAGTACAATGAGTTTGAGGAATGGCAGTGTTATATTGAAAGTATTATTGGCGAACCTTTATTCCGATTTCGATGATTTGTAAAATGTATGAAGTTACTTTTAGACGCATTTAGTGTGAGGTTGTTGCTCTCAAACCAACTATTTAGTTTGAATAGATTAATTTTAACGTTAATTAATAATTCGTCCATATCTTTACCGGCAACAATTAAACTAGTGTCGTCAGCAAACATCGTTACATTTATATCGTTGAAATACATTGGTAAATCATTTACATATACTAAAAATAGAATAGGGCCCAAAATGGAACCCTGCGGGACTCCAAGTTTATTAGTTAAAGGGATCGAACAGTGTTTTGTAATGTTTTGATTTTGACATTGTGTAATTTCCACGATTTGCGTCCTATTTGTTAAATATGAATCAAACCATTTTAAGCAGTCTCCCCTGACTCCATAATGATTTAGTTTGTTTAGTAAAATATCATGCCTAACGCAATCAAATGCCTTACTCAAATCGCAAAAAATACCTAAGGTGTAGTACTTGTCCATTAGTTTGTCATTTATATAAGATATGAAATCCTCGATAGCTTTAGTAGTGGACTTGTTTCGTCTATATCCAAATTGTCTTTCACTAAGAATATTGTTTGCATCAAAAAACGCAATTAATCTATTTTTAATTATAGTCTCTATGATTTTTGAGAAAGAAGACAAAATTGCAATTGGTCTAAAATTTCCAGTTTCAGTTCTTGCGCCTGCTTTATAGAGTGGAATTACTTTTGATAATTTTAACTCTTCGGGAAAAACACCACTTTCTATAGAGGCATTTATAGCCTGCGTTAAGGGGTTTTTAATGTAATCTATTGCCCTATTTACAACAAACATTGGAATTTCATCCGTCCCTGCAGAATGACTCTTGTTCAATTTTTTTACTATATTTTCTATTTCCCTACTAGTGACGGGTTTCATAAATATTGAATTTGGATTTTGTCTTGCATTTGATAAGTAGAAACGAAATTCATTATTGTTACATTGAGCCTTGTTTATTTTCGTTGGATAATTTACAAAATATTCATTAAATTCATTTGCTACATGTTCAGGATTATTTATTGTAATTTTGTCCTCCGTGTATATTTCGAAATTGACTTTTGGTTTGTTGTTTCTGTTTGTGTTAAGGTTTACAATATTCCAAATTGCTTTACTTTTATTTTTTTGTTCATCGATATATTTTTTTGCTGCCATTCTCCGTGCCTGCTTTATGACTTTTTTTAGTCTATTTTTATATTGTTTGCAGTGGTCTCTTGCATTCTGATCTCGTTTATTTTTTCTTAATAAAAAATATAAATTTCGTTTATTTTTACATGACACTTTAATACCCTTCGTTATCCATTTCAGTTTTAAATTTGATTTTAAATTCACATTTTTATGTTTGAAAGTATTATCAAAAACATCTTTTATAGTTTTCAAAAAACTAGAAAACCAGTTAGATTTGTCAGTGTTCTGATCGAAAATTCCATTCCAATCTAATTTTGATAAATGTTCATTAAAATCCAACTGAGATTTATTAGGAAAATCCTTTTCCGAGTTTTTAGAAAACATTTTTTAAATATTTTTTTAACTTCATTGAAAATTTTCATGGATATGGCCTCATGATCGGATATTCCGAGTGACTCTATTTTACTTTCGTATAAATGTAATGGTAAGTTTGTAAATATGTTGTCTATCAACGTACTAGTAGTAAGTGTAACTCGGGTTGGTGAATTGATTGTGATTTCCATGCGATATTGAGCTAGAATTGATTTTAATCTTCTGACACTACTTTTATTTTCCATTAGGTTAATATTATGATCTGTCGCTATTATTACCCTTTTGAAGATTAATATTTCCAGAATCATACTTAATTTATTAAAAAACAAGTCTATGTCTCCATTAGGTACCCTATAGATACAGAGAATAATTAAATCATTTGATTTCAAGTTAATTCCACAGCATTCGAAATGACGTTCTACTGAAATGTTTTGAAATATATTATAGTGATTTGTTATATCATCAAATGGTATATCCTTTTTTATGTATATCGCCACTCCGCCGTGTGAATAAACATTTCGACAGTACTTTGTCGCTAGAATAAATTCGTCGTGAATGCTTTCGAGTTCGCATCCTTCTGTTACCCAGTGTTCGCAGATACAAACTATCCTAATTTCCGGTTTCTCATTTAGATATACCTCTAATTCATCACGCCCTGTGCTTAAGCATTGAATATTTAGATACAGTAATTTAAAGTTTTGGTTGACCCTTAGCTCTTTGTTACAAGACCTATCTATAAAAAAGTAATCCGTTCGGCGTCTGATTTTTTGGTCTTGAAGTAATCCGTGATCCTTAGTTTTTTTCCAGTGCTAGGGATGTTTTTTGGCGGCCATTTGCTGAAATAATCGGGAATGAGGCGCTGACCTTTTGTGGAAGTTTTTTTCTCCAAATCCGGTTATTTTTCCTCTGATGCTGATTTGCAGATTTTATATTGTCTTTTATTGTAGCAGTCCTTCACTTGTAGTTTATTATAGCTTAAATATGTAATTTCGTACTTGCGCATTTTAATTTCAGTAGTTATCTTCGCAGCCAGATTTCTCGTGAAAGGAATGTAAGTTACGTGGTTGTATTGATGACACAATGTGCGAAGTGCAGAATTTAATTGTTTCTTGTTCAGTGAGTTACTAATTGGCACTTCTATAACGTATACATTCGTATTCCTGTGTGTCAATATGGCCATACCAATATCGGCTAAAAATGTTGTTGGATTTTTATTATGCGATCCAGTACTTATGATTACATGATATTTTGATCAAAATGAGATCAAAATAAAGCTCAAAACCAGTAATTTTAAACAGAAAAATAAATAAATTAACCGTGGATTACTGATGGACTCCTCTTTTGTATTCGTAATAACATGCACGCGGTACTAAGAAACATACAGGACAAAGCAATACTAAGGCATAAATACTCTCGCTACCGAAATGTATGCAATAAAATTAATAAATTGACTAACCAACAATACTATAAAAACAAATTACTGACTCAGCCAGGAACTCACGAAAAATCTGGTTAAATTATAAAGAAGCTGCGAATTAAAAAAACAGGAATGATGTGAAATTAGGTAGTATTAAAATTGACAATGTAATTATTATAATGAAAGATAATCCTGGAAAATTACTAAGTTGTACAAATAGTCACTTTTTTTTAATTTTGAGTCCAATCTAGCAGAAAAGTTTTATTGAATGAGTAGTTGTGCAATTACTAACACAAATAAATCTGACAGGTCATCTGTGTCAATGTTGCTAACCCCTACAAATAGAGACAAAGTTAAGAAAGTAAAGCCAGACCTAAAACTATTCAGCGGTGGGTGTTGATAGGGTTGGGATATCTGAAACCTATCGCAGCTATCCTATTTCTTTATTATTAATGCGAGTATGATAAGCCTCATTTTCCCTAAAAAAATAAAAGCTGTCAAAGTAATTCCCATACATATAGTGGGAGATAAGCAGGATCTCAGTAATTATCGACATATTTCCATTTTAAACATGATGTCCAAAATCTCTAAAGAAGTTACAAATGCTAGACCCTATACATACTATTCACGGGTTCAAACTGGGATAAGACATTTAAGAAGACAAATGAGGGCATGAGAATTGTTAAAAATTGGCTAGGAAACTTCATGCTTACGCTAAATATTGGCAAAACCAAATACACGCCATTCAGTGTAAACACCAGGGATCAACCAACTACGAATAAAATAATTATAGTTCATAGGTGGGATAGCGTAGCGTCTTGTAAGTCAGCTTCTGCAAAGAGAAATATTTTGGAAATATCTAAGCATTACTCTAGATTGCTTCCTCCTTTGGGACTTTCATATACATAACCTCGCTATGAAGGTCCGAAATGTCGGATATATTTTTTAATAATATCTTATTATTGTTTGAGAAACATACAACTGTTTACAGATATTATATACAAAATTATTCAATTTCAACGGCAAAGATAATTACATGCTTACACTCAAATTTTTTTTTAATACACAAAGGAGATAGGAATGGATGAGTCTTAATAAGTAAATAAATTTTATGTGAATATGGTTCACGTTACATAATATAATTACACATCCATTTAAACAAACTTATGTATACATATTTTTTTATTATATGGCAATACCATCTACACCGTTATTTTTCCTATGTTCTTAAGAGCGATAGATGACGTGTTGAATTCGTCAATATCGTCGAGCTGCTTTTTGCAAATTTTACTTACCCTATACACAGGAGCGTAGCTACCGCCGTATCTGCAGTATCAATTATACGGGGCCCCCAACTTGACCTGACCTGACCTGGCGACCTGAGTAGTATGTTCGAAATATTACAAACTCCTGTCTTCTTCAAACGTAGAGATAATAAACACTTCCGGAAAACTGTCGTCTAAATACAGTAAAGACATCTATCTCAGTTATTCTTTATGACCAATTAAAGGTTTAAAAACATGCTTAAAATCTGAAATTCAAAAAATTCATTCCATTAAGGAACTCATTGAATTATTGCTGATAAAATTCAATAGCCTTGCATCCAGTTTTCCGCAGGTAATAACAGCATGCTCTTTATTCTTGACCCGTTCAGTTACAACTGCAACTGCTGAAGGAAGTTTTTTATAATTAAAACTGATATAAAATTACCTAAGAACTTCGATGGGACATGAACGCCTGTCAGACCTGTCACTATTGTCCATAGGGGCAGAAACATTAGAAAAACTAAAGTCATCATCAGCTATAAATGATTTAATAAATCAGTTTGCCGAAAAGAAGGCAAGAAGAGTGTATATTTAATTTGAATTGTTTGTAAAAGTTTTGGAAAAAGTGACAGATAGATATTTATGATGAATAAATATTTCTTTTAATTTTATGCAAACATTTTTTTTTATTTTGTAAGAAACCTTTTGACGAAGAATATAACCGATCAACAATAGGAGGGATATTCAGCAGCACTACAGAAAGAAAACAATGAAAATATTACCTTTTTTCTATATAGGGCATGTAGTCTTTGGTGACTAAAGCAGCCACTGCGTTAGATGCTGCAGATAAACTGGATAAGGTAGCACTCAATATTCCAGCAATGAACAGTCCAGCTAAACCAGGAACTCCTTAAAGAAAACATTGAATATATACATATACATAATCATTTTGTGCTAAAAGACAATAGGTAATTTCGTAACCATTTGCGAAGTTGATTGTAACACTTTGCAAAATATACCAAACGAAAGCTTATTACAAGTGTAACACTTTTTATCTAAAGCAGCTGATAGTGTTTGTATAGTGTTGACATTGCAAAATATTTCATTCAAATATTACACTTCTTATAATATCTTATTTACTTCGTTTTATTTAATCGATACAGTTGTTAATATTGTTCATATAGATATAATATATAGAAAGTATCGCAAACTACGAGTATATACGTATGTCAATATTAACTCTTAATAACGTGAAAATACAAGATAGTACCGAGTGATTACTTTTATCTTATCCCGAAGCTAAAGCGGTAAATAAGTTTATGGATGAAAAAGAAAAAGTCAATATGTTAAATAGAAATGATGATCAGTGTGTGGGTGTCTGAACTGAACTGGCTGAAGGCAGCAGCTGACAGACAGACGTGGAGGAAGAAGGAAGAGGCCTACGTCCAGAAGTAGACTAAACTAGGCTGAGGAAGAAGGAGAAGGAAGAAGTGTGGGTGTCAGGAAAGATTCGGCGCCTGGGCCGTCGAAATTCCTTGGTCTCAGGTTGGGGTTGTCTAAACAAGTTTATGGATACAAGAGACGCAGTAAATAAGCAATACAAAGATGTATACTCAGTGTATGAGTGGCAGGTAAGTTTTGGCACCTGGGCCGTTGTAATTCCCTCATTTTAGGTTCAGTTCTAGGTCGCAAAAAACACTCAGAACACGAGTATCATTTTGTTTTGCCGTGATGCCGTTTTTACTTTCTGACGGTGGAGTTGGTTGGGTTTAAGTTTAATCGTTGATTAAAATAACTACTTGTAAAAAGCCCTACTTACAAATTAAACTCTATTTAACTAGGTTAAATAACTAGTTTCTTTCACAAAATCATTCGTAAAACAAAACTCCGGATATGTATAATTCCAATATGATATGGATCAATAAGTTAAACATTGATAATATTACTTCTTTATACAAGCACAATTAATTGCTATAAGTCTCTTATAGTTGTTACGCTCTGGGTACACTTTTCAATAATAAAAAAATCCCATCCACTTGTATACAGGCTGTTCGGGACCTAGAAACTTTTTTTCAAGGGGTGGTTCTTTACATCACGCAGAAAACAATAATCGAACTATTAAGTTTTTCGAAGATTTCTTATTTTAATATTTTGTAGAAGTATGAAGATTTTGCTTTACAAAAGATTAATCTACATTTTAACTAAGGTAAGACAATGTATTTTAGGTTTTCGTTAATAAGAAAAAAATATTTATTACCATAACATTAAAAAAAATTGTTTTCCTATGAAACTATAACCTATAAAAAGATGTATCTTACTTTCAGCCTATTTTCCTGTAGAAAAATGTCCCATAGAAAAAATATTCTAACTTCTAAAAACTTAATTTATTGTGTTTTCTATAGTTGATGCACATAATTCGCTTGAATATAAGCATTTTAGGCCGCTATTATCTTGAATACACTTCATTTTTTATCTTATATAAATGAATTTGAAGACATGTTACAAAGTGCATACAATAAATATAGGGATATAAATAAAATTGCAAAGTATGTTATGTTTCAATATCGCATGTTGCTAATCCAGGTTTTGACTGAGAAGTTGCGGGTTCAAGTATATTATTATATAGCAGGAACAGTTATCGCATCAGCCGAAAAGCGCTGCTGACAAACCGAATAAACATCTCTACTTGGCCAGCGGTTCCCAAACTATTTTGGAAATCGAAACTTAGGTAATCGCTTACATTTGGCGAAATCCTTATGCTGTGGGGTGATATGATGTTTCCTTTCCCTCCCTCCATTCCATTACGCTGAAGGTGATTGCTTAATTTATTTGCACTTAATGAAGGAATTTGCCCAATCGGAGGATTATTTATCGAAATTAGCTGATCCGTAAGTCACGTCACAATACATGAGCTAAATCAAGTCCAATCTTGACCAAACTCACGCGAGCAATAAATTTGATTAAAAAACGATTACTTAGATAAGTACGAATATAATGTATATGCGCATACCCATCACTTGTCGATTATGCCTGTATGTGCAAGTAAGGGTTCCGGCACACTGGTCTAACGTTCACAATGTACGCAACGCATGTACGCAACGCAACGTTGCGTGGGATAAGTGTGTCTGCTTTCATCTAAATTTAAGGGCCAGATGTCATCATCTGTTGCTCACGTTGTGTACGTAGGCCCAGTGTGTCGGACCCCTAAGTCTTTCAGGCAAGTCAAGGTGTTGATTAAAAAAACAACGATGCAATTTCTGAGCATTAAATTGTTTCATTGTTTTCCTGATAATTTAAATTCAATTTTTATGTCCGACTGTCTGGGGAGACGTACAATCTTTATTTTTGACACATATTGTAATTTTGGTATCGCATCTTGCCCGTCCGTATCACTCACATGACTTTATTGAAACATGGTTTTCATTATACACCCTTACTTCCTCCATATTACGTACCTGTATATTTTTATAGAAAATGCATTATTTATCTTCTCGACTTACTGTTCATTTTCATGTCACCAAATTATATTTTTTTTATAAATCATTTGCATCACCACAATGCATATATATTTTATTTAAAAATATATTATTCGTTTACCAATATTATTTTTTATTTTGATATATCCCATGATTATATTAAAATATATATATTCCACCCGCATCAAAACGGCCAACATTAGTGTCAATAAAAAAACCGGCGCATACGTCGTTTTAAATGACTTCATGGAACATGTCAAATTTAAAGAAATTGTACTAACATTTGTTCCAATTGCGTCATAAACAAACAGACAAAACGGGACCTCGCTCCGCTCGGTCAATGATACTTACGTTGCATAGACGTGACCACATAGTACGGCACGAGCTGTTCCGCGCTGCTAATTTGTCCTTCAGCCACAGGGTCGCATTTGCTGTATACGGCATAAAGCGCCAGGCCTGTGAGCCATATGGCCAATGCCAAGGTAGAAATCAAGAACACTGACAGTATTCCGCAGATTTGCGCTTCTCTTAAAGTCTTGACCGTGAGCAGTCGCTGTATGCGAATATGATTCACTGCGGTTATTGAAAGATAGTTTACGCTACCGCCGAGCATCAAGCTCCACCAAGTATGCCGTTCGGTAAGGTCTATATTGAAACTGAAATATGGTAAATTTATTAGTTTTGATGATGTGTAGAAGTCACATAGTTGACAGATCGACATAGAGGTGGAAATATACGCCTACAATATTCTTGGCTCTCATCAGAAAGCAACGACACAGTGATCAGTCCGTAGCCCAGGAGGAGAACTAGTACTTTAAATCAGGGCTGTCTAACATGAGGCTCGCGACCTCACTTTTTGCAGCCCGCGAAGCATTTTGAATAAATGGAGGATTTTGAGGAAGTTTCACATTTACCTCAAATAAAATACATCGACACAATTGCAGAAAAAATCTAAAATCAATTTAGCGACAAATAAAAAAAAACAAAGAGAGATTTCAGTTTTTACTCAGCCCCTAATATCATATTTTCATATGATATGAGTCATATGATATGATATGATATGAACATTAATGTTCATATCATATGATATATGAATATCATATGAATGGTACATCATATGTTCATATCGAGCATATCACATTATATCATATCGGGTAATAGCACTTCGGAAAAGGCATATCATAATACGAGCATATCATAGATGTCGTAACATTTAAAAATGCTGCATTGAAAAACATACAAAGACTGACCTCAAACAGTCGAGGCATTCGAGGATGCCCTATCAACGATTCTCCATGTGAAACCTGCATATTTTACGTACTGGCCGTCAACCATCTTAGTTCTTAAATACTTGTCGCTAAGAGGTATGGAAAGCCACTTAGGTTTTGTGAGTTAGGGGTGCCAGAATATCATTTCTTCTATTCTTAGGCACCCTAGTCTAGTCGTTTCTTCATCTTTCTTTGGGTGTAGTATCCGATAACTGATACAGGTGACCAGTGACCGTGCGTGCAATTGTCATCTTTCTGGAATTAGAAGGCCATACCTGAACGCTTGTCCGCAGTCATGTTGGAAGGCGGCTACGCAGTGGAAACAATAGTGTGAATATTTTGTTTGCCTTCCACCCTGATATTCGAATGCCGCGATTACGGATTCAGCATACTGCTTTTTGGCTGTATTGAGAAGCTAGCTGCTATTAATGAAATGGATTTTAGTGGGATTTTAGTAGGATAACAAAGGGCAATCGTCCTGACGTAGGGAGATCCTCAATATTTTACTTTGGTTCCTTGTGTGTTATCACGATATTTTTCACCTGAGATTGGCATAATACCGATAACGGAATTATAAATTTTATTCACATTGAAGGATAACCTAGCCAGACTAATTGTTTCTAGTTAATAAATTTAAGACCGACAATAAACCACTTACTTGTTAAATGAAAGTCTTCCATGTTCCCGGGCGATGTCCAAGATATTCCCTAATCCTCCGACTTCAACAGCAGCAAAAATGATAATGCTGATAACAGCCGCTGTCATGATAAGCGATTGCAGCACATCCGTCATAACAACTGCCTTCATGCCGCCGATCGTAGAGTAGAACACGCATAGCAAACCGGTTAGTGATATAGATGTCAGCTTGCTTAAACCAGTGATCGATTCCAGGGTTATGGCGGGTGCGTAAAGAACTACTCCGTGGAATAGTAGCTGCTGAATGGTGAATATTAGAGACGTGACGAGGCGGAGAGTTGGTCCGAAGCGTAATTCTAGGTATTCATACGTGCTGACCTTTTGCAGGTTGAAAAATACAGGGAGATAGGCGTATGCTGATATAAGAGTCGTCAATGTTCCAGATACAAACGCTAACAGGAACATTGAACCGTGGCTGTAAAACTCTGCTGTATTTCCCAGGATAGTTATAGCTGATATAAAAGAGACCACCAGGGATAGTGATACTGGTAGTATTGATAAGCTCCTATTTGCCATTAGATACTCCTGAAATCAAAAAATATCTAATTTCAATGTGACATTAGATTTTTTTAATGTGAAATTACGAAAAATAATTACTTTTGACTATTCTAAAATATTAATAAATATGTAATTCATAGTTGCTAACTTGAATTTCCCAATATCATAATTCAAAATATCAACATTTTGTGGTGCTATTGATTTTAATCTATTTAAGACGTCAACTTCACAGAGACTTGAGCGTAAATAAGGGAGCAAGAACAAATTGTGAGCTTGTGTCTGGAAGTATCTGTCTGGGACATGCAGATTGACCTCTTTTAAAATAATTCGATTATCCACTACCCCTCTGGGGAGTTTGAAAACGTGCTGCAAAGTCAATAAACCTTTTCTCATCTGAAGGGAGTTCTAGCCGACAATCCCAAGATTGATTTATTTCGGATACAAACATAGATAATACCCATATTTCCTCAGGTCCAATAATCTAAGGAATCTGGGATTATGGGAGTAGAACTTCATATTTTAATGCAAAACATAAATTATCGGGCCATCTATGACTTCGAAGTCTCTTGAAAAGCTCTTCTAATATGGTGGTTATCGGATCATTTTCGACGTTAAACCAACACTCGATTCGAATTATTTTATTTCCACAACGAAAACACATCTTTATACCTTGGTTAGTAATTACTAGAGCTGGAAAGTATTCCACCTCCTGCTCAAAACACAATCGATCAAACGCAAAGACGAAGGTCAATATATTGTCTCCTCGGTGTATAAGGACAACTAGGGTTGTCGACTACAGCAGGCGAGCCCGTCATCTCAGGAAGTTTTAACTATTAGTCGTTCTAGAGTGAGCGCAACTGGAGTGAGCGCAAAAGACTTGGACAAAACAGTCCACCGTCTAGCTCCGCCACAAACCCGTAAGAGGCCAACGCCTTAACCGCGAGATAGCCAGGAGTGTTACCCAGCGGGCTTACACTCACGCCCTTACTTCCAATTGCGACCAGATTACTCCAGTTTCTGGATTGGTTACGAGTTCGAGGTCGCTTGCGCGGTCCTCTCCCTTACGAAGCGGTGAAACAGTGTATACTGAATCTATCGCGGACCACGGCATCCTTTGCCCGGCTGTTCACCCAGGAGCGGGTAGCCAATGGTCGTTTCAAGAGCAGTCGCCGTAAGGTCCGCAACCACCCATGCTCTGTAGGAAACAGTACTGCTTCCAGACTCCCCCGACTGTTAGTCAGAGTGCGCAATCGATTGGCTATTCCAGGAGCACCAGAAGGTTGATTCCCAGGGGAAACTAACCATAAGGCCAGAGTCCTACCCAGGCTCGCACTTCATGCGTGGAGGCCGTCGGATAGGTGTTGACCCGTGAGTTTGACTAACCCTGAACAGAATGGGTTTTCGTGGCCAACTAACTCAGCGAGGGCCCATTAACCCCCGCTGTATAAGGACAATCCTTAACATGTAGGAAATTCCTACTATATTCCAAAACGACGTCTACTCTTTCTAGATAGAAAGTTGTATGAATCGGTAGTAGTAAACGTAGTAAAAATGAGCTATTTTGTTTTTCAAAAAAAAAAACAAAAAAATCAAAATGTTCTTTATTCATATAGACACAATTAAATATTATTTTTAATTTATGTTCTTATGATGCGTCCAAGCCTTACTCCCAAGCCGTTTTGTCATTTACATAATCAGATATTGTATAGTATGCTTTTTTATACAATTTTGCTTTGATGGTAGCTTTAAACTTATTTACAGATAGTTCTCTAATAGTATGAGGAAGTTTGTTATAGAAGCGTATACATTGTCCCAAAAAAGAATTGCTTATTTTGTGGAGACGAGTAGCACGTACAACAAGGTTATGCTTATGTCTAGTATTAAAATTATGAGTGTCGCTTTTTATTTTAAACTTGTCAATATTCTTGTGGACATACAACAGATTCTCGTATATATATTGTGATGCAACAGTAAGAATATTTATCTCTTTGAATTTTTCTCTAAGTGAAACTCGAGGACCAAGTTTATATATAGCTCTTACAGCACGTTTCTGTAGTATAAAGATGTTATTGATGTCCGCACAGCTTCCCCAGAGAAGAATCCCATAGGACATAATGCTATGAAAGTAACTAAAGTATACTATTCTTGCTGTATCTACATCAGTCAGCCGCCTTATTGTTTTAACTGCGTATGCCGCAGAGCTAAGTTTTCCTGACATTTTCTCAATTTTTGGGCCCCATTGTAATTTGGAGTCAATTGTTATCCCTAGAAACACAGTTGAAGCAACAGGCTCCAGTCTAGTTCCATTTATTTCTACATTGGTTTGTACCTGCTTAACATTAGGTGTAGAAAATTTAATCACTTTGGTTTTTCTTTCATTTAATAGTAGGTTTTTTACATTAAACCAATGGACAACTTTTGAGAGTGCATTGTTAACTTCGTCATAATTGTACAATTTTCGACTAATTTTAAACGTCAAAGAAGTATCATCAACAAACAATACAATTTCGTGATTATTCCTTATGTGAAAGGGTAAATCATTTATGTATATTAAGAAGAGAAATGGGCCAAGAATGGAGCCTTGTGGGACACCCATGGTGACCATTGATCCTGGTGATCTTTTACCGTTTACATCAACCTTCTGAATTCTATTTCCCAAGTAAGAAGTAAGAAGATCAAGAGCCTTGTTCCTAATGCCATAATGATGTAATTTCCTAACTAGTGTATCATGGTGTACACAATCAAATGCCTTAGACAAGTCACAGAAGATGCCTAATGCATCTTGTGACTTTAATCCTCAATATCCCAAAAACTTAGGCCATTTTACAAAATGAATCTGTATAGCTACTATATTGGTTGCGTTACATTATATGGCCAACATGTAAAGATTTCGTATCGTATCGTTATCCATCAGAGAAATATTCCCCATTTAGGTCTACACCAACCGTATTAAATATATTAAGAATGCAATTACCTCAGTAGTATTCTGTCGACCACCAGAGAACCTATAGTATAGTCCAATTCCCACAAATGAGAGCATTGTGAAGACCATTATGCAGTAGTCTATTGCAGTAAAGTATAATGACGCCATCTTCAAAAATCACTTCTATTTTACTAACCTGAAAAAATATATATATTGTTTTATATCACGGCCAGGGGCTGTCGATGCTATCGCTGATTGCCCGCAATTAAGGCACCTCGGTGGTCATTTTTAAATTAATTTTCAGGCAGATGAAAGTATTGTGAACGCACTTCTGTGTGTCAGTGTGTGTATTCCTCGACGATAGGACCCAACCGCTTTATTCGAATGAGCTGAAATTTGACATGCATGTATCAAGTGGTCATGGCAAGAGTTGAAAAGATTGTAGTTGAAATCGGTCCACCAGGGACGAACTAGTCATACTTCAATCTCAAAATATATATGTATTTATTTATTTAAAGAAATGCGCTTCTTTTTAAACTACATACAGTACATTACATAATAGCATTAGAGGCTCCGTTGTAAATAGTAACAAAAGAGAGAGTACCGCAGCCCAGTCCTACTTTAGATCAACGCCGCCTAACTAGGCCTAGGCCCGTACTAAGGCAAGCGTGCCAAGAAAATAGTGGCTTGTGCATAATTCAAACTGCATATGTTAAAAGAGAAAAAAAAAATAAAAATAAAAAAAGTAGTATCTAATAATTTTAGAAAATAACTTAAGGCAATAAACAATGTATGTACAAATTAATCATTACTCTAAAAACTAGGTCATTGATATGTCCATGCGTTTGTCAGTCTGTCAGTCTGCAAATAATATTTCTAAAATACCTATCATAAAACACAATAAAATTACTATCAATAACACGAAAAAGGTAAATAATAAATAGGAATTGCAATAAATAGTGAAATAATCAAATTGAAATAATTATGGATGGAAAAAGGAATTACAATTATTAGTCAAAAAATCATATTGGAATTAGAGATTTGAATTCGGGACACGGATACGTCGTAGGGCCGAAACCACGTTTTTAAATTTTGGTTGAAATGTATCTTATACAAGCGACACAAAAATGTTGTATTTAAGAAATTACTATGTATTTAAGAAAATACTATGTCATATTGGAAAGTAGCCATTTTAATACCACGGAAATAATAACAAATACTACAAATGTACTACATTTGCTATCATAATCAATCGCTATCGGGTAGGGGTTGGAAGGGGTGGGAGAGTCGGCGGGGGAGGAGGGTCTGAGGAGGGGGGGGGGCTGTCCCGTCTTATCATGAGTGCTTTAACTTCGATGAAGATAGACCAAGTACTCAGGATGTCTAAAGCTCGGGACGAAAATATTATATATACGAATATATATTTTACAGTATTTTATAAATAAATACTTATGATAAAATTTGCCACTAATGATCACACATTGTTAACATTGTAACCACAAGAAAGTTTCTTGCGCTCGACCACGTCGAAATTAAACCGAAGGCCAATATTATTTTATAAATAATGAAGGGAAATTTAGATATATTATGCAATACGAGATACAGATAAATTAACAAATTTACAACAATCACATGTAAATTATTAGAAAATTAAATTTGTAAATACCAGTTTTAACAACGCTTTGAACCAGTTTGTCTGCCATATATTTAGGGGCTTAGGGGACACTGAGGCTGGTAGGCGTAATTTTTTATTTGGATTGTTTTTAAATTTTGTGCCAGACTTTGGGACAAAAATAGGATATATGCAAAATCCTTATAGATCCAACCTTTTATTTAATAATCATATGTCATTACTGTCGTTCTATATTTAGCTGTAAATATAGTTTTTCCATAAAGGTTGCAAAAAGGAGGGATGAGCAACTGTTCATTTTGTATCTGTCTAGTGCTGTGTTTATGTTGGACGTAAAATCGGAATCGTCAGTCTCATTGAACTGTCATTTTAAAAATAAATAATACATTAGCTGGTAATATGCCACAATAATTGAAAAGTCATATATTGACGTTTCTGAATTTACGTATAATATTGTTTAGAACTATCATTTATAAAATACGGTGTTGTAGAGATGTGATGCGCGACATGTAAGATTTAAAACTGTTGCCGTATGTTGTAATTCCGTATTCAGTAATAGCTTCGACCAGGGCAAAATACAAACTTCTCAGCTGGTTGTATTTGAGAATGTATTTTAAGAGGTAGATTTTTTTAATTATTAGTCTTAGCCGTTTTGTATACATTATTAATTTCAGTTAAATTTCTTATCAATCGTTAGTCCAAGGTACATTTCAGCATCGACCTTTTTAATATGCTCACACCGACAGTCCGGTTGTGGATTATGTAGACAGTTATGCGTATGGAATTTAATTGCAAAGCTACTTACTCGTTCTCTTGCTTGCGATGACCTGATATGCATAACTTTAGTTTTTTCGGGGTTCATTAATTGCCAGTCTATTGTTATGTACCCAATACTGTATCTTATTGAAATCGCGTTGAAAGTTTTGAGAAGCCGTATTAATGTTCGTATCACGCTCATATAAAGAAGTAGGTATGTATTTGGCAGTCGGAAGCTATACATTTGGCAGTAGGTATACATTGACGTAGTTATACATTTGGCAGTCGGAAGTACATCTGCTGATCTCGTTTCTGTACATGGTGTACAGTATTTGGCCTCAAATACTTCCTTGGCCAGTGCCTTGTACTAAGCTTTTTATCTGTTTTAACTACCATGTGTCTGTTGCTTACGTAGTTTGTTAGCAGTCTCGATAATTTTCCCCTTATTCTAGCTTCTTCATAGACTTTCGGAAACTGGTTGTGTGTTATCAAATACATGAGTGAATCTATTAGGAGCATGATCACATGCTTTTTGGAATTTAGCTCTATTTGCACATTTAAGTAGCAGCCCAGTAGAGCTTCTGCATTTTAGAACGCCATGTTGATTTTCAGTGATTATGTCGTGATTTTGGAAATATTTTTGTATTTTATCTCCGATGTAGGCTTCGATAACTTTGTTTACAGCGGACAATATTGATATAGGCCTGTAATTGCTACAATGTATATGGATTCCCTTCTTTTAGCTTACTGTAACCTGACTCATGCCTATGCCTAAGGATTGCGGAATCTTATGGTAGGTCACTTGCCTGTGTGTTCCGATGGACAGTATCGATGTTTTTTGTTGTTGCCAGCGGCGGATGTGCGACGAAATTCTTCAATGAAATCGACTAGACCGCGTTTGAATTTTGTAAATCAGGTATGAATTATCGTCTTGCTTGGTGCTTCATCACCAAAAGCAGTTTGAAGCCGAGCGAGGCTTTCCTGAGCTGTGAAATTACACTTGAAATCAATTTTGGGAAAAGTTACTCGACTAACGATTGACGATTGACGATTGAATACGTTAATTGCGACGACTAACAATTGATTCGTTTAATCGGTAATCGGCGACTAACGATTGATTAGTTTCAATCGATATTCTCGACAGCGGTCAACTTCAGTTTTGCGTTTTTCGTCGGTCTGTCGATCGGTTGGTCGGTCGGTCGGTTGGTCGGTCGGTCAGTCAGCTGGTCAGTCAATCGGCCTGACGGTCGGTTAGCCGATCAGCCGGTCGATCTGACCAGCCGACTGGCCGGCTGACCGACCGATCACGGGCCGGCCGGTCGACCGACTGACTGAACCAATGACCGACCGATCGACCGACCGGCCAACGAACCGAACGAACAGATCGGCTGACTGTCCAACCGGCCGACTGACCGACCGATCATCCGACTGACCGACCGACCGACCTTCGAGAAAGAATTGTCGGGCGGCATCTGAAGAGCAAGTTAGTCGCGATTGAAGATTGACGATTAACCGATTAACGACTAATTGATTTAGTCGCGATTACTTCAATCGTGATTAACTTTAGTCGAGACTAAATCAATCGTGATTGATTAGTCTATTGAAATATTTAATCGATTGAACCAATACTGCTTGAATTCGTAACAAAAATCATAAAACGAAAATTTTTAAGTCTTATATCCATCGTTATGCATGTCATTTTGTCGTTATTCATCGTTATACATGTCATATGCATAAAATTTCACGTCATTTTGATATAATGAAAATAGCCAATTTTCATTAATTAGGTTACATTTGATACATTTTTTGCCCGTTTTCGCAGTGGTCCAAGTCAATACAAAGTTGTTGGAGGATTTGATTATGTCAAGGCTTTGTGTACATTTGTTTACATCTCCATGACGATTTATGTGAAGGCCGACCGGCGACAGAGATATTTATCCTCTACGAAAACTGACTGAAGCTCACCAGCTTTTCACGGTCTAAAACGCCGTGAAAGACTGCTTCACCCAGCTTTTTTTGCAATTTTCATGTACGCTCGATTTTATAAGACATTCTACAAATATTACATATAGTTGAGGTTGATTAGCACTTTTACAATGAGCTCTTTTGAAGAGTTCTGACTCGTGTATTCCCGTATCCTACAGAAAGCCATTAGACAAGTGAAGCCCCAACCGAAAACCTGACTTGTTCTTCGAAAGCAATGCAATCAAAGAGTAATCGTAGGTTTATTGCCTAAGAAACTCCTTAGAAATTCACCGGTGTTCTCTGGGATCTATTCGCGGTGATTTTTCTTATAGCTGGCTAAGTACAATTTACTAGAAAACAAGACTTAGTAAGATTTATTATTAGGCCATGCTGAATAGATAAATCGAATAATCTTCCTATATCTGCATTAATCTGTCTCTCAGCAGAGCTATGGTTATCCGTGCCATAGTACACGATTTGCACTTCCTTAAAATAGCTTAAAAATAAAAAAATCAGTACAAAAAATACTAATTATAGACATTTAGCACTACAATTATAGACATGAAGACTTTAAAACTATCGAGGATTGGTGATTAAGGATTCGTTTAAACATCGCAGGTTCGTCGACGTAGACCATATATTATTTTTTATTATTTTTTATTTGTATTTAACAATCATTTTTATCAAAATGGACAATATGTACGATGCCATAAAAATAACCAATATATACAACATGTACAATGCCAAATGTAATAAACAAAATCCAATAGAAAAATCTGCGAAAAACTGTTGCCAGTGATCCTATTTTAATGTCACCTACTATAGTCTGTTTTAAGACTATAGCTGGTTCTAAAGCGGACATTTAAATTATTATAATAAATATCTTTAAAAATATGTAAAAAACTAAGTGAAATAAAACTTGGTTTACATAATAAAAATATATATTGAATGGACATTCAAAGTCAAATTTAGTAATATTTATTTGACGTATACTCTAATTTTTACACGTCTATAACTCGGAAATATTTGGACCTGCAAAGGCTGCGCTATTGCAATAGAATACATATATAATATATTAAAAATATACTTACAATAAAATAGCGACTAATTAGCACACATTCTTAACACTGATTCTGCGCCAGAAAATGTAGAAATTAAACCGAAATCCACTATTGTTTTGCGAATAATGTAGGCAAATTCAAAAATCTTATGCACGACTAGATACAGATAAATTTATAATTTAAAATCAGTCTTATGCAAATCAAAAGAAAATTGTATATATACATACCAGTATTGACAAGTTTTTGATCTAGAATATCAAATATTTAAATACGTAGTGGGGGAACCAGTTACTCGTAGAATAGTGATAAATAGGTATTTGGCCGTATTCGCGTTTTCTTTTCCGTGGGTGCTTATATGTTTGTGTAATTTTTCAACCCGTGATTATGCGTAAACTAGTACACTTATGAGACAAATAAAATATTATATAGAGACGTTCTTTCAAAAACATTTCATTCATTATCATCATCAAAACTGGATCTCCACAGATTTACAATTATGTAACTCGAGAAGATATTCAAAAGATGCTTAGATAATTCAAAATTAACATTGCCGGAATTGTGGAAGACAAACTCCTTATAAAATGCTCAGAATTGGCCGCTCAAAATAATTCCATTCTACAAGCCATCCAATTAATGTCGGCCAAGTATGATGACGTCATGAAGAGGGTTAATGACGTTGAGGAAAAATGTGCTGCCATAAAGTATATTAAGGAAAAGAATGAAACCCTAACAAAGCGGGTGACTTATCTCGAAGAAAAACTTGATGCAATGGAAAACAAAGGTTCCGAAATGGAAATCGAAATAAGGGGTCTACCGGAGTCTCGTCAGGAAGATCTTCAACAGTCACTGATTGACATAAGCAGTACTATAAATAGCTCAACCGACATGAAGGATGTAATCACAATCCAACGGAAACCTCACTCTGGTGCTCAGGCGGGTGGCCCAAAACCAGTTATTGTGAAATTTTCCAGACAACAGCATCGCGACAATTTTATCTTAGCTTTAAAACAATTCAATAAAAAATGTAAAAGTAACTCAGAGAAGTTGAATACATCCCATTTAAATATTGCCGGTGTACCAAAGCCCATTTACATATCCGAACACCTATCTCAGCGTACGAAATACCTATTCATGGCCGCAAGAAAATTTTCTAAAGATAATAAGTTTTCATTCTGTTGGTGCAAAGGTGGCGGCATTTATCTAAAAAAAGAAGAAGGAGCTAAAACATTTCGTATCCGAAGTGAAGAAATGCTCGCCCATATCATCTAATTATTGGCTTTCGTTTCTCTTAAAACTATATACGGAAAAACTCTATTTTATGTTAAATGTTAAACTTTATTATACAGCTATTACTTTAAAGAAGACATTATTCTATCGAATTATTCTTATATTTTTCACTGTATTATTATATTGTCAAAATGTTGTTATATATATACTTATATGTGTGTATTTTGTCACGTATTTGGTGAGTATTTATTATAAATATATACGACTTATACTCACAATTTTTATATCTCACAAATTCAGCCTTTACAAGTATTCTACTATACACGTATTTGCAAGTACACCAACGCAATTTGCCATTACTTTACCTTCCTTGCTAGATAAATATGTTTTACTAGATGCTCTTACCAGGCACAAATATTTATCAAAATGAATGATCTGGCCTATTCGTTAGATGAACTTCAGCAAATTACTTGCGAGGTATTCGACTGCTTGGAGATGTGCAAAAAATTTATTAAAAATATCAAAGGCATTAATATCCTCACTATGAATATTCGGAGTATAAATAAAAACTTTTCCGATTTTCTACTGCTTTTGCATAGTTTCGACTACCTTTTCGACGTTTTAATATTGACCGAATGCTGGATTAATGATATGTACACTCCAAAAATCATAAACGGGTTCACTTCTTATTTTTCTAATGGCATTAGGTTACAGAATGATGGCGTAATTATCTATGTAACATCTAAACTGCATGGGGTAGTAACGGAAAAAATGGTTGACGAATCCAACTGCCTTCATCTGCTGCTAGATGGACGCATTAACATATTCGCAATATATAGATCTCCGAGTTATCCTAATTTAACACGTTTTTTGCTATCATTAGATAGGCTATTAGAATTGTATACTAGTGAGTCTAATCTCATCGTAACCGGAGACTTAAATATAAATATCATAAATGAAAAACACCGGCAAGCAGATGACTATCTGGACATGATGGCTCACCATGGTCTTTACTCCGCTATTGATAAGCCAACCAGAATTGATGGGTGCCATATTAGCTGTATTGACCATTTCATGGTAAAGTCGAAACTTCAGGTGAAATCTTTTATTTATGAAGCATGTATTACTGACCACTTTGCCATTGGTATATGTATATCTAAAAACATGAATAAAACTTTAAAGAAAAATATTATCAAAAAAATAACTAATAAAGAACTCTTTTTAGAAACAATTAAAGCTATGGATTGGAATCCAGTTCTTCAAAATTGCAATACTAACTTAGCAACTGAACTTTTCCTGAATAACATTACCCTTGCCATTAAACTTGCGTCTACAGAAAAAAAAACAAAAATTAGTCGATCGAAAATTAAAATCAAACCCTGGATAACGGATAGACTATTGTCATGTCTTAGGAAACGTGATAAAATTCATAAAATGATAAGATGCAATCCTAATGACATACAACTCCTAACTTATTATAAAAAATACCGTCATATATGTAAAAGGCTCATTGAAAAGACAAAGGAAAATTACTACAAAGAAAAGCTTAAGGAAGTAAATGGAGATCCAAAAAAACATGGAACATTATCAAGGACATAGCTTATGGTAAAAGTGAACAGAGACCAATACACTCAATTAAAATTAACAACGAAGTAAAAACGATTGATCAACATCCTAAAGAAACCTTAAATTACATCAATAAATATTTTGTCACTATTGGAGAAAACCTAGCAGGGCATATTCTTAAGAATCTGAATAGTACTGAGACCGCGTTGGCGGACGCCATCGATATTACGCAGAAAAAACCGTCTTTATTTAAATTCACTCCAACTAATATTGACGAGGTCAGTAAAACAATTAGAAGCTTAAAATCTAACTGTGCTCCTGGTTATGATGGAATCGATGGAGATTTGCTTAAGATTGCTATTGACTACGTCTCAGAGCCCATAGCTCACATAATAAACCAAAGCTTTATTACGGGTGTCTTTCCGAATTGCCTTAAATCAGCCAAGGTACGGCCTATACATAAATCAGGGAGCACTGACAGTATTACCAACTATAGACCAATCTCCTTGCTAAGTATCACTTCGAAAATTATAGAAAAAATTGCTAAATCTCGGCTTGTATCATATATTGAGTCGGCAAAATTGCTCTCCAACAATCAGTACGGCTTTAGGCAGGGTCGAGGAACCAACGATGCGATTAATTCTGTAACTGAATATATAGCAAAAAACATCGATAATGGCAAGAAACCCATCGCTACGTTCCTCGACTTGTCTAAGGCATTTGATACTGTATGTCATAACATTTTACAACGTAAACTATTGAGTTACGGCATAACTGGCAAGGAGAATCAGTGGTTCAAAAATTACCTAGAGGACAGATCGCAGATCACGGTAATCGATGGAATCGAAAGTGATAATGCAAAAGTTCGATATGGCGTTCCCCAAGGCAGTGTCCTCGGCCCTGTCCTCTTCCTATTGTACGTCAACGAGATATGCGACCTGCCACTCGGGGACAACACACGGATCGTCTCTTTTGCAGATGACACTGTCCTGCTGACGGTAGCCAATTCATGGAAAGAAGCTTTCGAAAAATCGCAGATGAATCTAGACATTGTGAAAGGTTGGCTAGATAGACACGTGCTGACGCTGAATGCTTCAAAGACTAAAATGGTCTCATTTGGATTGCGATCAGACGTTACAACAAGCGAATTCCAACTAAAGGTTCACTCTATCAACTGCTCTAAGCCACCCAACTGCGCCTGCCCGATCGTTCATAAAGTAGGCGAGATTAGGTATCTTGGTTTGACCATTGATTCCAAGTTAACCTGGAAGAACCAAACAAATGAACTTACATCACGCACTCGAAAGTTAGTATACGTCTTTCGTGAGCTACGTAATATTCTGGAAAAACCGACGTTAAAAATTGTGTACACGGCGCTTTGCCAAAGCTTATGGATGCACGGTATCATTGCATGGGGGGCCTGTACGAAACAAGTACTTGAACCACTGGTTAAAGCCCAGAAATTATTATTGAGGGTTACTTACAGAAAACATCCCCGCCATGACTCTGACCTGCTGTTCAGCGAAGCAAGTGTTTTGGATATTCGTCAGTTGTTCGTGAAACAATGCCTAATACATTTTTACAAGACCTTAGAGAAACGTTCCCGAAGCCAGCAGCAAAGACCAACTAGAATGGCTGAAGGGACGAACTATGTAATTCCTCACGTACATACAACCTTTGCCCAAAGACAGTTGTATTTCATCGCCCCAAAAATTTTTAATACTTTAGAAGTCAGTAAAATTGTTCAAAATATACAACAATTTAAGATAAAAGTAAAAAAATGGCTCCTTTACGAAGTAGGTCGTACAAAGACTGAAAATGAATTGCTTCATACAATAATTTAAAATATGTGTGTGTGTGTGTATTATTATATATGTATGTATATATGTTTGTATGTGTATATGTGTATATATGTATGTTACTAACCCTTTATTATATATATTTGTATTAATATGTTTACTATTTTATGCCATTTTATTTCTTAATTTTCTTTTTTTCAGTTATTTTCTTATATTTTATTTCTTTATTCATTATCTTAGTGTTAGTATTGAAAGTAGTCTATTAGTCAGTACTATTCAAACGTCACTACTACTCCAAAAACAAAGGCTATATATTTCGTATGCCCAGATACAGGCTGTTCGGTCTAGTTGGGCATTCGTCTAGAATGATCGTATGGGATGTATTCATTTTCTTATTACTTATATAAATAATTACAAATCATATCTGTACGATCTCACTGTTAACTCTATACCAAGTTGTAACAAATAAAATAAAAAAAAAATAATAAAAAAATATAGCTGTGTCTTTGTTTGATAGTTTCCCTGCAAGTAGCCAAGGACTGATTTCATCTGAGTATTAAATTAATAAATAAAATCCATGAGCGCTCTATCTCGGCCGGGGACTAACCCTTTTGTGTCGCGCGCAACCGCCTTGAATCAACGAATCAACGAAATCAGTCGACAGGCCATTTAGAACGGCCTGTGACGTCTACCACTAGGCCTTTTGCCTTTTCGTGGGGCTTCCTTGAATCGGGCCCATAGGCCCGGCTTTCATGAGTATGGCGTCTCAGGGCTATTCACCCTGAGGCAGACTTCAATATGTATGCTACTCTCGAGGCACGAGGCAGGTTATACTACCTTGTCATAAAGTTTACCATGCTGTTACCGGTATAATGGCGAATGTCAGGCGGAAAATAGCTTGATAACACTCGGTGAGCCGAGTGTTGTCGTACACATCCGTAAGTATATCTCATTCAAACATAAGCGTTTCCCAATCCAAACTGGGATTTCCTTCGCTGCTATTCAAGTAGCGTTTACTAATTTTATTTTACTGCGAATCATCATCCTATGAACGGATTATTTACAAAACCTTATCAAATATAAAAATATTATACAGTTTTTTTACCATGTTTCTTTATACATTTGCTAATGTTATACAATTTTATACAAGTTTACCTTATTTTGATATTATTATATAGTCTTTAGTATAAACTTCTCTGCCAGAAATTAAGATTGAAGTATCTTCTTTCATTTCATTGTGCATTGGAGGTTTTTTATTTTTATTTCGATTCAATGGCTCGTTGATAACTAACGCAGCCTAATAATGTCATATTTTAAATGTTGGAAACGTACGAAATTTTTAATTATTTCGAAACGTCATCCTCCATTTATGAAACGGCCTTTGCCGATGTGATCAAAGTGTTTTATTTTAGTTTTTTCGCTTTAATTAGCCTCAATTGGAGGCATTTTGTGTTGCAAAAAGGAAAAAGCTCGATTTTTGAGATATATGGATGATGAGTGATCGTTCGTCGACGGTAAAGGGACCCATAAACTAACAGGACCCATAAACTAACATGCACAATCGAAAGTCGTGCACATCCGTAAGTATATCTCATTCAAACATAAGCGTTTCCCAATCCAAGCTGGGATTTCCTTCGCTGCTTTTCAAGTAGCGTTTACTAATTTTATTTTACTTCGAATCATCATCCTATGAACGGATTATTTACAAAACCTTATCAAATATAAAAATATTATACAGTTTTTTTACCATGTTTCTTTATACATTTGCTAATGTTATACAATTTTATACAAGTTTACCTTATTTTGATATTATTATATAGTCTTTAGTATAAACTTCTCTGCCAGAAATTAAGATTGAAGTATCTTCTTTCATTTCATTGTGCATTGGAGGTTTTTTATTTTTATTTCGATTCAATGGCTCGTTGATAACTAACTCAGCCTAATAATGTCATATTTTAAATGTTGGAAACGTACGAAATTTTGAATTATTTCGATACGTCATCCTCCATTTATGAAACGGCCTTTGCCGATGTGATCAAAGTGTTTTATTTAGTTTTTCGCTTTAATTAGCCTCAATTGGAGGCATTTTGTGTTGCAAAAAGGAAAAAGCTCGATTTTTGAGATATATGGATGATGAGTGATTGTTCGTCGACGGTAAAGAGACCCATAAACTAACATGCACAATCGAAAGTCGTGCACATCCGTAAGTATATCTCATTCAAACATAAGCGTTTCCCAATCCAAGCTGGGATTTCCTTCGCTGCTATTCAAGTAGCGTTTACTAATTTTATTTTACTGCGAATCATCATCCTATGAACGGATTATTTACAAAGCCTTATCAAATATATATATATATATATATATATATATATATATATATATATATATATATATATATATATATATATATATATATATATATATATATATATATATATATATATATATATATATATATATATATATATATATATATATATATATATATATATATATATATATATATATATATACATATACATATATATATATATATATATATATATATATATATATATCTTAATATATATAAATTACGTGTCACGTTGTTTGTCCGCGATGGACTCCTAAACTACTTAACCGATTTGAATCAAATTTGCACACAATGTGCAGTTTGATCCAACTTGAAAGATAGGATAGCTTACATCATAATTTATAGTCGCAATATTATTTTATTGCAATGTCTATTATTTGACATTCATAATTATCTGTTAGCTCCAAACGATTTTAACAGATGGCGATATCTGTTGACTGTAATCAATAGATGGCGCTGCTATGTTAAACATATAATCTTGGACGCACCAGGTGGAACCGGTAAGACATTTTTAATATCGTTGATTCTTGCCAAAATATGGTCGCAACAGAAAATCGCATTGGTAGTTGCATCGTTAGGCATTGCGGCTACTTTGCTAGATGGTGGGCGAACGGCACAGTCAACATTCAAGCTGCCATTGGACATTCATAATAAAACAAATGCAATATGTAACATTAAAAAAAATAATGGAATATCTGCAGTGTTGCGGAAGAGTTCAATAATAATTTGGGATGAGTGCACAATGGCTCACAAATATTCACTCGAAGCATTGCATAGAACTATGCAAGATTTAAACGGCAATAATAAACTTTTCGGTGGTGCTACCTTACTTTTGTCAGGTGATTTCCGACAGAGCTTACCGGTTATACCTCGCTCTAATTTCGCGGATGAGATTAATGCATGCTTGAAACAATCATTCTTATGGCGAAGTGTTGAAACACTTCGATTGACCATAAACATGCGCGTACGATTGCAAAATGATCCATCAGAAGCACTGCAACCAAATACTCAATGCATTAAACTGCCAGACAATTTCTGCACTGTTCTTCAGGAAAAAAATGAATTCATTCAGAGTAGGTACTTTCCAGATATACAGAATAATTACTTGAATCACAACTGGCTCAGTCATCGGGCAATTTTGGCAGCTAAAATGTGGACGTTGACGAAATTAACTTCCAGATATAACAGTTGTTACCAGGCGATCTCATGTCTTTTAAATCAATCGATACTGTTGTTGATGAAAATGAAAGTGTAATTTTTTCAATTGATTTTTTAAATTCACTAGATATACCTAGAATGCCACCACATAATCTTCGATTAAACATTGGTTCCCCTATTATTCTCCTACGTAATTTGAATCCACCTCAATTATGAAACGGTATGCGTTTGGTCATCAAAAAATCACCGGAAATATTCTTGAAGCAACCATTTTAACTGGGAAGTTTAAGTGGTCCTGTTGCCACGTATTCCAATGATACCGTCAGATTCTACCATACCCTTCAGAAGGCTACAGTTTCCAAATTGTTTAGCTTTTGCCATATATCTCATAAGTCTCAAGGCCAAACAATGTCCATTTGTGGTTTAGATTTGGAAAATCCATGTTTTTCTCATGGGCAACTACATGTTGCATGTTCACGTGTAGGGAAACCGTCGAATCTATTTATGTTAGCTAAAGACAGGTTAACCAAAAATATTGTGTACCGATTAGTGCTAAATTAAATTGAAATTAAAAGTATTTATAGTTCAAAATAATAAATATTATTATTAAAGATTTAAGACTATCTGCCCTAAATAGTTTACTACGATGAAATATAACAAAAACCTTAGCCACGGCAACGCGTGGCCGGGTCTGCTAGTATATATATATATATATATATATATATATATATATATATATATATATATATATATATATATATATATATATATATATATATATATATATATATATATATATATATATATATATATATATATATATATATATATATATATATATATATATATATATATATATATATATGTATATATATATATATATATATATATATATATATATATATATATATATATATATATATATATATATATATATATATATATATATATATATATATATATAATATATATATATATATATATATATATATATATATATATATATATATATATATATATATATATATATATATATATATATATATATATATATATATATATATATATATATATATATATATATATATATATATATATATATATATATATATATATATATATATATATATATATATATATATATATATATATATATATATATATATATATATATATATATATATATATATATATATATATATATATATATATATATATATATATATATATATATATATATATATATATATATAATAGTACTAAACCTACACTTAGACATTGATACATAGTAGGACATTTATAGGTATGACTTATTGATATATATATATATATATATATATATATATATATATATATATATATATATATATATATATATATATATATATATATATATATATATATATATATATATATATATATATATATATATATATATATATATATATATATATATATATATATCAATAAGTCATACCTATAAATGTCCTACTATGTATCAATGTCTAAGTGTAGGTTTAGTACTATTCGTATTCAAGTGTAGGTTTAGTACTATTCGTTTAGTACTATTCGTATTGTCTGGTCCGATTGCTAACAAGATCACAGCGCTTGGTACTGGTCTCCTCTTCGTTGCCCTGGCATACCTAACTGAGTACCTAGGTGGATTATTCCAAGCAATGATGAGCATAATGAATGCTTTTGGCGGACCAGTGCTTGGAGTTTTTAGCCTTGGATTGTTCACGACTACTGCCAATGAAAAGGTATGCATAAAAATCCCATTTTGGTGCAGTATTAAAGTCTGACTTAGTTGATACTCCGTACTGTATTATAGAGTGGCTTACAGTATCAGATGAATAAAGTTGTTCGCACTTCTTCAAGCGGATCTGCGATTTTTCTATTTGGTAGCTTTTCCATTTCACATAATTTTCGCAGAGCCAGAGTATAGAAACAATTACCTGCTCAATTTTCTCTCCTATATGCACACTCTCAGTCACGCCTGGAGTCATATTCAGTCCGATTGAAGTGATTATACCGACGCATTCGCATATACCGCATTCAACAAAATACCAATCGGCCTAGGCTGTGAATAATCCGGGTCGGCTTTTAATAAATTGGGCCAAGCTTGAATGGTAGTCATCGACTGCGAATTTGTTACTTTTTGGATAAGGGAATTGTATAACTCGCAACAAGTTTAAATAGACTCATAGCTATTCCTTGCGATACCCTCACTAAATCACTTAATACGCCGTTGTTGAAACGGAAGAATGCCGAGATTTAGAAGTTAGCCTATCGGCTCCGTGCGGTTGGATATTTGGCGTACTCCGCATCGACAGCAGGCGCATCTCAGTGCGAAGCAGAGAATTATAAAAACCTCGACATCAAAGGAAGAGCAGCAGACGACTTATCAGAAACATAGGATAGACGACAACGCCGACAATTCAATGACATCTTAACTCAGCATCTTAGCTTAGCACGACGGTGACCCTTTTCTTCGGGACCTCTGTTCACGGCACAGCATACCAGCGTCTCTTATAACAAAATTGAAAACGAGACAAGATACGCCACGAGTCCAAGGGCTCGCATATGACCGCCACACGTCTACTACTCCGTCAACGCAGGTGTTCAAACGTTTTGAGAAATTGGCCGACCATCGCAAGCCCATAACGCTAACCAAAGTCATTCATCGAGTCGTACCCCTCTGCTCATTTCCTTCGCACTTTATCCCCGCAGTGCCCTATTGCTTGAGAGTGCGTTTACTGTCCTTTCGTATACTGTGGTTCACGGTGAATAAATACAGTGCGTTGTATCGCGAAAACACCGTCGTGAGGTCAACGCAGCGGGCACAAAATATTACTAGAGCGACCGGCAAGTCAGTACATCGCTCTTGCGTGCAACCAAAGCGGAGTAGCGATCGCAATAGCCCCATTCTGTAGACTACCAGGAGTATCACGTTTGCAAGGGGCCTACAAAGACTTCCAGCTAGTGGCGATAGCGAACTTACAAGCGGGAGATTTGGTTTCCGTATGATTTGATTTCCCTGTCAAACTTTATTAATTATTTATGTTTCCTTCTTCTCAAATTTTCTAAATTGGTTATCTTTTATAAACTTTAATAAAGTACCATTTTCAAATCAAGAATTGGTTGTAAATGAAACTCAATTTCGATTCATTTATTTATTATACAAAAAAAAATATACCTAATTGCATTTCTCTGCACGCGTGCATCGACACGCACTACAGATTATTATTACTAAATACTACATATCAAATATTTCGCCTTTAGATTTTAAACCTAGCTCGATATTTTGAATTTGATTCACCGTTTTCATCTATATTAAATTTTTATGTATTTTTATTTTTAATACGGCTAGTTAGATGGCTTTCATTAATTATCACTTTTATAATTTTATTTTCCATGACTTTCACTTTTATAAATTCCTGGGGGAATATTTCTTACGTAGCCAATTTAGAAATATGAGAACTAAAGCTTAATATGCCAAATCCAGAAAATATTGCATAATAAGTGTTTAAAATTTATGATTAATAAAGACCTCTACGTATTCTTCTTTACATTCCCCTAGATCTCTTATCAGCATTTATTGATTCTCACTTACTAATTGTAATATAAATTTACAATAATATTTTCAATTATAAATAGGATAGAAAACGAATTTACCGCGTGAAATTTGTAGGACCCGACGTTTCGGTGACGTTACAGCCGCCGTTGTCTAGGGTAGACTGAAGACTAGGGTCCTACAAATTTCACGCGGTAAATTCGTTTTCTATCCTATTTATAATGTCAAACAACCGCGATAGTCTTCGAATATTTTCAATATTTTTACAGGAGGAGATAACGCCCCTGAAAGAGGTGTTCGGAGCTGACTAGTTACTGAAACCTTTAAAGTACATATTGTTATGTAAATATCATGTATTTAGATGTATATAAGTTTTCTTTTATTTAACGAAGTAAATATTTTTAATAATGTTTAAGAGCTGTTTTTCCACTAGAAATCATGAAATACAAGTAGACAAACAATTTAGCTTGTCATTCGGTGCATTTATGATGTTCGATTTGACAGTTCTCGTCTAAGAGCTAATGGGCCCTGTTGGGAGCTAATGGGCCGTCTGGGAGCTAATGGGCCCTGTTGCAGTTTGGCCACTAAGGCCCATGTGTTCAGGGTCGGTCAAACTCACGGGTCAACACCCATCCGGCGGCCTCCACGCAGTAGTGCCAGCCCGGCTAGGACATTGGCCTGCGGGCCGGTTTTCCCTAGGAGTCAACCGTACTTGGGTGACACAAACGTTTTTTTAATATGCTTTCCGTTGTTTCGACCGGTTCGCGTCACGGGGCGGGCGTGTAGTGGGGCAGAGCTGCTTCGGTAGGGGCGCACAGCGGCCTCATCTCTAAATGTGGTTACCCAAAAAATATTCTGTCATCCAAATACATGTTTATTCAGACAAAAATGTAATCCGTCAAAATACATTTTATTTTAAATTTGGTTTTGTTTGATGTACATAATAACCCCTTAAAATTATGCCCGTGCGCTAACCACAGCATGTATATCAAATCAAAACTAATGGCAGCGGAATTCAAAATATGGCTAATAATATTGAATTTTGCAGAAATAATGAATTGGTGTCAAAAAACATGACATCTTCTAGAGCCGTAAACACTTGTTTCATGTTTTTTTTTGTTTCTATAAGTTCGTAGAATGTCTGGACCCCTTAAAATTTTGTCTAAATAATTTGAGCCATCCTAATAATAAGCCTTACTACAAACAAAATAATTATAACTCAAATATCTCAAGATCTCAAGACATCTCTAAAGACTTTCATACTCTTTCACCTAAATGATTTATCTTTGCAACTACTCCATACTCGGTACAAATTTTTATATCCCCTTTTATTCTATCATTATGTTCCCTTTCTTATACGGTAAAATAGTTTTTTTCGACATTGCGACTATTAATAATCAGAAGACACTCTTAATCAGTTTGTTTATCGCAGAAAAATATTGGATGCAGAAACTCCCCAGAAAATTGGACTTGTAGACAACAGGTGCCGGGATCAAGCCCAGCGGCCGGTACAATATTTAGATTCTATTTTTCCTGTCCATTTAAGTTCTCATTTATTTTTCCTGTCATTTTAGGTCTCACAATAATTCCCAAAATTAACAATCCGAAGTATTTATTTTTATAGCCAGCGCCATTTATCGTCAATTATCTGAACCACAACTGACACATAACATTACTTCACTGCCATTTACTGTCGAATAGCAGATATATAAACATACATTATTTACATTCATTCGGAGCGCAAATCCGTTGGTCATTTGCTGCGATGCGACGACATCTGCTGAAGTTTTGGTTTCGATAATAAAAAAATGAGGTATTATTACAACTTAATCCCGAAGTAAAGTAAAATGAAATACAATAATGTAAGAATGGCGTAAAGCATGGGTCTTCAACCCGCGGCCCGCGGGCTGCATGCGGCCCGCGGTGGCGTTCTTGGCGGCCCGCTAGCGCCCGCGCCCGTCCGCAGTTTTACTAGTACCGCGGGTTGCGACGGACACACTCGTTTCGATCGCTCGCTCAGTGCGTTAATTAATGAGAGTTGAATATAAAACACGTAGCAACTTGCAACCTTGAGACCACTTTGAGAATTGCAATGACCACTATAGGGGCAGATATTGATAAAATAGTTAAGACTAAACAATGTCAAACAAATCATTGAATGAATTTTATTAATTTTTTTTTTGTTGGTAAAATTGTATAACAAATAACTTCAACGATTATTGTTCTTCAATTACTTGAGTTTATATTGGAATATTTTGTTTGTGTTGCGGCCCTGTGAACCAAAATCAAAGTATTGTTGGCCGTTGACATCAAAAAGGTTGAAGACCCCTGGCATAAAGGCTGATAAATCGCTGAAATACGGCAGTTGTTATGTCGTTTTTCATTACTTTCGCCTATTTATAACTCTTAAAGTGTTTAAAGGCCTCTCGAGTAGTATACAGAGGAATAATTTAACAGAAGCAATACTCTCGCGAAATCCTCTGACAGATGGCATTCTCTAACGAGTCACGAAGCAGTTTACATTATAATCCGCTGTACATCCAGCAACTCACAAGAGAGCGGCAACTTCGAGCAAGATTACGGAATCAATATCCTAAGTGCAGTATTTCTACACCGAAAATTTCTCGTAATAGGTTGGCCACCCCGCCACCCTTCATATTCTTCTTCACCGATGCAGGGGTAGGCACCGCGCGGGCCAGCAGGCGGGAGCCGGTACTTCAACTCGCGACGTTGACTTCCCGAGTCAGGGGTTCGGCGAGCATGTGCTGCAACTCCAACATATTATGTTCACTCGTAAACATATATAGGAGGTCCCGCGAATAGTGATTTCTATAATTACAATATCAGAAATAGATTTAACCTACAACTTGATTTAACCTACCCCTGCATAGCAAGGTGCGAAGCTGTTTTCTTCACAAAGCCTTTGTTTTTTTTTATATAATAAGGTCCCTGTGCATTTCTGAATTCAAAAATAGTCTACAATATCAATTCAGTAAAATAAGTGTCAAAAATCTAATATAGAGATTTCGATAATGCTGGATCCATATTCCAAAAGTTTAACGCTGTAAAATATAACAAATATCCCGGTAGTTGATTTTGCCAAATATCGTTTATTTATCAAGGCTATATATTTTAATATGTTTGGTATCGGATTACCTATTTTCATGGCTTTCAAATTATTACTATGATAATTATGTTTAGACATTGCTCTGTTTATATAAACAGCAATTTTCATTATTACATTATTTTATAAAAATTGATGATTCCCGTACCGATTATAAATTACTTAAATTAATTTATATAGTCATGACTACCACGATAGATAACTTTTCATAATTAATTACATTACTGAGAATGTTACACGCAATGGCACATCCAACTGTAGGATTTTCCAGCGCCCACCTACTGGAGTAGAATTAAATTGTATCGTTTTATATTAACAGTTTTTACAAATGCGGGGGAATAAATGTTTAATTACCCCATTTTATCTAAGATATATTTATGGATTAAGTGGTAGCATCTCCCCCTGAAACAAACAGAAATAAAATGATTAGAATATAAGTAGAACTAATCACACTCAAAATAGGGATGCAAGTATAAATTGACGATGCGCATCCTTTCCTTATGGAGCGGCATAAAATTGTTGATATGCCATATCTGAAGTGTAATGTTTTTAGTCCTTTTACTTTTCACTAACACATTAATCAAAAACTTTTTAACTTGCTGATGCTAGCTGTCTATTCTGAAAAAAGTATTCCTGGTCGGCCATGCGATTAGGTACATATGAATGATTGGATATATATATCCTAGGGTTGACGGAAAAGTAGCTTTTGGTAAGTTTGAACAAATTTCCACGAGCCATAGTGTTTTGGTTAAACGGGAAGATTTCGTCTACATCAATGAAGTTGCAAAAAAAATAGGGAGTATTGGTCTATATCATATCACCGCGTTTACACCGGTCCACTAATGTTGTCAGCTTTAATAAATGCAGCCTTTCCTCATATTCCAGTCTCTTCAGTACTCAAAAAAACTTGGAACCTTCTCTGAACCTCCTTGAGCAGATATACTCCGGTGCTCAAAAAATATCGAACCTTATTGTTTTCCGCATAAACCAATGAAGCGCGGCACACTTTTTTCAGTCTAGATGTGGAGGGGACGCTCATGCGCAGTCATATTTTTTCCCGCTCGCAGAAAGCGTCAGTCGCTGACAGTCGGCCAAAGAGTGAAGACGCGTAGTAAGCGAACGTCGAATTTTAGTTTTTGTAAAATGACAGTAACACTTGAGCGTCGATATTGCATCAAATTTTGCCAACAGCTTGACGATACCCAAGTGGAAACCATTTGCAAGATTCAACAGGTTTCGGGGACGATTCCATGAGCACCTCACGCATAAAGGAGTGGTACAACTGCTTCAAAGATGGCCGCATATCAGTGGACAGTGAACCACGTTCAGGTAGGCCCTGAACAAGCCCGAATGACAATGTCACTGAGCAAGTGCGGACTGTGGTCTTGCAGGGCCGTCGTATCACAGGCCGAGAAATTGCGAACGAAGTACCCTAACATTCGATCGGTAGATTTAATTTTGACCAAGAATTTGAGCATGAAAAGAGTATTTGCGAACTATGTAACTATGTATCTAAGCTGCTACCAAATGGAGCAGAAGCAATGGCATCTGGACATTGCACGACATGCTGGGCAATGCAAACAGTGACCCTAACTTTCTGAACACCGTGATCACAGACGATAAAACATGGGTTTATGGGTACGACCCAGAAGCCCAGCTGAAAGGGACCTGATTTGGGTCAAGAGAAGATATCATGCGGAATACGACGGTATGGTTGCTCACCATTCCAAAAACTGCGTTACAAGTGTTTCCAGCAATAGAGGGAGCTCTGGGAGAAGTGTGTGGGAGACTACTTTAAAGGGGATGAGTGTTTTGGATTTCCAAATCAATAAATGTATTTTGCCGACCAAAGGTTTTATTCATTTTAATACACTCCTTGTTGATGTATGGATTCCAACAGAGGTCGCAGGCAAGTCTTGTGAATTGTCAGTACAAACGTTAAGTTATTATCTAAAATATGCTGGAATATATCTGTTGCGAGTAAATGGGCATAGCACAGGACGTGGACAATGCTTTTAAATGTGTTCCTAACGCTTTAATAAACCATATGGAAAGCAGCTATTAAGAGTAGCTAAAAAGCATTTGCCTTTTCATTATTATGTATACATAGTAATTTTATTATATGTATTGAATTCAACGGTATTTAAAATATAATAATAATGTAAACTCTCATCACGGTATGTCTTATATAATCAATTCGTCACTGCTACGTCTCTTTTCTTAGTACAACACCCTATCTATAGGCTGTGTGTTTTGCCTATCACAGTTAGGACAATTTCGATCATTTTCTAAATAAGCATATATTGGTTTTTCCCATCCAAGTATGCCAGTTCAAAATTAGTAACACATTTTTAAATAGGTCGTACAAAATATCATAGAGATAGGAAAAATACCTCGAAATCCAATACGACTACCTATATATTTTTTTTAATTTCCTGTATAGAAAGTGATAAATAGATTAGTGCATTCCCGAGTAATAGTCAAAAAACGATATTTCGCAAACCGTACCTTCAATATTCTCCTGGCAAGTATTTCTTCATTCCTTCTTCTGACGCGAGATGCCAATATTGGAGTGAATAAACATGGATCTGGCAAGCCCTCAAAGTCCTGCATATCCTATTATAAGTAAAAATGCTAAAATAATTAACAAAATCACGCTATTAAATTAAATAACCATGCAGAGAACTCACCTTTTGATTAGATTCCCAAGGCTGTCTCTGATTCAGAAATCTTGACGCGATATATCCTACTATTAGTACTGTAATTAGGCCCATGCCCGATATCCATTGATATGATATTCTGTATAAATAGAAGTACTCGGCGTCCGGCTTTGGGGTAGTCATAGTAGCTGCTACAGATGCAAGTCGGTGTAGAGTAGCATTGGAACAGCTTTCTGTTACGACTGGAAGAGACTTGATCGGCGGACGAGGGCCTCCGAAGGACTTCCAAGATGTTAAGACCAGGCCGGCAAGGAGGCCGATTATAGTACCCTAGAAAAAGAACAGTGCTTAGAAAACATTTTAAAATTTGAAAAATCTAGACCTTTACCTTGAATCTAGGGTTTGCTGCTGGGAATCAAATTTCTCAATCCCTTACATGTGTAGGAGCTGTTTCATATTTTATTTACTATTTTATTTTATTATCAATTACCATTACAATGTTTCAACTTTCACTGGTATTGACACTAATGACAAAACAATACACTTGCCAGAGCTGTAATGGCAAATTAAAAAATTTACTATTATTAAAATAATAGTAAAAAAATATTATATAAAACTAGGAACTATTATAATTAATACAATTAAGAGAGTTCATCTACATTCAATTAAACACACAACATACACACACACACACACACACACACACACACACACACATACACACACACACACACACACACACACAACCACACAACCCTTCTCTCTCACACACACATACACAAACAGAAAAATAAAATAAACTTAAAAATTAATAACATATTGTCCAAGTCAAAACATACTTAAATTTAAATGATCAAATTAGTGGAAATCGAAATAAATATTGATTAGATTCAGTAATAATCTCAGAAGTAGTTGTTATAATAAAATAAAGAAAAATAGTTAAAAAAATAAAAAATCATAATGTCATAGAATTATATTGATGTGACAAAAAGTCATAGTTTTTTGCGAATTAAGCAACATCTTTTTATAATTAATATAAAATCATGTTCATTAGGTCAAGAAGTACCTACTTTTTCATTAGCAGTAGTAGTAAACATTCCCAGGGTGAATACTCCTAGCAGTGGTCCTCCAAATGTGGATAGTATACTGAAAGCAGCTTGAAACAAACCACCCAGGTATTCAGTTAGAAAGGCAAACGCAATGATGAGTAATCCAATAACAAAGGCGCTGACCTTGTTGGCGACAATACCAGATAGTGAAAGACCTCCAAATCTAAAACAATCGAACAGTCAATAAATTCCTAAAAACTAAAAGGTAAATGAATAAAATTTTCACAGTATATATAATTAACAAAGATAAAAAAAGTGTAAATACAGTCCATTGCCATATTATTAAATATGTACATGTCAGTACAAATTTACACATTTCAATCTATACTAATATTATAAAGAGGTAAAGTTTGTGAGGTTGTATGAAGTAATCTATAGATCTACTGAACCGATTTTGAAAATTCTTTCACCGATAGAAAGACACGTTATTTGGGAGTGTCACAGGCTATATATTATTCCAAAAAATGAAAAGAATTTTTCGTGGTAGTCGGATTTGCAAAGTAAGTAGGAGAATAAACGTTCGAACGAAAACGTTTCTAACTAACACTGCCTTAACGATGAGAGATATATGATTAATATGTTCTAGAGAAAAGTTGTAGAGCTTGGTAATGCCTACAAAAAAGTCAGCGATAGCATATATCTAAATTTTATCTTTAAGTCACAAAAAGTAGTTTTTTATGTTAAAAAAATAATTTAAATCGTTAGGTCACGTTTATTGGTCATATTATCAACAATTATGAATTCATATCAAAATAAGTAAATTTATCGTCTGTAGTGTTAAAACAAAAGACTTTTCCCTTTTACTGCATATAATTTCCCTTTTACTGCATAAATGGTTAAAGAGATAAGGCACTCACAAATAAGACAATCACAAGAAAACATTCACAAATAACGGTAATTGCAGTAATACATATTTATGTAGTAAAAATATAACCTTTCTTTTGGCAGTCTGGAAATAAATCATAGCACTCAGTACTAACCGAACCACACTCGTAATTTCATCGCAAGTAAAAAGTTTTACCGCCCAACGAAGTGGGCACGGGTCAGCTAGTAGTCTATAAGTTTTGAACAGTGCTTTATTTCAGGTGTCTGTGTTGTTTATTAATTGTTAATTAATAATATAGAGAAAACATAATTTTAAATAATTTACCATTCGATATCAGTTTTAGAATTCGTTGGCGTCAGTATTCTAATTGAAAAAAAAATGCAATAGGAAGATTAGGAATTTTGTAACCGCTAAACTCGGAAAAACACCCGTTTACAATGTTAATGTTGAAAATACTTACGCAAAACTTAATTTATGTATAAAAATAAGGAAAAATATTTCCGCTTTTTCTGCTAAAACCTTTCTGTATATTGAAAAAAAATAGATTTAGCGATTTTATAGATATAACAGTGTATAAGTATACGAAATTAGTATTAAGTGCTTATGTAATCTTTATCGTTTTTGATATTATTATGAGAAACGATCTTACCTCCACCATTCTTCCCGTGAAGACGACAAATATAATTCTGGTGATATGTTAATGATTTTGTTATTGCATGCGGTAGGATCCGTTTCTTATAAATTAAGTGGCCTAATATTTTTATTAAATACATATATGTATTCAGTATTCAGTATTCAGTATTCAATTTATTTATTCATAATATACAATAAAAGCATGAATTATGAATTAAAGCTAATTATCGCAAATTAGAATTTGTCAGTGTATATGTAGATATAAAACTATTAAAGCATAAATATTAATTCAAAAATAGCGTTGACTAAAGTCGGCTTTACACGGCAGACAAATAAAATAAAAAATAAAAAAATAGAGCTGAATCCATGTACATGAGTATACATATAAAATAGATAATTATTATAATAAAATTAATAGTCATCAAGCACTTTATACAAAAAATAATCACACAATAGGAAGTATCAAAACAAAATTGGAAAAAAACAACGTATGTATATGATCAGGTATGTTATATAACACAATGTAATCTACATATTAAATATTAAATTCATAATATTATAATTAAATAATAAAAACTAAAATGAGGTACCTGAAAGTCACATATTAATGTTATTCCCATTTGAAAGAATTGGCATGCTCAAAAATATGATAACATAATTAAGTCAATATCTAAAACAAAAAATAAATAATCACTTAAAAACTAAAAATAAATAATAACTCAACTTTACGGTTTCTAAAACGTGTAAATCAGTACTGAAATGCACGGTGGGTATGGCAAGAGAATACAGATGAATCTCCTAATAATGGCGACAAAGAATTACACCACAAACTTAATGAAAAATAAACTCACCTGTTTTCTAGATGTGGCATATAATCCTTGGTGACCAGAGCTGCTAGTCCATTACATGCTGCAGATAAGGTAGATAACGTAGCGCTGAAGATCCCAGCAACAAACAGTCCACCTAATCCAGGAACTGTAAGAGTACATACCTGATAATAATACAATGACGGTTGATAATTAAATAATGTTAGATGGTTTCAAAAGGAAGTATAGACATGGCTTAAAACACATAAATGTTGTATGTAATTAACTGTAGTAGCAAAATGTACGCGTACTGTGTAGTAGAAAACTGTACGCGTGGGAATCATAAATGCCAATAGAATGGCAACAACATAGGCTCTAGAGATTATCCTAGGCCTAAAACCGCCTGAAAACTATATCTGACCATGCGCAATAAACCCAGGATTCCCAGCACTTTTTAGACAGATCCGTACAGATCACTAAACAATGGAAACATGTCGTGATAAAGTAAATGATAATTTATACCCCTAAGGCAATGGAATTCAGTTGAATACTATTTTAAAATCTTTTGATTGTAGAATCAAATATGTAGATTATATCATTGAAATCAATGATTATATTTACCCATTTTAAGCAATCGCATTTTAAGCAATCGCAAGATATTTAATAGATTAAACCTTTTGGTTTTGGATTGACCCTTACGTTGCATGGACGTCATTACGAAGTAAGTAATCAGCTGATCGATGTTGGCAATTTTTCCATCAGCTACAGGATCGCACTGGCTATAAACTGCAAAAAGCGCCATAGCAGACACCCATATCAACAGAGTAAACATGGTCATCAATAATAGCGACAGGAATCCACTGATTTGTGCCTCCTTCAAAGTCTTTACTGTTTGCAGTCTCTGAGTGCTGATATGGTCTGCAGATATTGTACAAACGATGGCTATTGAGTTTCCTATCAGTAAGGAAAACCAGGTGTGGCGCTCCGTTGGGTCAAAACTGAAACTGAGATGGTTTAAAATTAGGTACATATATCCCGTCCCGCTTACACTATATTTATCAAACCATACATATGACCGCTCATACAATACCATTGGACGATTCTACTAATAAAAGACAAGTAATTGTTATTTTAATTATATCTCTCTTTTCATTACAACTTTCTAAGGGTTCGGATCGGTTCACACTCGAACTTGCCCTATAGAACATTTCTTTACATCTATTTATTTTAGACATTTTCAAATTAAAAACAAAACTAAAACTTACTTATTGAAGGAGAGCCTTCCATGTTGCAACGCAATTTCAAAGATGTTTCCAAATCCACCGACTTGTAAAGTAGCAACAATTATAACGCTGACGACAGCAGCGACCATGATGATGGCTTGCAGTATATCTGTCATGACGATAGCTTTCATACCGCCTATAGTCGAGTAGAATACGCACACAACTCCCGTCAGTAGTATAGACGTCAGTTTGCTAAGGCCAGTTATTGCTTCCAATGTTATAGCGGGGGCGTACAGAACCACCCCATTTAACAATAACATCTGAAGAGTATACATTAAAGATGCTATCAGCCTTATCTTCTTTCCGAAACGAAGCTCTAGGTACTCGTAAGTGCTGACTCTCTTCAGATTGAAAAACACTGGTAGGTATAATAATATTCTTACAGGTGTCATTGCCATTACTGACACGTATGCCAGAAGGTATATGGAACCTCTGCTGTAGAACTCTTCAGTGTTTCCTAATATGGACATCGCTGATACGACAGTTACCACCATGGATAGCGAAACTGGTAGAGCCGACAGTTTACGGTCAGCCATCAAATACTCCTGAAAAGTGAAATAATAACCATTTCATTGCGCAATTTGAGTATGTTATATCGTCTTTCTATTGAGAGGCATCTGTTTCCAAAAAAACTGATAGCATTACGGAGGCGACGGATCTCCGACGGAGGCGATCGTATGGAAGATTTACCAATATTCTTTTTGTATTTAATTAGTACACGCTCACCTCTGTAGTTTTCTGTCGTCCCCCCGAAACCCGATAGTATAGTCCAATAGCTATGAAGCAAACCAAAGTGAAGACCATTATGCAATAGTCTATAGCATTGAAGTAGTAAAACGAAGCCATTTTTGATATTTAATAATTCCTGAAATTTTAAAATGGTAATAAATATTATCACAGAGATAAATATTATAAATAAATATTATAAATATTATTTGAAAGTACTTACGCGTAAGCGGTTTGCTGAAATGGTATTTTTAAGAAACGCGTTCCGAGGTTTGGTAAAAGATACACCGCGAAATTAACGTGCCTTGATGATAGGCAGTTGACAATAGATCACATATTTATAACGCCCATCGTCAAATTGGTAAAAAAAAAATATATTGAAAAATGGTCAAGGACATTAAAATATTCCTAAATGACTTTAAAGTTTCATCATAATACACACAATTTATATTCTAACAACAAATATATGTTAATTCGGACAATGGACACTCGTAGAACTGGAAAGTCTGTATAAATTCCAATAAATAATTCATTATCGCACGTTATATGAAAAACTGACACATCAAAATTTACTGATTTTGAGTTAATGATGTACTTCGAAGCACACGGTTTGATTTTATAATAAAGAGTCATATTTGTATTAATAATCACAAGAGAACGGTAATGTCGCTTTTTAAACGACTTCAAAAAAGGAAGAGGTTATCAATTCGGTTGTATCTTTTTTTTAATGTTTGTTATCTCATAACTCTGCCATTTATGAACCGATTTAGAAAATTCTTTTTTCATTCGAAAGAATTTACTTACAGATTGGTCACATTTATATCAAAATCCGGTTCTGATGATTGGATCCATGAGGAATTGAGGGAACTCCTCAAATATTATCAAATGAAATTGAAAATTTACATGTTGGTTCAATTCCGATGACAATTCATTTATTTTTATGGTAAGCATGACCTGACTCTACCCCTGGGTTGGCTCCCGACGAGGGAACTCCTCAACGGTCAAGAGCACAGACCCCAAATTTTGTATACTCATTCAGTTATATCATAGCCCGTTTTAAGTTTTATCATGACATGGCTTCTGCAGCCAGGGTTGGCTCCCGACGAGGGAACTCCTCAACGGTCAACATCAAAGACACAAAATTTTGTATATGTATTCAATTACGACAGCCCGTTTCAAGTTTCACCATGGACTGCGGTACTTAGGGTTGGCTTCCAACGAGGGAACTCCTCAACGGTCAACAGCACATCCATAAAATTTTGTATATGCATTCAATTGTGATAGCTCGTTCTAAGTGGCATTCACCATGACATGGCTGCTGAACTTATAAAAAAACTTGGAGTCGGTTTCTTTTCTTTCTTTCTTTTCTTTTTCGGAAAATTTTATGTTTATAAAGCTGTGTCGATGTTGACTAAATTTTATGTTTATAAAGCTGTGTCGATGTGTGGCTTTGAAACCGTCTCCCGGTTAACATACGGGACTCACCTTCCGCAGAATCCTCTAAAACAACACCTCTCTCAATTGTGATAATCAATTTTTTGCCCATTTTTACCTTTATCTATCCCTTACAAACTTCCTTTCTCTGGGTATAAATTAGTATTTTGTACACGACTGCCCAACAAAAAAAAGGAGTGTAATGTGTTCAGGGTTCATCTATGTATGTTTTCCGTTTTTTAATCCACCATAACTTCTAAACGCTTGAACCGATTTAGAGGTGTGTAGTATTGTTAGAATCGTTATATCATCCCGAGTATCAAAGGGTTCCTAAATTGTCCAAATATCAATTAGGCAGTTGTCTAAACGTCCAAATATCAATAAATTAACATCAATATATCGATCGTGTTTAGTGTCAAATAAAAAGTCTGATTGAGTACGTTCCGAAAATAAACATTTATCTATATGGATAAATACATAAACCTCAAATATTTCATAAAAAACCGTAATAAACATAATTACTAATACAATAGTTCACTTTCTGTAACGGCAGTAGTGTTTTTTATTATTTTAGATATATTTACTTGTTTATGTTTTTAGTGTTATTGTATGTATGTAACTCTATTATCCATCCATCGATAAAACACCTAAAGGTTAGCTGTTAAATATTGCCAGGCTGCAATAAGATCGCCTCTTTGTTGAAAATAATACGCAAATGAAGGGATTATTATTATTATTATGAGTCATCCTATTAACAGACCTTCAAGATTTACCAATACGGGCTATGAGCTACATCAATTTATTATATAGGAAGTATGTAGCGTAACAAGCCTCCTCGTATCTGCTAATATAATTGATAAGTTAACATGTGGTTTACCACATTAATTACGTAGCTACGGACATTGAAGATAGGGCTTAGTTAGAGCAGCGGACTTGTGAGCACAGGATTTGCGTGAAGCTCGTGCGGGAAGTGGTAAGGGGCTTTAGGAGTTATTAATAGCTAGTAATCCATCCCATTCCGTTACTCACCGTATGTATAAGGTATGTTATACACTTATTCTATACAATAGGGGATACACACTCTTAGTAGTGCATAGGTACACAACAGCTTTCCCCTAAATATTTGTCATGTCATAAAAATATTTTTATTGCTAATACCTCTTCTATACTCTGTAATAATTAACTAAACCTTTTCCGATATGTAAATATTTACCTACATAAAATCGCGTAAATGACAACTATATACCGCTAAGTAAGTTTCGTCATGCTTTTCGGCAAACAAACATTCGCGCAGTGAAATTGGATCACGTGCAAAAGATGTCGCCATCAGTTGACATCCCTTCATTGTTGCCGCGAAAGTAATCTCTTATTTTGTAACACGTTGCGCCTCTCGGCATGATTCCAAGAAAGTTATCTGTGGTAAATTCCGGGTCATTGATCAACACATTCTCGCTCAGTAAGTCACTGTTACAATGAGAAAAATTAACGCTGTAAAACAGAGAACTACGCATGTTTCAACAAGGATCACGTATATAACATGAACTGTGGTCCATTATGAATTAACATGACGAGTAACGGTTTTGGGGTGACGGTAGTTACCGTTCCGTAATGTTAAAACATAATGATATTTAATTACGTCGTGACCTTGGAATATCGCTTCTAACATGACAGCATTTAGTAAACGTATGATTATAGTCGGACACATGAATCATGTTAAAAGTACAGTATACTATTATTTCCGCATTAACTGCAAGGAAAATGTTGATACATATAATCGAGTAATGGAGTTTCAATAATTCCTTGTAATTCAACAAAATTACGATGGAAACATCGTTATTCTGTATAAAACCGTAATAACAAAATGGTAATTTATTACGAAATCCAATATTTTTGTGTCGTAGAAATAAAAAAGTCGCAAGGTCAATTTCAACATTGGCGATTTATAAAACGTCTTACTTATGCAACTACAAGAGAATATGGTGATATTTTTATATGTTACTATACTTTTCATTACCTAAGCCAGTGGTTTTCAACCTTTTCCCTTTAAACGCATATTTTAAACCAAGACGAGTCCCTCCGGCATACGAAGGGGGGAGGGGGGGGATAACCCTTTATTAGCTCGTTTTATATAGTACTTAGTTAATGTAGGATATTGCACCTGATACCTTAATCTATATATACTTTTTATAAAACTAGGTCCTTCAAATTTTCACTAAATGCTGCTAGTTAACTAGAGATTCCTCATGGACTCTAGAAGGTCGGTCTACAATTTCAAACTATACCATGTCGTAACAAAGTAAGGTAAGCAGGAATAAGAACAAACATATTTGTGTTTGAATTATGTGTATTTATTACTGAAGAAACTATTATATATTATATATACCTAGATCTTACGATCAAATAAAATTAACGAAATGTTTGCACCTGTTGCATTTGCACGGATGTATAATGCGGGGTCAAATGTTGAATTATGATACGTATTTTTTTTGTCATAGTGGGGAATATAAAAGTTGCGTTACCTTACCCCTGATAAATAATAAATCAAAGCCCTGACGAGGACCACCGAGAGGAAACTCGCGGCACACCACTTGAATACCACTAAAGCAATGAATATTTCATAAGAGTGCTGTGAAAATAGACAATATTCAATCTTCTAGAATATTCGAATATTTTCTTTTCCCGAAACATTGCATTATTCTCATTCAGTGGAAACATCTAGTTTTGTTTTACTACGTAGCAGCGGTTTCTGAATCTCTTCAGGATGACAGTTTGACTTGATTCTCCTCCGGGTCACAGTTTTACTTGATTCTCTACAGGGTCACAGTTTGACTTGATTCTCTTCAGGGTTACAGTTTTATTTGATTATCTTTACTTGATTCTCTTCGGGGTCACAGGTCGTTGCCAATCGAAACGCAATACCTAATGGAATCTAGGTCAGAATGATCATTTCTACTCCACTTAGCCATACAATTATCTCGATTGCGTTTCTTCGTGAACTTATTTCGCTAACAATCACGGAACACCGAAAGCCCGCCGCTCCCTCTACTAGAAAAGTAGAGGAAGCGGCGTTACCTATTTTTATCAACTCTTTCTTACTCGCACATCACCAATACCTATATCAATTTTCTCAATCATAATGTCATCGCACACACAGCTACCTCATAAAGTACCGTACGCGCAAAACCGAATAGTGTATTTTTATTATTCCAGCCAAAGAGGGCGATTTTCGCCAAGTATGCCTTTAAAATACTGTGAAGGAATTTATCTTGGCAGCTGACGTCACTGAATCAAATAAACAATAAATAGGACAATAATTATATAATTGCATAGTGATTATAAGGATCAAACACATATAATTTACATAGCCACAGAGTAGAATAATATGGAAAATATAGGGTGTGGGAGAAAGTTAAATAATAATAAAATAAACAAAGGCAAGACAGATAGTGATCAAGACAGAAAAAACCAAAACGAAACGACTGATTTGGTTCAAATTTGCTATGTGGTTTCTTTTAAGTGTGTCTCATTGATGTTTTTCGTCGAAAATATAGCGTTAGAATCAAAATTAAAGATTATAGAAGCTAAAAATAAAATATATTTTTTTCCTAAAATAGCTAACGATTTTGATCAACATTTGATTAAAGATAATATTTATGGATACTGATACAATGCCTTTTCTCGTTGTTTCGGGAAAACTTTTTTTCAAAGAATATATCTATGCGTTATCAATTACTTAGCACTATTTGCAGGATATTTGTGTGTCGCGTGGTCGCGTGACAACGTCTTAGGTTCAATCCCCGCCACTGCCACGAAAAATGTTTATTTTTCAATATTACTCATTGAATACCTAAATAAAATTGATTTTCTTGGATTGGTTTATATATTGAAAAGATATTAATATTTTTGTCAATCCCAATGAGAAGGAATTCTTATTTTTTATTTCAAAGAGTATTTCCATGTATTAATTAAAATAGAAGTGTAGCGAGATTGCATTAGGGTACATTGTACAGCTGCATAAGATTTATGCACTAATAGATGGGCTTGTACACTCATACGAGTATAGGGTTTCACATATATCACGTACAAAAAACGAAAAACAACCAAAAATGGATCTGCACCCTTATTGCTTTAAAAAATCAATTCATTTCATGAAGGACCGCCAAAAAAGTGGACGAAATAGTTGCCCAAACTATTATCACAACGCTTCACTGCATCGACCCGCCTCTAATACTCAATTATGATGCTTATAAAATAATTGTTATTGCGTAACAGAAAATTGTATCTCTCCAGCTCCGAAGAACAACTCAATAACAAGAGTCGTTTGCGCCCCGCGTAGCGACGCTTTTCGTGAAATTTTATTCACTTCAAAGTATATTATCATGTAAAAAGTTGGAAAACGGCGCCCGTGAAGGCGAGCCTCTGCGTCTGCAATTTATATAGGAGGAGAGAGAAAAAAAACGCTGAAACTTATTTGCAAAATATAAAGGTAATTCATTCGGTAATTCTTTCGTATCGCACGGAAGCCTAATGAGAAGCAACGGGCTGTGCAAAAGTTATACTCTGAGATTTACGCAGTCGCAATCGCAGAACGCGATAATTATAAAGGGCAAATTGGGCCTCTTTTCGGGCTCTTCACAAATTGTGCTCTTAAATATTTTGAAATGTATAGTAGAGAGCCCAACGCACTGTAGCGTGCTACATTAACGTCCTGCTAACGATGCACTTAAACCAAATAATTTTATATTTGAATATGGAACTATTCGCCTTAAATACCGATTAGTGGTGATGACCGACAGATGCGTTATCAATCCGCCTAATTTGCCCGTATATTGGGCGATTGCGCTGTCATCACAGTAAATAACATACAAACGAAACCGCGATGGAATTCATAGACTACAGTCGGGCCCATCATAATACGATTATTACACTTCTGGGGATGTACGGTGGACTCAATGCTAATGGCCGCCAATGATAGGTTTAGGAGAGCTGTCTTGCCACATGTGAGCATTTACTTTACCACCCATTAACCCCCCTCGCCCCCCCCCCCCCCCCCAACCTTGGAAGCCATAGGGAATGCGGACATCGCGGTTTTATGGTTTTATTAAAGATGTCAAACAGAGATTTGGCTGGCAGGCCAAGAGCACCGGCTTCCACAGCGTGAAGGTAAACAGTGAAGCCATTCCGGATGATAGCATTTGCGAGATCATGTTATTTATTTAATTTGTACTCGTGGTCTTTTGGGATATTTGATTCCCATGGAACAATTAATTATACAATAAGAGCCATCTTCCGAGATATAGAGTAAAGAGTTATATCTGGTCAGAGGGCTGTGCATCTGAGACTTTCAGAGAATTTAACTGCTTAGAGACCGAATTGACCACCAAAATCGTATCTGTATTTTCTCGATTATTAAGAAAGATTTTGTAGTGGACTGCTTTTTGCCTTTAGAGCCATCCCGCACAAACTTGTTATAGGGGGTTTAAAGGGTACTGCCAGACCCTTGTTGGCATGAGCAACTGAGTGGCTAATTACCACGCGAATAACAGCAAGGGCTTTGTTGTGGCGTCGCGTTGATATCACTCGTTATCAAATAATCCCCCGTTATCAATAATCACTCTTTATAAAAACACTCGTTATTGTTATATGTTAAAATATCGCAAAAGTTCGTTCGATGAAAAATAATCAAAAATATCAATTCTAAAATATTTTTGGATGAAAATAGAGATAAAATGGCGATAAATCGTCACTTGTCACTCATTTTCGTTTTAGTGTTCGGCCAGGCAAGATAATTTTATATTCGGAAGACTAAAAAGTGCCGATTAACGGTCGTTGTTACAGGAAATCTAATGCAGCCAGTTAAAAATACACAACCACCCTTTTTTCCTTTCATTTTTTCTTTTATAACTCTGATTTTATATTCCTTGAAACCCACTTTTAAATACCCTTTTTAATTTGAGTATTCCTAATATTTTATCTATACGTGGTACATTACATTATATAAATGTGATCATAATCACTTAAAATGAGATCTTCTTCTGATATATACCATGGTTTTCCATCAAGTGTGCTGATTTCAGAGGACGAGAAGTACCACTGATTCACGAAATTTCTATTACGCTGTGAGAGTGGCCACCCTTCACTAGACTCCAATTATTCGTGAGCGAAGGGTGGTTCTCATCAAGAAGTTTTCTCCGTATTGAAAGTCGTGGATGTTGAAGTTGAAGTATTTATTCAGTAGGTCTGTGATCGGTTGCCAGTTTGTAACGCCTTGATTGATATTTCGCCGGTGTGTAGGTGATCTCGTGGTTGTGTAACCGAAGTGTGAAGTTTGAAGATCGCGGATAATATATGACTGATCGATGTATAAGCGCGTACTTAGAGCGGGCACTGTCCGCCAGGGGAATGATCAAATATAAGTCGAATGTACTGCTTTTTATATGGTATGTAATGATGCAATATCCACCTGTGGGGAGAATAACTGTGTCAATTCGTATCGATCAGAAGAAATGGCATGAGTCATCGGTTGACTGTGCATAAACTGCCGAATTTAGTTGAAATTCAATTGAATCGTTATATTGAGAAACAACATAAGTCACTTCAAGTAAATTTTACAGGAGACACAAAAAACTGTTTCCTGTAAAATATTTATATGGTAGTATATAAAGAATAAATTTGATTTGATACATATAGCATATTTTTATAAATTTATTAAGGAAAGAAAGAAATGGGGTCTCTGGTTTTTTTTATTTTAATTTTTAAAGTCGGATGACATATGTTGTTTCTCAAAAAAACGGGCAAAATAAAACATGTCATGACTACAATATTTTTTTATTCTTTTATTTTAATTTCAAGCAATCTCAAATCAACTAAATTATAAACTATAGATTGCTCTTCTAGACTAATTATAATTTTCGGCAATATCCCCGCTTTCCTTGTCAGTAACAGGCCATTTGTAGATTTGTTTGTAGAAGTTTTGGACACGCCTTTTTTGTGGTAAGTATGTCTCGAGTTTTAGTAAATCAGCCATTTTTTTTTTTTGTTGATAGGTATTTTTCCTTTTGGATAAGCATGTTTGGATGGCAGGAAGAGATCTTGGCGGTTGGAATTCCGTAGCATGAAAGTGTCACCTAACAAGCCACCTATGTATGGCTTAGCTTGGAGGAGACCGGGCATTTCGATACTATGAAGGAAGTAGCAATACTTGCTTATCTTCAACGATACCTTGTTTTCTTTACTCACATTGCGGCCAATCGTTTCCACAGATAGCATATTTCTTTTATAGAATATTGGCCACCATTTTTTATATTCGATTATATCCTTCGATGTAGGCAATATGACCGTGAATGATTTTTTGGTAGAAGAAGCTAGTATCAACTCAGCGTACTCTTTTATGGTAAATATTCGGTCCTGGCGTTTGATTTTTCTTTTCAAAACGGCGAAGTCCCGGTCACAGGGGAGGAATGAATGTCCTCGAACGGGATAGTATTGCTCCACAGATTGGAACAGTTTTAGTGACACTAGTGCAGAACACAATCTGATCAAAGTGTGGTTTTTGTTCTGTCCACCACATCCATCTGTGAATATGTGTAAGTGCTTGACGTTTTTTAGGTGTTCCGATATGAATTTAAACAGGAAAGAACATACTTCATTGGGGCTTTTCCCTCCTATCCCTTCGTGGTACACTATGAAAGTGGCAGTATTGTTTTTTAAATTATGTATACAACATACATTGACAGTCAGCTGCCTTAGATAAAGGTTTCCTGTACGGGAATTCTAGGAAGTTCCAGATTTTGCATAAAATCTATACAGATTGCTCCAATCTCTCCACTTTCATCAGATTGAACCATTGATGTTATTTTCTTCAGCTCAGCGTAGAACTTTTTAGAACGCTTTAGGTGCACCATTTTCTCCGCTACTGCAACACGTTTGGCCGTGTCATTTAAAAACGTGCTACTTATCTTAATGTTCAGTTCCTCGCACGTGCAGCAGGTATCAACTTGCGGTCTACCAAAGCGAAGAGAAAAATGCTCTTTGAATATTTTGCGATACGTACAGTATGCTACCTGCTTATCTGGATACTTAGTTTGATACATTGAATGCATTAATAACAAGTTCAAATTTGCATCCAAGTAGTGGACTTCCCGGGTCGAATAGTGTGAGAGCTTCGCTGGGAAAGATTCTATGTGGCCCTTGATGGATTGTAGAACAATCGCACTTTTAGCGTTACCAGGTGTGTTTAGTCCTCTTTTGTCGAGCGGAGCTTTTCCTAGCGATAGTAGATGACATAGTCTTCGTACACGCTCATTGGTGACGCCGTGTATTTTCGTGAAAGCAGCCTTGCAGACTTGATACTTACCTGATGATGTGGAGATCTCGTATATATACGTTACTCCTCTTTTAGGCGTCGTGGATTCACATTCAGGTTTGTTTCGTCGTTTCTTGATAGGATTCGTAGAAATGAGGCTCTGCAGGTACGTATCCTGCTCATTTTTCGTATTAAAGCTTATAAACTTCGAATAAATTAAGATCCTTTCATCTTCACATATTAAGGAAAAACATTTCCTTCTCCATCTAAATAAAAACAGCATACATTTTACGATGAACAGCAGGAACCTAGTGCAAATCTAATTCTTTTATTATAATACAATCAGTTAAAATTATGAGTTTAGAGCAAATTTAAAGCAAGCAAATTACTTACTTGCAGTCATCTGCATAATCTGTAGCTGCACATTTTCCTTCTACTCGTTTCCCCATATAGTTTATATAAGACTGTCCTTTGACACGAGCTGTTTTGATTATAGTTGACCGCCGTTGCTTACTTAGTTCTTTGCGTCGTTTGGCTGAGGGCTCATCATCAGAACTGTCTCCAGTACTCATTTTTATAGTATATATTCTTGATAAAACACTCACGATCACAGACAGCAACCTATGATGCAACGGTAATGTAATAACCTCAAAATAACAAGAACTCTACTGACAGCTGTCATACAGTGTTGCCAAACGAATTTACGGAGAAACAACACAAGTCAGTGACTTAAGGTGTTTCTCTAAATAACTCAATATTTCGCACGCCATAACTCCACAACTACTGAGTAGACATGTGTGGTTTCTCTCTATTATGTGGAACTAGACCCAGAGAACAGAATTTAATGAAAAAGTGATTTTGTCCAAATTGATGACTTATGTTGTTTCTCAATATAACGATTCAATTGCAGTTGCCTCGTGTATATTTGAGCGTATTTGCGGTTTCGATTCTATAGAAATTACTTTTTTTTTGTGGGTATGTTGGACGGAGTCTCCAACAACGCTATTTGATGTTATACTGCAAAAAATGATAATATGTTCGCTATGCAATCTATAGCCACAACTTGTAACCGAAATAATGATGAAATTAAAACCATAATTCTTTTAATCACGCTTTATCGGATTCGCAAATATGGTTTAAAAGTTACGACGATTGCCTTTTCCATTCCACTCTTATCCTGATCTGGATCTAACCTGAATCGAAATCTGGGAGACCAGCTGAGTGAGCCGTTGAGAATAACAGCTGAGCGTCCTGCCGTTATAAAATATATAGGTACAATACACCCTGGACAGACTCTCGGAGTCTAGCCTCATGTTGATTGAAATACACTGACCAAAGATCATACAACATCTGGAGATTGTAAATATAGTTAAATACACAATTTGGAAAACAAGCCAATAATAATAAATCGGTTGTGTCACCCCAGGAATTATCCAGCAAGTAGCCCAGGACTGATTTATTCTGAATATTATTTTCATTAAAAAATCGATGAGTATCCTCTCTCGAACGTCGGACGAACACGCTTGAGTTCCGTTACATCTATTGACCCTTAGCCGAGAAACGAACCGTGCAGTCCGAGGCGTTATTATTTAATTAAAATTTATTGTATAATTTTAATACTATTAGTGTATGTAGCTTATTTATGAGATATTCCAAACAATTTTCAAAGATGTGATTTTGACCTAGCAAGGCATCTATGAATCAAATTTCAAGTCTCTCAGTCTATAATATTTCTAGATAGAAATATAACTAGGGCACCCCCTGGTTGGGCGATTTCAACAAAAACCTTTTGAACTCTGGCCACCACTAAATGATGCCTGCATGCCAAATTTACAGTAATAAATATGAATAGGAATACACACATACAGCCAGACATACAGAAGTGCGCTCACAATATTGTGCGTGCGATGGTGGGCCGGGAAAGTAAAAAACACCAATAAGGGAAAGTGGGGAATCAGGCTGGCACGAGCACGAGGAAATCCAACAAGGATGAGATTACGTCACGACACCAATTCGCGAAATTTATGATCGTTTTTTTTTATGTAGGTTTTTTTGTAGTTTTAGTAGTTTAATTGTAGCTTTTTAGTTCCGTCATTTTTGAAGATATCGATTAAAACCCCAGTTTTATACAACTAGACTTGTCAACTACAACGGGCGAACCCGACCCCTCAGGAAGTTTTAACGATATTAGATCGCTTTATCTCCCGTGAGGTGAGCGTAGAAGACTTAGGACAAAACAGTCCACCGTCTAGTTACGATAGATAACCAGGTTAATCAAACATCGGACCGATACTCGCGCCCTTACTTCCAGTTGAAACCGGACTACTCCAGTCTCCCGACTGGTTCGAGGTCGCTTGCGCGGTCCTCTTCCTTACGTAGCGGTGATACGATGTCTACCGAATCTATCGCGGACCATGTCATCCTTTTTCCGGCTCTTCACCCGGTATCGGGTAGCCGATTGGTCGTTCCAAGAGCAGGTGCGTTAAGGTAAACAACTGCCTCCGCTCTATAGGAGATAGTACTGTTTCCAGACTCCCCCTGCTGTCGGTCAGAATGTACAATCGATTGGCTGGCGCCGCACGGTGCGAAACCGTCCAGGAGCGCCCGAAAGTTGACTCCTAAGGGAGACTGGCCCGAAGGCCAGAATCCTATCCTGGCTCGCACTTCTACGTGGAGGCCGTGACCCGTTAGTAAATGGGTCTTAGTGGCCGAACTGCGACAGGACCCATTAGCTCCCATTAGCCCAGTTTTATACAATATATATTTAGGAGATTTCTCCTACCATGAGAAAAAAAAGTTACAGATAGCTTGGGCCTCGAACAAAACACCTAGCTATGTGCATCTATGGAGGGGCCGACAAAGAATCTTCCAATGTATGTTTGTATGTATGTATGTATTTAAATTTCCTATTACTACTTGCTCTTATATGTATAAACATTTATCTACTTAAATATAATATATTACATTTATTAGATGTAATATATTATATTTAAGTAGATAAATAAATGACTTGTATATAAATAAATGATTACGAAAACTACACTACACACATATAAATTAAACCTAACTTGTTAGGCGAGGCCTTGTTAGGATGGCCTAATAATTAAAATATATGGTACCTTTTATACATTTCATAAATAAATTTTAATTTGAATTTAAAAAAAATGGCATTGATCGTGCCATATTTATATTCGTAGCTGACTATTAATAAAGTGATTAAATTAAACAACTCCTTCGATCCTTTGAGCGTTCCTGCCATAAATACTAAAGATGTAATATGGAACGTAATATTACAGCAAAGAATGCGAATCGTGAGGCGGAAGGCAAACTAATCTTATTAGAGAAAACCCGCTGATGAAACAAATTCCTAGGAAAGCAATTTAAATAAAGTTGCACGGAGACATCCTCAATGCGAAAAGCAAGACTTAAAAGTTCCGTGCGTAAATTAAAAAACGTACTGAGCTTCTATATTTTTAACTTTTGCGGTCCATGAACCGACCAGTAAAGAAACTCCTGTGAACGCGTTAAAAAGAAATCGTTGTATCATCATTGTATTTCAGTCGGTGCTGTTACAGAAGGATCAGATTCGGGTCTACTTCTCTTTAATTTTTTCATCAATAGCATCAGCGGCACTCTTACCAAGGCAACATGTCTACTGTTTGTCAACGTGTCTACTTACGATTTAAAACTGTTTCACAGAATCGGCAGCTGGCAGACTTGTGATGTTCTTCAGCGTGGTATAGATTCCGTATGCAGCTGGACTGGTTCTCACAATTCGAGCGTTAATGTGTCGAAATGCGCCATGACGACGTTCAGCGGGAAGGCTGTCCCCTTCATCACACGACCCCTCACTTTTGTAGAGGCAACTTCGTCGGAAGAGGAAGGTGACCAATCTCGGAGATCACCGGCTAACTCACACAACATAGTGACGTGACTGCTCTTGCTAGATCGTCGGTTGGGCTGTTCGAGTTTTTAATTCGTAACCAGAAGTGCTTTACCCCTCAGGCCCCGATTGGCCGATATCGGCCACAACACGATTCAGCGTGACGGCCCTGTTTTAATTTTATTTTAATTTAATTTGTTTTATTTTATTATGTTAATATGTTTCATTTTAATTATGGGTACAGTGGTTTGGCAGTAATTAATGTTTTGGTGAGACAGTGTCGTAATTCAATTTTTTTACTAATATTTACTAAAATTTTTTGGGACAGCTTACTTGTTCATCGGCTGAGGGGCCGAGGCCTGAAGGGGAGTTTGCTATATGGCTCGATAGTAAGCAGGCTAGAAGTCCATTCTGCTATTTAGAATCCACGCAAGAAGCTTTTCATTCTGATGCTGGAGAGAGTACGGCCCGGTGGCATAGTGGTTAGGTAGACTGATCTTACATTGTAAGGTCCCGGGTTCGATTCCCGGCTGGATCACCATTTTCCGTTGGGATCAAATTAACGGAATTGCATTTTCAATTCTGTCGATCGAATGCAATAACAAGACACACATGTTACACGCACACATACATATAACACGTCATAGTAGGGTTGGTTGTAAGAGATTGTAATATGACAATAAACCCGCCCATTGTGACATTTTCAAAATAAAGAGTATAAACAAACAAACAAACAAACAAACAAGAGTTTAAAACCGGTTTCTAGGTTTACTGTACTCCAAGCAGTATGGATACTGTCCTCTCTTGTATCTGAGTAATTGTGTACGCGGTATGGTTGGGTATCTTCAAATAAGAAGGGAAATGCATTTGATACTACACGTTTAAGGCATACTAAAAGGAAGAGTGGATAACACGCTCATACTGACACAAAATGCGGCAACTTAAACAACATATGGGTCCACGGGGCTACTATACAAAATTATGGCACCAACAAAGACAATAAAATTAGTGTGACCGGAGAATGGATCACTAAACAAAAGAGAGAAAATATAAGACGGGAGGAAACTCGTCAAAATCAAGACAAATTTGACAAACTGCTTGATCCCAAAACATATGAACAACGCGTGAAACAACGTGAAGGAAGGGAAAGGAAGTCAACTAATACTCCCGAAACCATTCAAACCAGCAACAGTTTCGCAATCCTAGATGAAGATGAACAATCAACACAAGACATGGACATCGAACAAGATACCGATAACGCCAGCGTGACCACACGCAGCAGCCAGAAGAGGAAGGCGCAAAGCCCCACAACCCTAGCGCCAAGTATTAAGAAAAAGGCGGAAAACCACAACGCCAAATACACCAGAAGCCAATCGGCTATGCCCGGAAATCTCGACATACCTACCGGCACACCAAACTTTCAGCAACAACAAAAACCGAGTGCTACAGGTCACGAAAGCAAACACTCAATCGAGTTAAGACAAAAAAAGATGACAAATAGTGATGGCAGCACGCGCAACTCTTTTGACAGCGAATCCGGTAAGAACGTAGAACCTCGCCCTAAGACAAAGACCAAACGTCAACCAGTTATCGTATGCACAAACGAATACTGGACTAGCAACTTGGAAAATTACAAAACAGCTCTACAGTTGGCTCAAAAACACAGAGCTACACTCAAAAGTGATCGTAGCTCGGGCAAATTTATCTTTACACCTAAAGACACGACCAGCAGACAGAGCCTTATCGAAGAGCTGAAAACAATAACCACATGTGAATTTTTCACATATGGAACCAAAGAGGAACGACGGCCTGCCAAGAAGGTAGTAGCGAAGGGTTGCTATACGGCCGGCTTCACGGAAGACGAAATTAAAGCAGACATGGAGGAACGTTATGGTTTCTCACCAGAACGCGCAGTCCCATTGCGAAACGCTGCCGTTATCCTCATCTTTAACGGTGAAACCAACATGAGAGATATTCGCGATATCCACACCATACTTAGCCAAAGAATTAAAATCGAACGCTACAAAGTAAAAACAACAGCTGTAACCCAGTGTAAAAATTGCTTAGAATTTGGACATGTACAAGCCCATTGCAATCGAAGACAAAGAAGTGAAACTGCGACCGTGATAGCAGACTGACTCTGGAGAATCGATTGAAGTATGCTCCAAATGCAAAGAACCTGGTCACAATGCCAGACAAGCTCGCTGTCTTCACTTTAAAGAAGAGATCATGCGACAGAAACAGCGAAGAATAAGCTTCGCAAAACAGCGCGAAAATAAACAGAAACAAAAATCACCACATTTTCAAGCAGAACAGAGTCAACTTCCGGTGATCCGACAGACACCCAATGAAGTTACCTTTGCCCAAGCCACAAAAGGTAACATGGATATAGAAATGAGATTAGACAAAGTTGAGAGACTACTCGAAAAATTACTTGATCGGCTCAATGGCTAACCATCGCAAATTGCAAAATATAAGAATTCTACACTGGAACGTGTGCGGAATTCGGAATAAATTTAGCGAAATCAAAAATCTCCTCGCTAAACACAATCCGCAACTCTTAATACTGAACGAGTGCAAAGTCGACTTTGAAAAGCAAAAATTCAACATTCAAGGATATGATAAAATACACGACAGCATCCAGCCACACTTAGGTACAACAATATATATAAAAAGAGGCCTCAGATGGACCCAGCTAGACATATGCCCAGGTGTAGAAGATGCGGACAGGAAAATAGAAGGAGTATCTGTTAAAATCTGTACCGATTTTAACACCGGGGACCACATTACAATTAAAGGTGTATATATTCCACCCAACTCGAGACGCCAAAACGCCGGTGAACAACTAGAAGAGATCTTAGGAGAAACCAACACGGTAGTCATTGGAGACCTTAACCTTAAGATGAGACTGCTCGGTCATACTAGGACTGAAGGCCTCGGAAGACTAGTAGAAGAATTAGTTGACAGAGGGACATGCGAATTGATCCATACTTCACTCCCTTCGCGTCCACTACATGCCGGTAACGCTACACTTGACATCGCTATCACATCAGGAGGACACTTAACATCTCAAAACTCCCGAGCGCGACAACTACAGTCAGCTGCCTCAGATCATGTACCATGGCTTCTCAACCTCCACCTCCCATGTCAAACTGAGCCCACACTAAGGCGCAATATGAAAGACATCTTTGGAAATGAGGAACTACGAAAGAGCTATTGTCTATTCTTCGAGAACAACATAGACCCAAAGAAAGCCATAAAGACACATGCAGAAATGGAGGCCTGCATTGAAGACACCGAAAGAATTATAACGGAAGCGTTAGACCAATACGCGCCGCTCAGAGAGGTACGTGCACGAGAACTACTACCCCCAAAAATCCAACGTCTAATCAAAATTAGAGACGAAAAGAAGAAACTAGCACATCAACACAGCTCTACATATACAAGAACAGAATACAACTACGCCAAACACAGCTTGTCTAAAGAACTACAACAATATCGCGAGAAAGGTTGGCTCAAGGCAATGCACGATAAAACAGAAAATAGAGCAAGTCTTTGGAAAATACAAAAATCACTCAAAAAACCACCACAAAGACTTCCCACATTACCGAACTGCAACAGCGAGGAAGACACTATTGATAAACTAGTAGATAAAGCCATCGTCACTGAAGCAGAAATAAACCAGGATGACCAATGTACAGAAACTACCACACCATACCAACCGTTAGCGAAAGCTTCTTTCAACGAAATCAAAGACGCCATATACTCTTTCAAAAACCACAAAGCTCCGGGACCCGACAATATTCGTATCGGTGCAATTAAACTAGCTGGCCCAGCACTATGGAACCACATCCGCAAGATAGTCAATTACACATTGACCACCGGATACTACCCCGATAGATGGAAAATCGGCGAGTGCATTTTCTTGCACAAAGCCGGCAAAAACTACAAAGACCCTTCATCTTATAGACCTATCACCTTACTAAATATTATGGGGAAAATCTGCGAAATAATAATGTATTGGAGACTATTGCCACAAGTCAGCAACATGATTCCAACTCATCAGCACGGCTTCACACACAAACGCGGCACCGGCACACAAATACTACGCACAGCTAAAATCATCACTGACGCGCTAGAAAACAACGAGAGTGCCGCCATGATTAGTACTGATCTTAGCAAAGCTTTTGACTCCATCAATCACCGAGGCCTCACAAAAAAGATGCAGACCGCAGGTGTCGCCTGCAACTACACAAAGCTGGTAGAGAATTATCTCTCAAACAGACACACTAGAGGACGCTTCCGCACAACTCGAGGAACCATAAAACCAGTGCCACATGGAGTCCCACAAGGCTCCATTCTGGGACCCCTAATCTTCAATTTGTATGTCCATGACATACCCAATAACACAGCTGGCACCAAGCTGTCCCAATATGCAGACGACCTTTGCATAATTAACACATCGAGTATACCAGACTTTGCAACAATGCGTGCTGGTTGGGCTGCCGATGATGTCATAGAATACTACCAACGATGGGGCCTACGCTGCAACATTGAAAAAACCGAGTGCATAATGTTTACAAAAAAAAGACGATATAAGCCCACAGTGAAACTGAAGTGCGGTCAATTGTTACCTTACAAAAAGTGTTTGCGCTACCTTGGTGTACTCATGGACAAAACACTCTGTATGAAAGATCACGTAAACCAAGTAGTGAAAAAAGCAAAACAAGTACGTGGTATGCTCTCTCCCATAATAGGATGGTATGCCAAAACAGACCTTGAGGTCAAACTTCTGATCATAAAAACCTGCCTGCTACCGATCTTAGACTATGGGATAGTGCAACTCGCACCTAGAGTTAGCCCAAGCAACTACACTAAGATAGAACGCCAATACCGTATGGCACTTAAAACGGCGGCTGGCCTTCCCCGGGATCTCCCGACACATATCCTTATGGATATACTCGACGAGGACCCCTGGCAAGTGCGCGTTCAGCACCTACACCGCGATATGTTAGACAAGGTACGCGGTGAGGATGTTGAGGGCCTTACGGACCCGGGAACCCCATACGTCAAACAAAATCAACACAATGTTTTACTACCTAACACCAGACTAGGGGACATCCCCTATGTAAATAAAAGAGAACGGGCAAAACCAATCAGCAAGAGATTGTCACCTGGTAATCCCCAGTAGATTTTCTAGCTACTAACAATAAATGATGTTAACGCTTACATTAGGATAAACATAACATGACTTGTTAGATCCACTAAGGACAAATCAAGACAATTTAGCGCCTTATAATAGCATTGTTGTAATTAAGAAATGAGAAATAATAAAGACCTTTCTGATTCTGATTCTGATTCTGACACAAATTGGATTTTCTTGCCGATAACTACGTTCGCGTAAGATTACACGCACTCTTGTCGTGGCCATTCTCTCGCAAGTAGAACGGATTCTATTAATATCAAAGTCCACTCTAACCTGTCGACAGCACCAGATGTAGACATATTTCTATCATCCAGCCGAGTGCGAGTGTTGAAATTGAACCTCGAAGTTTTTCTTCGTTCAATTTTTAAATATTATTTTTTTTATTTTGTACATGGAATGTTTATTCGGTGCATTTACGTAAGAATGTTCTTAATGTTATAAGTTTTTAGTATTTTAACAACCTAATGGATTCTGTTTAGTTTTTGTTGTTCTGTTTAGTCGCGCAAAAGATCAAAGGAGTTGTTTAATTTAATCACTTTATTGATAGTCAGTTACGAATATATATATGGCACGATCATGCCAAATTTCAAATTCAAATTAAAGTTTATTTATGAAGTTGTTTGAAAAAAAATAAATAAAAATGAGAATGAATAGTAAGGTTTGTGGTGATGAATTACGGGCAATACTACAAGCGGATACGTCGCAGGCTATACATATGAGCTAGCAGCAGCTTTCAACTTAAGTGACAAAACATTTAATGAGCCATTTGAGTACGATCGGCAAAGCAAAGTTGTTCAAAAAGGGATTCTTAATCAGATTGTCACTTGGGACGGAAAATAGATGTTACATGATAACTGAAATCGTTCATTTTATTGGTTGACTCCAGGAGATCCAGATGGGCAATGCCCAAAACGCAAGATCAGTCAGTAGAAACTCATGGTGACGGCCTGGTGGTCCTGTGCCGGTGCATGTCCATTATAACTTCTAGCGGTCTCTCACTTCAGTTAACGCAAATGTGTACTGTCAAAAACTGTAAACAATGATGAAGACGCTCGCGATTAAATAACCGAGCCTGGTGAATAACTATGCATCACTGCTTCTGCACGACAACGCACGATCACACACTTCTCAGCAAACAGTCTCAAGGTTATAGGAATAGACTCTTTTCACTCACTAGATCTTGCTCCAGCAGATTTCTTCTTTTTTCGGAATCTCGATATTTTCCATCTCATTAACCAACTGCACAACCTTCTAAAGAATGAAACGTCAATGCCAACTGCCATTAAAATGGCAAAACTGCATATATGTTAAGGGTCAGAGTTTAAAATGATTTAATATTTATTTTTACAAAAAAAAAATACGTGTGGCACTCGGGGACTGCCGCGGTAAAGCTATTGCATAGCATTTTTAACAACTTATGCCATTATTATTTTTTTTTTATTTTTTCTGATATCAGATAACTGCGCTCTATCGGAAAACGTTGAAATTATTCCGAATCATCGGCGGAAGCAAATGATTCGGAATAATTTAAACGTCTTCCGATAGAGCGCCGCGCACGAATTTTTTTATTCGATAAAGCAAAAAAAAACGGATTATTCGAAAAAAATCGTAGATAAAAAGATAGATAATTAAAATATCTTTAAAATGGTGCAGGTTTCATAATAATGCGCCAGATAGTATTTGCGTAGTAGTCGTTTTTGTGTTCGGTTAGACCTAATTTCACAAATTAATTACACTATGTAATATAAATAACATCTAAAATATTCAAAGCTAAGAATATTAGGAAAATGTTCTTGTTTAACATATATTTTTTTCGAATCGTAAGCAGTACTCGTTTAGACGTAATTATCAGTTTAAAATAATTAATTTTCGTTTAGAAATTTCTTCATTCGGTCGCCGCATTGGCCTAGGCCCGCGATGAAAGCTATGCAATAGCTTAAAAAATCCCTTTGTAGAATTTATAGGTAAGCACATCATATTTAAGAAGCTACCATTTAGTATACAATAATACCAGCATGCAAAATAAGGAGGTATGTCAACTAAATCAGTAACATAGCGCGACATATATGTATGCCGTAGTCTCCTGTAAGATAAAGCCGCAAGAACACCAAGAATTATGATGCATGTCTGTAGGAAATAAATTCGGCAACGAGCAGGCGACAAATGAGCCATGAAACGAAAGCCATCTTTTCCGGGGCACATTCTTACGGAGGCAGTCGTAACTCGCGTCTGAACGATCTAACTCAAAATGAATTCACTACTCGAAAACTTGAATAAATCTTGTCATGAATGCGTTTTTTATATATAATCCATAGAAGATAAAAAAATAAAAAAAGATCTTTTCTAGTTTACGAGTTACATCATGTAGATGGACGCAGCATCTCGCGTTGTATACTTGCCATTAATTTAATCCTTAGTACATATACGTATTATTGCTGAAATAGTAACTGCTGAGTTAATAAGAGATGAAGCATTCCATCTTAATCAATCACATCACCGAGAACATTCTTAACACATTGTTGTTGACGTCTGATAATATGTATTCTCTTGGAAGATAAATCTGAGGCTTAATAATAATATAGATACACATACACAGATATTTTCCTTGGCAAAAATATGAATAGATCTTGATTAATGACAAACGCAAGATGAACACTATTTATTTAGGTCAGCTATTACATTATTTACATATTAATTACATTTATTTAAATGCCAAAATTAAGTACTTTAAGGTAAGCATATGAACGGTTACAAGGAAAATCGAGTTTTTTCACCGAAACTTAAACCAACTCTCTTCATGAAAATTGCGTATGCACTTATTTATTATTATTTTATTGATTTTCAGATGGTTTGGGGCAATCTTGTGGTAGGTTTAGGAAACTAGTGTACAAATTAATGCATGAACACATTCATATTTGTTTTGTTAATCCGCTATTTGCAAAATAATATTTTTTTGTGTTTTTTAGTGACGTAGATAATAATAGATAATAGTGCAGAAGGCAACGGGAGACCACTGCACTATATATCCCTAGTAGTTAGCAATGGAAAAGTCAAAAATAGCCATGGCCCCGAGTGCCCGGCGGCCCTTTAATGGGTCAGGGGTGCTAAGAATCACCGGGTGGAAAACTGGACCGGAATCACCAGTACGGAACAGCTTTTCCGGCTGGCGCAAGACCGACAAAAGTATTCAGAGCTAACGGCCAGCCTCCAGTAATGTAGAGGCACTTCGAGAAGAACAAGAAGATAATAGGGATAAGACTAAATAGGTGGCGCTGGCGGCGATTGATCCAAGGTGGTGTGAAGCGAGCGATCATCCGCACGAGCTCAGATAGTTCATCACTAAAGGAAAAACAAATGAAGGGATACGGGGGAAAACGATCAATGTCATTTTTTGTGATAATAAGACACTAATGCCATCTTGTGGCTTGTTCCAAAACGAATCGATTCATGAATCGGTTTCCAAACGAAAGATCATATTCTGTCCTTAAATGAAGGTGAGAAAGAATGATCAAGGTCCACGCGGTGACGGTCCACCTTAATCATTCTTTCCCGTCATCGTCAGGTCCAGAGGCGGGGTACCTTGATGACCCTCCGGTTGACTGTGAGAAGGAAGTGTGATGAGAAATACTGAACTGTGATGAGAAACGATCAAGGCCAACGACTTTTCCACGTTTTTGCTTTTTTCTGATGTATAATTTAATTAAAATATATTTATTATTAGAAACTCAAATATACTAATCTTATATTAGAGTTTTCACCTTTTTTTCTGAAGTGTAATTTAAGTTTTTTTTTGTCTACAGAGAAAATATATTTTTTTCTTACTCAAACCCTTTGCTAAAATTTAATTTTTGAAGTTAGTAAATAAAAAAAAATAAACTTCCAAACATTTTTTTAAATTTATATTTATCATTATTCCCCGTGACCCTCAATATGATAACGCTTTTTAGTATGCATTGAATTTATTATGCAAATAAAGAGACTATATTTTGATATCTATCTTCTTTTATAAACTTTGTGAACACCATACACTAATTAAATATACTTTAGTCTAAAATGGCCTTAAGTTTATGATATATGAGAACCATAGAGGTATTATTTTTGTGGCGATGTCCTATAAAATTTATTAATAGCCCTTAGAAGGCGTAGCTAAGCTACTATGACTCGGATCTACAATATATACAAAGTTGCTCCTCCTGTAATCTTTGTTAAAAAGTAGCCAACGTGTGATCAGGCGAGTATAAAGAGCCCGAGCTTTTCGTGCAATGTAAACCGTTTTCTGTTCGTTGGGACGTATCGCGTGGAATCGCACGAGTTCTTCCAGTCAGCTACGGTTTCGTAGGTGCTCTGTGGCGGTTTTACTGATTTACACATGCTATACGTTGGAGCCCGGCCGCATAGAGAAAATTGTCCCGGTAAAGATGATAAACGACCTGGCCCTTATCTCGTTTCTCGCACGCCTAATCTAGATGGTTCTAAAATGTAAAATATTAAGAACCATTCTTATCTATTCGGTATTCCGTTTCTTAAAATTTAATATTGGGTCTTGCATTAAGAAAAATAAGTATACACGTCGTAATGGAGAAAACAGTATATAACGCCATGTTTACGTAATAATGCGTCAAATTTTTGAATTAGACGTAACACCGATACAGGTAAATTTTAAACAGTAACACCATTGTACTGGATTTCGCTGTACTGCAAAGTGGAAACGCTAGTATTAATGATGCCATTGCAGATCTGAATGACTGAGCCATCCAGAAAATACTGTTGTATTATACTGCTTTTTATATTTACGTCGAAATGCCATTGACAGTACAGACAGTACATTATACTTACTACCCATAATAGTCGATAATGGCGCATCGTACAATCGATATAGACATGGCTACATTGTATCAGACGACTGACGGCTTTTAGCGCTTTGACAGTCACCATGCTCATAAAGTGCAGTGCGTATACTACTGCCAGAAATGAGGCAAATAACGACAAATGCGGCGAGAACGACATTTGACATAACGGCAATGATGTACCACTACTCTGCTTTATATATTATCAAGAATTACGTAGCGTCTTAACGAAATTGTTTTCGGGGCTGTTTCGTTTGGCGTTTTCAAAATATAAATTTGCGATGATTTAAACTGAACAAACTTGTTCTTTATTGCAATATTATATGAACGTACAAAGTATACATACTACAGCTTGGCTAGTTATCATATATATATTCAAAATACAAATCATATTTCTTTCTCATTATGTCCGATTCAGCGTAACAACCATTTAATCGCTGAAAAATAGCTCGCTGAATCCGCCATTGTGTTACTTTCTCGGACTCACTATCTTTTATTATTTTCCACGCTGCCGTCAAAAAAACGCGGGAGGACGCAGCCCGTCAATATTCGTTCGACTGCGATGCGGAGCCCACGTCTGAGGCCACTGCAAATTCGCAAATTCTTGACTTAGTCTTTGCGCGTCACGGAATCCTGAAAATGCTAAATGATGAGACTCCAGGTCGTCCTGAGATGCTCCGATTCCAAACTCATCGCTGTTGCCGCAGATCTTCGTTCTTAGCTATAGGCATTGATTTAAAATCAATGCTATAGAGCGCGTCGTGCCGTTTCGCTTTTCAGTATAGCGTGGTCTCGATTAATCGCTCCTATGATGCCGTGTTTGACGTTTGCTGGCGGGCTATATCCGCATTTCAGCGTCTTGTTCGGCGGCATCGAAACCGGAAGTGCTGCTATGGAGGTGCTGGGAGAGGTTCAGGGTTCATTTATGTATGTTTTCCGCTTTTTTATTCACCATAATGTCTAAACGCTAAAATCGATTTCGAAATGCGTAGTGTTGTTAGAATCGTTATGTCATTTCGAGTGGCATGGAGTACCTTAACTGTCCAAATACCCTGTAAGTAGTTGACAAAATGTCCAAGTGTCCAAATGTCAATTAATTAACATAAATATATCGTGTTTAGTGACAAATAAAAGGTCTGATTGGGTAAATTTCGGAATTATACGTGTATCTATGTATATATATATATATATATAAATACATAAACCGCAAATATTTAATTTAAAAAAACGTAATAAAACTAATTATATATATACAACAGTTCACTTTCCGTAACGGCAGTCGTGTTTTTTAATCTTTTTAATGTATTTGCTTGTTTTAATTTATTTTTTGAACGGACGACATTTAAATTTATATTTTTATACAGAATTACAAATTAAGTAACAATTTGTTTCAGTCTTTTACTTTACCCAACGTAGCCTCCGTAGGGAATCAGCTGGGCATCGAGAGCAATAATAGTAAGCGAGCCGTGGCGCCTCGCCAAGCTGGGGACTCGCTAAAAATACCCTCTACAAAAAGGACTTACCCGGTAGAGTCCAACACTCCGACTTCAGCGTAGCAGCTTTATCTATTCCTCAGTACGAAATCCCAACCGATAAGGAATCAGAAAGAATAGTAGTTTGCTATTATGTATATGTTCCTATTATTAGAGTTATAAAAAGTCTCACCGTGGAGTAATGTTGTAAACGATAAAGAAATATGAGAACTTAACAGAAACTTGATGCGAAACTTGAAAAAATGGTGCGCACTTGGCTTGAAAACTATAAAATTCATTATTACACATCTGTCTCATCGTGATTATAGAACACAGGGATATGAGGACAATGTTATGATTTCATTAGTCAATGTAATTTTTCTCCAGTGGTGTGGCAATGCCCATTTATGCAAAGTTAAAATTATCTAACAAATGCTATCAACATGTATCAAAGAAAACTCTTGCCGCTATTCCTAATTCCTCACCACATATTTTTTAAATAATTCTTTTTGCCTAGAAATATATAGGCGACCATTGTAAGTCACTCCCTAAATAATCGATTTAATCGAACTACCAATCCCACAGCTGCCATAGAGTGTCCTTGTATTTTGGTCCTTTCATGAAACTCTAGGTACCTTATTAAGGACTAATCTTCTTCTTTCATCTAGCTTATTCTAAGCTAAATAAAACATACATATATACACTACAGTGTCCTTGTATTTTGTTCCTTTCATGAAACTCCAGGTACCTTATCAAAGACTAATCTAGTTATTTCATCTAGCATAGTCTATGCTAGGCGAAAGAGGGGAGCAAAGAGACAGATTTGCCGCCGTAGGTAACTGCTTTTGGAAAGCCAGAATATGAAAAAACCCTGAAGACCGAATTAGGCACCACCGCGTTTTCTTTCTGAGCACTAAACGCGGAAACTCGTAGATGTGGATTTTTAATAATATAAAGTAAAAAAAAAAATAATGAAATGAATGTCAACGTATGTGTCCTTAACAAACGTATTGCAAGAGTCCCTTCAAATAAATATATCAAAAATTTAGCTCGAAGATATTAGGATATTCTTGTTTATCATCCGTCTTCTCAGCTCCGGAATGTGGTATTATATCTATTACTACAACAGCAAAGCAGACTGCTCTAGAGGCGATTCAAATTTTAACTCTGATTTTTAAAATATTGAAGAAGAAAAAAACCCCGTTTATCAAATAAAATCCGGTATCAAATGCAAAGAAAAATTATATTTTTTCTTAGGCATTTGGCACTATCACTTCACTTAGCGCAAAATGACACACATACAGCGGAGCCAACCTTTCGCACCGATATAATACGAACGACATTATTATCAAAGCTTTCTTGGCATTTAAATATTTTGCCGTCGACCGCGCACGATATATTTCTATCATACAGCCATTTCTATGAACCTCGAGATTTTTCTTTGTCCAATTTTTAAATATCAAGTTTTTGTTTTGCTGTTGGAATGTTTATTTTGTGTAGATACGTAATATTGCTCCTATTGTATTAATTTTCTTGTTTTCAAACAACGTATTGGATTATGTATAGTTTGTAAGGTTGCTTGGAAAAATTAAGTGCAATGAAAATCCTTGGTTAAATGATCAGGTTTATCAACTTGTCGTCAATGTTCGGTGCTCGTCATTTCAGAGATCTTTGCAAGAAAAATCACTTTTTGTGCATTTGGCGCGTTATTTGTAGGGTTCTCTTCTGTTTTCATGATTATTGCTTTGGTTTTCTTTCCCAATGATAATGTGTTCTATCAAATCGAAATTCGGAACCTAGAAAAAAAACATTTGCAGTTAGCGGTTGACATATATACATAATATGTCAGTGTTGCAATATTTTAAAAAATCAAGATTTTATGATATCGAATAAATAATTTAGGTACTTCTTCCATACAATCTATATATACCTATTATTTTTTATTGCTGGCTAGGGTAGTCGTCAATTTCTGCCAGGTCATTCAGTCACGATAGCGGGTGCCGCACGTTGATTCTTGGCACGGGCCGCGAGAACGAAAGTTTTTTTATAGGGATATTCGCCGACTAATGGCTGCTAAGCGGCTCTTTATTTTAATAATATGTAGTAATGTACATTCTGTGAATTCCGGTGAGTCTCGCTTAAGTTTTTGATGAAGGATTGCCATATCGAGCATCGTGATTCAATCCTTTTTTTATCTCTTATCAACATCTAATTTAAATACCGGCGTCGGATGGATCGCTACGTCGTTCAATTGGATTAATAATATCATCACGCGCAAGCTGTTTTTGATTTTTTTTTAAATGCTCTGTACGTCATTGCGATCCAGACCTTATTTAGTCATCCGTGCGAAGGAACACGAAATAAAGAAAGCAAAATCTACAGATCTGCTTTGTGTCTTTTATTAATGTGAATGTACCGCTGGACAAAACGAGTAGGAGTCCCCTTTTCGTAACCTAACCCTGATTCTGTTCAATTTTGAAGGTATATTTTCTAGTTTTTTAAACTTACTAGTTCACGCATTTACTTTATAAAATGCCGCTCACTCTTTTTATATTTAACGGCATTTTTTTCCCTTTCTTTCCATTTTCTTTATCTCGTTATTGTCTTCCGGAAGTGTAGTTAAATTCAGATTATTATTGTTTTAGAATTCATTTTAGCTCTACTAGCCCGGATTGAGAGAACAATGGAATTATCTTTCGCCGACTGTACTGTGGTGCTTTCGTAGCGCTCTATTTTCACCCGTCCGTTATGGAGTGTGTTCCTGTTTCGCGGGCGAAACTTCCTTTTCTTGCGATGTTTGTCCGGCGCGCCGGTCAGAACTGTGGCGGATAGATAAAGACAGTAAAACCAACTGACAGGAAAACACGTTTTATTGGTGGCGAATGAATGTAATCTCTGTTATTTATAGCGGGCGGCGGGGAGGAAGCTGCATCTAAGTGAAACGCCTCCATTCCACTGTCCTATTTATCTCTGCAGAGCGGTGGCTCTTCTCGACGGCCGCAACCGGGTGCCTTGTTGCCTTTCTTCCGGCTTCGCTCATTCCATCGACTGGGCTATATATACTTTTAGAAGCGTGCAACTAGATCTATTCCCCGATCGATCTATTCCCTGAGTGAGCAACAATATGTGATATTCTACTTCTTTTCTTCTATTGTCTAGTGCACCAACGACGACGAAAAGTTCTCGGGATCGTCGTATGCCTACCATCTGTGACTACTGCAGATGACCGCAGATAAAATAATACCCTAGTACCTAATTATGAAGGACGTATCCAGTGGGGAAGGGACACAAGGGACGCATCCGCCCCCTCTCGAAATTTTTAAATAAAAAATAAAGTCAAGAAAAAAATGACAATCAGCGAGAATCCGCGACTTATGTCAGGCACGTTCAAGGGGGGCGATAGTTGGGATTTAACCCCTTGAAATCCGGTGTATTTTCGTTTCATTATACGGGCAAATTCAAGTTTGGTAGGTGCCGCATGCGTTGTTTCAATTAATGCCCCCCCCCCCCCAACCCCTCCTGAAACTGAAGTCTGTATACGTGCTTGTTAATTATTAGGGAAATCGTACAGCAAATATTTAGAATACGAAGCGGAAGGGGAAGTCACATCAAACTAAATTACGCCCTATATGGTTGACTACATTCATACAATTCTTACCAATACCCAGGGCCGGATTTAGGAGAGGGCATCCGGGGCTACAGCCGCGAGGCCTCAACAAGAGGGGCCCTCACAATAGAGACTTCGGAAAAAAACATTTAAATTCCTACTAGCAAACCAGTAAACACTAGTAAACAACTTTTCCTTTGATATTTTTTTTCGGTGTTTTACCTTTACCAACAGTACTTTCTGCAAACATGATTATATTTTTCTTAAATATGTATAAAAAACGATTCATCTATATTTGTTTACTCCAATCAGAAACGATACAATGTTAAAATTTGTTTAAACCGTTATCTTTCTTTTTTTAAATAAATGATGGATTTCTTTCAATGCATTCTTCAAACGAAATAAGCGATGATATACATTCGAAAATCTCAAGGGAGAGAAAATAATATTTTAGTTCATGGACACGATTGCAATCATTTATATATAAGAGCATGTTATTGCAAAAAATTGCCCTTGCATGTTATTGCAAAAAAATGTTCATGTTATTTGGAAAATAATTTGGGGCCAGGAGTTCCAGACCTATAAATCCGACCCTGCCAATACCATTGATTGTATAGGGTTATTAGATTGCTCAACGCCGTACTACGTTTTGGCAGCTAGTATTTTACTAAGAAACGCAACGCATAGTTCTAAACATTGTTTAATATTCTCTTTGATTAATATTTTAACATGCCTATACGGTATCCTATCACAAAATAAAACCATAATATAATAACAAACGAATTTTCAAATCAAAGCTATTGTTATTTTAATATTATTTACTTAAAAATGTTAATTTCAGTTTGCTATTAAGGTTCCAATTCAAAATAATTAGTAGTTTTATTAATCAAATAGTCTAATAGATTGCATTCTAACCTCCCCTTATTTATGTGATGTAATCAGTTTATACCAAAATGCGATAGAAGACATTAATAATTTCATGGTATTTTTGTTATCACTGGTTAAATAATGGGTTTTTATAATCAATCAGTCCTTTGTAAAAAAACATATGTTATCAATGTTAGTTTGCAATTTAATAGACAATATAATCCATCCATTATAAATAAAATGCCAAATAAATTGCTATTAGTTTCGCCGAACAATTCTATCAGCGCCAGCACAGAAAGGTTGCCAAAACGTACTATGTCATTAAGCAATCTAATACCCTATATAATTAATGCCAATTCTAAAGACTTTAGTTTATACTCTGACGGATGTATAAATCAGAAAAGAGGTCAAAGTGTGGTTAAAGAGATCAAAGCGTGGTTACAGCAAGTGTGTCAAAATGCAATTCATGCGTGTCCACCATGTAAGTTACCCACAAATACTTGAAAAGAGCCTCATAGATGCTGTGAGTGGTAATCAAAGCCTGCATATTCTGCACAGCCAACAGTTCAACGGTGAGATTCTATGAGTTTTTTGGCTAAAGAGGAAGTGCAGCCCCTGTCAATATATCCATTTGATGATTTTCTTAAATTTTATTTAAACTATAATTTGTTTCGAAGAATCATTCCCATTAAAATCAATTGAAATAATAAAATTGGTTTATTAACCACTAAAGGCATCGAAGTCTCACTCGCTAGGTTACAAATGTTGCACGACCTAAAAAACACACACTCACACCTCTCAACACACTTTCATTTTTTTTTATAAAAAATAAACAATAGCCAATGACCATGTTATTAAAACAGCTAAGAGACTCAGCATTGTGAGAAGAATAAAAGAATCGGCAATATCGGTAATGATTTTCATTTAATTTGAATAAGATCTAAATCAGCTAAATTTTGAAGCAGCTAAATCCGTTTATTTTGCATATTTCCACCCCCTAATAACGTATGGCCTACTGTTTTGGGGAATGGCACCAAACTCAAAAAGAATTTTTCTCCTCCAGAAAAGAGCGGTACGCAGTTTATATAGAGTCTCACCAAGAAGTTCTTGTAAGCCGCTATTTGTAAAATCAGGAATAATGACTCTATTTTCTTCTTACATCTACCAAAATATTATGTACGCTCGTAGACACCTAACAGAAGCTCCGGTCAATAGTGATTTTCATCATCACGATACGAGGAATAAATCCATTCTCCACATAAACCGACAGCGACTTAGCAAAGTGCGAAACAGTTTTATTCACCAAAATTTGTCCTTCTATAATAAGATTCCAGAGCAAATGAAAAGCCTTGGAGAGGACCAATTTAAAAAGATAATTATACATAATTTGGTAAGAAACCCAATTTATGGTATAAGGGAGTTTGAAAATTCTGAGTTTATTTTCCATGTTGATGATTAATGAAATGCGTAAAGTTTTAAACATAATGGTATTATGATAGCTGACATTCTAATTTTCATATAATTAAATTCATTTTTAAAAAAAAAATACGAAGGCATATTGCTGGATTGGCAATAAAATATGTATTTTTTGATTATTCTACATAGAATTTGCATTTCTATTTTAATATATTATTCTCCCTGACTCATCACATTAGCATATTTTGATTATTTGTATGTAGGTAATATTGAATATAATATTACAGCCATGACAACTATCACGATAGTTATGTTTATAATAATGAAATTTTTAGCATTTAATTTTGTGACGCATCCAATTGTAGGATTGCCTATCTACTGGAGTAGTTGATTGATTGATTGATTGATTGATAATAAGAAAAAATACACAAACCTTAGGTTTTAAATATTTCCAAGATTTCACAGATATTACTTATCTCCTGACAATGATTGATAATTATATTTTAAATACAATTGTCCATGTAGAAATATTAAAACGAGTTGACGAATGCTATTATTTGTATCCCATTACTGAAAATATTAGTATGGAAATGACATGAAATTAAAAAAAAAACTTTATATCAGGTCTCATTCTCAAAAACTTATCAAAATCAATTCATTCCAGAGCCATTTCCGGCCTAAAAACCTATGGCAACTGCTCCTTTCAGTCAGTCATATATATGAAATAAAGTCAACTATCGGAAATACATGAACATTTGCCAAATTGTGAAAGGCCCTAAAAGATAAACAAGCAATTACCTGCCAATCTCAATATAGCCGGCTCTCTCAACATTGTAGAGACAATAATCTATAGTATATACGACCTTATAACCAAAATTAGTATAATCATTCCATAGAGTCCATAGAGTCACGAATGTGAAAGTTCTACGGCGCGTCAACCGATCCCGAGAACTCTTATTGATTATGAAAAAGAAGACATGTTACTTAGGACCAATTTCTTAGGACACGATCGGTACCAATTCCTTCAATTAATTATGATAGGCAAGATTGAGGGGAAGAGACGCGCTGGAAGAAGAATAAAGTTGTGGCTGAGGAATATCAGGGAATGGACTGGAATAGCCAGCGTAGAAGACCTATTTCGCTTGGCCCAGAATCGAAACGCATACGGAGAGCTGACGTCCAACCTCCATTAGTGGAGAGGCACCGAAAGAAGAATAAGAAGAAGAAGTATCATTCCGATTCAATTTGGATATGGGAAAAAAATGTCGCCTGGAATGGTCTGGAATGGTCTTTATCATTTCGAAAACATTCCCATTCCAGATAAGATATTTTCTCAACCCATCAACTTTTTAATTACGTACTTCTGCTCCGAGTACGATATTTCACTCCTGCGCTCATTTTATTACGACACATAAAGTTCCCTCTCCCGTATCTACCGTGATTATAATTACGCAGAATATTAATTTACGACGCTTGAGACACTGTATTTTGGTCACATTTCGCACTCTGCCACTTTCCGACAGGCAAGTTTCGAAAGTTCAGGTCGTAAAGTACCCGATGGGTATATGGAGCAACACGCCATCGCTCTTAGAGCCCCATATATGAACGGAAGTATTATGTGTAGTGGCTAGGAACAAGTGGCGTAAGTGAATTCTCCTACGTGATCTGTAAGGTAAACGAGCCGACTTTACTTCCAAACAATCTATCACAAGTACAGGTAACCGCAGCAGATGCCCTTTGGGCATTGTTATATCCATTTGCAATCACTAATCACCCGCTTTATAATAACAGCAATAACGAAATCAGTATATTAAAATTTGAAAAACACGGTATCCACGGTATTTTATTTTCTTTTCACGGTATTGTATTTTGTGCTAAATTCTACATGTATTGTAATGCTGTCGTTAAAGTTTTACTTTAAAATCGCTAATGATACACCGTAATACTGATTTTTATCTGTTGTCATGGAAACAAAATAGGTTATTAGTAGACGTAAGCTATTACTTCCCAGCACTAGGGAAAATATTGTGAAAGCGCTAAACCAAAGAGATGAATACGGAAATATCCATTTTGACACCCCCTCAGACGATTAGAACCATTTCAGACTGAAGTCCGTCTCTGAGTCTGTGTGTCTATGTGTGTTTGTAGATGTGTTTTTTCCTCAACGTTTGCTCCTAAACGCTTCATCCGATTGAGCTGAAATTTGCCATGCGGGCATCATTCAGTCATGGCAAGAGCTGAAAAGATTGTAGTTAAAATCGTTCAACCAGAGGGCGCGCTAGTCATACTTCAATCTCGAAATAATGCAGTTAGAGACTTAAATTCGGTACACCGATGCCTTGTTGGTCCGAAATCACGGTGTGAAATTTTGGTTAGAATATCTCGTATACAAGCGACGCAAAAAAATATACCACCGTATTAAAAAAAATACTACATCATTTTTAGAAATATACCATTTTAATACCACGGAAATACTACAAAATACTAAAATATACTACTATTGCTATCATAGTCACTTGACACAATCACTATCGGGTGGGGGAGGGAGGTTAAGAGGTTTTTGCGCGGGGGGGGGGGGGGGGTCCGATTGCCTGGAAAGTCTTGGGAAGAAACAACCGATTTTTTAAATAAGTGTAAGTTGGTGATTTGCTCAATCTTAGTGTACACACTGCGAAAATATGTAGAGGTATATAATAGTTGTCATTTCAGTTGTACTACGAATAAATCATATCATACATTCCATTTTAACATATTTTATATTTAACATATTGGTTTTTTATATTTCAACATTATCATTAGTGGTTAGGCCATTTACAATTATACCGTATACCTAATATATATTTATATCCTACCTACCTCCCAATTCCCAATCAGTGAGAAATTACGCGCCGGCCGAACCAGACGTACTCCTGTTTTGAGTGTTCTCGTTATCGTGCTGTGAAAGTAATTATCGCGTTCGTGAGCTGGCCAGCCGAAGATTTGGAGACATTTTTGGAGTGAAATTGCAACAAGGAAACGCGAGAAAAATAGAAAGGTGCGTAAACTTTGATTCCTTTTCCTCTCCACAATGATGCCTATAATCCCTTTAAATTAACCAACCTTCCTTACAGTCCACTCTATACATATAAACTTAAACCCAACATTTTGGTCCATACGATCCGGATTTAAAATACTTTGTCCATTTGAGTACGAAAACAGAATAAATACTTCCGCCATTACGGGTTGCCTTTTGGAATATCGTATGTAGGAGATTCATATTCACATAATTATTATTTATAGACATCATTGGTAAAATTAAACATATCTACATAATAAAACATTATATTCGTGTTAAGCTGTTTAAAATTGGTAAAAAATACAGATCTGCCCACATTAATTGGTTTCGGGCGGCGGGTGCTTTGTTTTACACGTAGGTACACCCGGCATATTAAATTACTGCAGACTTCACACTTTATGCCGCGAGTATAGTACATATACTTATTGCATTTTGCATGGGTATACTTGCTCAGCTGAGCTGAATGGTTGATAGCCGTAATTTATATATAATAAATTATATTTGTCCTACATAAAATAAAATACCTATTTTGTTTGTTTACATAGATTATTTAATGCTTATTAATTGTTTAATTGCTATAAATTTGTCACCAAATCATATAAAGGCTTGCCGCTCACAATATTATAAATCTTTGTTAAATATTAGTTACTGTCTCATTATTTATAGAGACACTGTACGTTACGTTTGTAGGATTGCAACCGTTTATTGAAAAAACCGGTTTCACTAGCTAGATAAGGAAACAAAATAATATAATAATATCTTGTTTACGAATTTGGTTTAGCAAAACAGTTCGGTAGGGTGAAGTTACCAGTTATGGGACTTTCATTATATAAATTATATTTAAAAAGGGATCGTAATATTTTATAATTATTATTCCTGAAAATAAACTTGTTTGGTTACATAAAAATATCTGAGTAATTAATAGTTTATTATCAAATATATATTTGTTATTGTTTGCAAATTTGCTTGGTTCATAACAACTTGTCAAAGTATATTATTAAATATTAGTTTGTTTACTTGTAATCCATTCATAGCTGTATAGACGATAAATAAATAAACTCTTATAAAATGTCTCGTGATCCCGATAAGGAAGCTAGCATGGATGCAATTAAGTTACAAATAGCACGTGCAAAACGTAATGCTCTATTTGAGAGAATGCAAAAAATATTTGATTTATCAAAGAATGTAGGCACTACCGAAAGAACAAGTGAGCCATTTCTCAATGCATCTATTTCTATGGCGGATATACGGTCAGAGTTTCGTGCCGTTTTAGATGATTATAATATTTTAAAGATTAGAGCTGACCCAACCGCGACGCCGTGTTACGATACATTTACCTCATTTGAGGACATGTATTGTACAAGTAAGCGTGTTCTTGACCGGCTGTCTGTTAAGCAAAAAATATCGACGTCTATTAAGGACACTGAGACTTGTCGTGAGGCAACAAAGCCAAGACTTCCACCCTTGGAAATTATGTCTTTCAACGGGGACGTAAAGAATTGGCCGCTGTTTTATGCCAATTTTAAATCTCTAATCCACGATAACACGTCGCTTACAGATGACGAGAGAGTGTATTATCTGATGAGTAAATTATCGCAAGGAGCTTTAAACGTGATTTCAGGTATCACTCCAGATGGTCAGAATTACTCTTTAATATTAAAAACTTTAATTGATAGATACGAAGACAAACGTCTTTTGGCTTCGGCTCACGTAGAGCAGATTTTGAACTTTAAATTAAATGGAGGAGCGTCACAGAATAATTTTCAGTCTTTTATGGATAGGGTTAGCACCGCTGTTGGTGCACTGAAGAATTTAAAATTGGACGATTTAGCAGATTATTTGTTGCTACATATAACGTTGAAAAAACTCGATACAGATACAATCAAAGGTTTTGAATCGCAGGTTCGTGATGTAGAAATACCTACATTTTCACAATTAGTTGATTTCGTGAGGACTCAGATTCGAGTTTATCAAACCTGTAATGTCCAATCTAGGACCACCATCAATATGAACAGCAAAGCTAGTCGTTTTAGTTCTAACCAACGTATTCCAAGCCCTCAATCATATGTTTCAAATGAGCAAAATAATTTAAAGTGTTTATGCAATAATATAACACATGAATATCTCTATAAATGCCCTTTGTTCAATAAAATGACACCTGCTGATAGGTTCGCTCATATTAAAGCAAATAACGCCTGTTTAAATTGTCTGGGTATAAAACATAAGACAGGTCTCTGTAAATCAAATCAGAAGTGTACGATGTGTAAACAGAAACACCACACGTTGTTACATTTTAATAATAATGATAAAATTAGTAGTTCCACATCGAACTCGCCTTCTAACACGAAGCCTGAGACAACCTTCGATAACGACGCAGGGCGCGGAGACGCAACGTTGTGTGCTACATGTAATACAAACGCCAAGTTGTCGACTCTTTCGCAAAGGTCCAAGTCAGCTACAACTACCACAGTCGCGCTTGCCACCGTTCAAGTCGTAGTGAATAATCAGATTGTTAGATGTCTCCTAGACTCGGCTTCTCAAAGCAATTTTATAACAAATGACTGTTGTGAAAAACTTGGCCTCAAGCATTATGAAAAGTCGAAGGTAGTGGTCACGGGCGTAGGTGGTTTAAATAAACCTACTCTAGGTAAAGTTAATCTAACTTTCCTTTCTAGGTTTAATTTAGGTATAAGTTATGACATGAGTGCTCTTATTGTCGATCGTATTACTAGTGAGTTGCCGTCGGTTCCAATAGACGAGGCAGCGCTTCCACATTTGAGGTCACTACCTCTTGCCGATGAAATGTTTGCTACGCCTGGCCCTATCGAGGCTTTAATAGGCGCTTCATTATTTCCACATTTATTGCTACCAGGTAGGATCGTTAATACCCAGTGTGATAATATTCCACCAGTTATTGAAACTGTGTTAGGTTTTGTCGTCGTTGGGTCATTGCCCACGCTTCAGTCTACGCATATTCATGACTTGGTCTCATGCTGTTCAGTAGTGTCTCGAGATTCCCTGGACGTCGTTGTAAAACGCTTCTGGGAATTGGAGGAAATATGTATTCCACCAGTCCAAGATCCTAATGATCTGGAGTGTGAGGAGCATTTCTCGGTCACCACGACACGTGACTCTAACGGTAGGTACGTCGTTGCCTTACCTTTTCGACTGGATGCCTATTTATTGGGTGATTCTCAAAGGGTCGCTGAGAAGCGTTTTATTTGCCTTGAACGAAAACTCGAATCATGCGCTCCCTTGCGAGAAGCCTATGATAAGGTAATACGTGATTATATTGAAGATGGGTATTTGTCACCGGTGGCTATTGATAGCAGTGTCAGCACCCTCTCATATGTCATCCCTCACCACGGGGTTTTCAGACCAGATAAGTCTACAAAACTTAGACCGGTTCTTGATGCCAGTTGCACAACTAGCACAGGCTACTCTCTTAACGATCTACTACACTCAGGTCCCAACCTACAGGGTGATTTATTTTGTATACTCTTGAATTTTCGTTTGTTTTCGGTCGCCTTCTGTGCTGATGTGAAACAAATGTTTTTACAAATAGGTATGCGTCCTGAAGATCGTCGATTTCAGCGTATTCTATATCGCTTTAGTCCCCACAGTCCTATGCAAGTCTTTGAGCTGAATAGGGTATGCTTCGGATTTAAGTCAAGTCCTTACCACGCCCTACGAGTAGTAAAACAATTAGCGTCCGACGAAGGAGATAAATATCCTAAGGCTGCTAAAGTTATCTCTAGTTCTCTGTACATGGATGATATCGCATATAGTCTTCCAGAAGAGTCTTCGGCTGTAGAGACAGTAAACGAACTGATTCAGCTTTTCAAATGCGGTCAGTTCGACCTAATGAAGTGGACATCAAATTCCAAGAGTGTATTAGAAAACATACCAGAGTCCCACAAAATGACTTCAGAAGTAGAGTTCGATAAGCAAACACAGCATAAGATATTGGGTTTAAGGTGGTCCATGTCTGATGATTGTTTTGTCTTTCAAATCAACGCTCCTGATAATAGGTGCACTAAACGTGCCATCCTGTCGACAGTAGCGCGTTTATGGGACATCTTAGGATTTGTGGCTCCTACTATTCTTTATGCCAAGCTGTTAATAAAGGAGCTTTGGCTTATTAAGTGTGATTGGGACGATTGTCCTCCGCCACATATTGAAAAATCGTGGCACAACTTCTGTTCAAAACTACCCTGTTTAAATGGCTTAAGAATACCTAGACACGTAGGCGTAAGCGCCGGGGTGATTGTTAACGTCTTGGGATTTGCAGACGCAAGTGAGCGCGCGTACGGAGCGGTTGTTTACCTACACCTCACTCGTGCCGATCATATCAGCACTCAGCTTGTGTGTGCTAAGTCTAAACTATCGCCAACAAAGTCACTCACAGTCGCAAGATTAGAGCTTTGCGCCGTTGAGCTATTGTCAAGATTGCTCCGTCGTGTGTGCGACACATATAGTCCACGTTACGATATATCCCGTGTGTATGGCTTCACCGATTCAAAGGTTGTCTTATGTTGGTTGAATTCTTCGCCACATAGATGGCAAACGTTTGTGGCAAATCGGATCGTTAAGGTAACAGAGAACTATCCGCCTAGTATCTTCTTCCATGTGGCCGGCTCTGAGAATCCTGCCGATTGCCTCTCTCGTGGTTTGTCTCCCGAAAAGCTATTGACTCATCAGTTATGGTTCAAGGGACCCTCGTGGGCTTCGTTAAAGCCGTCAGATTGGCCGATTAATGAATTTAGTGATATATCAATTGATGAGACGTTGCCCGAGGAGCGACCAAAATCTTTCCCCGTAGTTACATCTTCGCGGGAAGAGAATGTCGTTTATCAGCTTTGTTTGAGAATTTCTTCCTGGAGTCAACTAATTAGAACGGTTGTGTTCGTGCTAAGATTTGTCAAAAAACTTCCTAGGAGAGAAAACCTGATTGCATCTCCAGAGGATCTGAAACAAGCCGAGAGCTTGATAATACGCATTCTCCAATATAAATATTTTGAAGAGGACATTTATAATATAAGGAATAATAAAAATTGTTCTCGTCTTCTAATCAAACTTAAGCCTTTTCTTGATGACGATGGTCTCATCCGCGTTGGTGGTCGTTTGTCAAATGCATCGGTTGATTACGATCAAAAGTATCCCGTTATATTGCCCCGTCGTGATCACGTAGTTGATCTCATTATAGATCACTATCATAATAAATACTTTCACGCAGGTCCGGTGTTACTTATGTCTCTTTTAAGGCAAAGTTACTGGATCTTAGCGTCAAGAAGTTCGATCCGTCATCGAATCTTTAAATGCAATATTTGCTTTAAAGCGAAACCTCGTCCGACTTTTCCAATTATGGCTGATCTTCCAAGCTATCGAGTCAATCAAGTTGAAAAGGCCTTTACTCACGTAGGTTGTGACTATGCAGGTCCTTTAAAATACACCCCGTATCGTGGCAGAGGCGTTCAGTCTCGCAAGGCATGGTTGTGTATATTCACGTGTATGACCGTAAGAGCGGTACATATTGAAATAGTTACCGATTTGTCTACCGTTAGTTTCCTCTCAGCCTTCAAGCGTTTTCTCTCTCGCCGAGGACCCGTCAAGTGTTTATACTCAGATAATGCTACTAATTTTGTAGGCGCCAACTCTTATCTGAGAGACTTATATAAATTTCTTGAAAATGTTCATCAACCTCTCTTGTCCGAGCTTTCCAAGGAAAGAGTCGATTGGAAGTTTATACCACCAGCTACACCACACTTTGGTGGTTGTTGGGAAAGTATAGTTAAAATAGTGAAAACACACTTGTTTAAAACAATAGGTAGCCAAATATTATCATACGAGGAGATGTTGACTACGCTTGCACAGATAGAAGCGTTGATTAATTCTCGCCCGCTCACAGTTTTGAGTAGCGACCCGTCAGAGCCTTCAGCTCTCACGCCGGCACATTTTTTGTGTTCAGGTCCCTTATCATCAATGCCTGTAATAGAAGCGACAACCCATAACCTGCAGGAAAGGCACTCGTTGCTGAGCACTTTAGTTCAATCATTCTGGCAGCGATGGCGCCTCGAGTATCTACACCAGTTGCAATCTCGCGCTAAATGGAACATTCCTTCCGTCCCCATTGTAAAGGGAACAGTAGTCATTGTCATCATTGACAACGCTCCGCCGTATACATGGCCGTTAGGGATAATACAGGAAGCGCATACTTCTAAGGATGGCATTACTCGTGTTGCTACTGTTAGGACGTCGAAAGGCAACTTTGTTCGTCCTATCATTAAACTATGTCCATTGCCTACGCAGTGACTAGTATGTCTAAATAGTTATAAGTTAGCACCTAAGTTATACCATATTGCACTTATTTCTAGTTTCTTATCGTAAAGCTTGATGCTACATAGTACGTAAGTTAGCTTTAGCTATATAATAATACATTTCTTAAAGGCAACCCTTTAAGCCTGGGGGTAATGGTTAGGCCATTTACAATTATACCGTATACCTAATATATATTTATATCCTACCTACCTCCCAATTCCCAATCAGTGAGAAATTACGCGCCGGCCGAACCAGACGTACTCCTGTTTTGAGTGTTCTCGTTATCGTGCTGTGAAAGTAATTATCGCGTTCGTGAGCTGGCCAGCCGAAGATTTGGAGACATTTTTGGAGTGAAATTGCAACAAGGAAACGCGAGAAAAATAGAAAGGTGCGTAAACTTTGATTCCTTTTCCTCTCCACAATGATGCCTATAATCCCTTTAAATTAACCAACCTTCCTTACAGTCCACTCTATACATATAAACTTAAACCCAACAATTAGAAATATTAAATATATACAGTATTTGGCTTAATCTTAAACATGTTAACTAATCGAAGAAGTTGCCTCTCCTATAACGGGTTTATATTATAGCCAATTGTGACGCCTCTGGTTTTTAGGAGTATCGACGTAAAAGTTGCTGTGACGTTGGAGCGACAAAAGTCGTTGGAGTTTTGTCGAGCGACAAAAATCCAAGTATATACGTTGAAAAAAGTAGTTGCCGGCGACGAAACGCCTAGATAGCCGATTTTAGAAACGTATTTTGGAAAAAAACCCGTCCATATCGATCGACCACAATCACTAGAATGAGGAGTGCACATTGTAGAGGAAGTAAATTGAAGAAGCGCGACGTAAAAGCGTACGGCGACAAATCCGCGCCGATAAACCGCCCCCCAGACAGATGTAAACGGACGGCGTTTTTATTTTTACGCTCGACTGTAAAAGCGGTTTTAGAGAACGAACAATTTGCCAGCACCGCCCTGTTTTCGTTTCCCGTCGTAATTTCATTTTTATCGGTTATCCGTCTGTCGCCCTCTCATATTTTGATCCGCCGTTCAGAGCGGATCGGCGAATAGCGATTGTTTTGATTCTTGAATCCTCATCTTCGAAGGCTTAATGGTTCTATGCAACTTGGACCGTAAGTCCAGTTTGTTTTGTCGCTGGCCCGACCCCTTAGAAGATTTTCCTCGAGCAAGTCCTGGATAGTCATTCTGCAAAATCAGTGTTCTAACTGGCGCATTACCGGGGCAGTTTAGAAACGTACTTTTTCTATGAAGTGGGATAGATGTTGACCTGGTGCTATCTACCTTTCAAATGGCTCGTTAATCAACCAATTTCGGTGACAATAGGCACGGGTTGTATATATAGGTTGCCACGAATTGTAATTGCTCACACTACAAAAAAAAAACAATTAATTCAATATAATGATCAATACATCGATAAAGTAAATAAACTGCAAAGCAGATTGTCTCTTATGGCTTAATAATTAATAATCTGGCATTTGAAATATTCATCTAAATTATAAAACGAGTTTTGTATCAGAAGAGTGTTCAAAGTGCTTGTCGACTTTTACTAATCACTGAAAAATATACTCAAATAAAACACTGCTTGAAGTATGACTCAATTTATTGCAGTTCAGTGATTTAGTGATTCGGTTTGTATAAGAAAAGCCTTCACCCTGCTTGTCGTTTTTTTCCATATTCACTGAACAAAATACTCAAGTAAAACACTGCTAAAAGTGCGACTCAATTTATTGAAAATTAACAAAAAGCCTTGTAACTATTAACAGCAACACACAAAGTTATATATCTTAAACTAGTTACTGTTGTAAACATTGATTGATAGTTAATAGTTATTGATTTTTATGAACTTGTTTCTACTTTATTGGCTGTTTTAAAAACTGCTTCTAAACACATTGGTAGTTGGAGCTTCCACCTTGGTCCAGCAACGTCGGCAAGTCTCCGGACTTCGAGAGCGAGTGGTGGACAGCTGGTTACCAGATCGTGTCGGATAGTCATGGCTTCCGGCATCGGCATCTACGAGTTTGTTTTTCACATGCATCGCTACCTCCATATAAACATGGATGGCACGATTAATATTATCGGATCTCGGAAGAGTTTTCTGACAGAGGCGTCTTGTGGTACACTGGCAATAGTTCGCACAACCCGTTTCTTAATGACTAGGACGAGATCCCAGTCAGCGACCAAATCACACAGCTCCATGCCATACGATAGAATGGCGTACACACACGCAAAGTAGCATAGACGCTGTGCGATACTGTCCAATATAGCTGGCAGATGATTCAAAGCGTAACATGTGCAAATTGCATTAATATATGTATCTGTTTGTCGCTATAACTAACATTTAATCCATAGCAGATTGTACGCCACTTGAATTGGATCAAATGTGTGTTGATGACATTTAATACGAGCCCATGCACATGTATCATTGCTCTCTAAGTCGATCAAATCCATTCCTTATTTGTTAGAGAGTGTGGCGACATTAGTATGACTGAGTAATCACACGTATCATCGGCGTACAATGAGAGTTCTGCTGATTTAGTGGTTTCTGGTATGTTATTCATGAATACCACGAGAATAATATTTCCGAGGCACGATCCTTGTGGGACTTCCAAAAGCTAATGGGCCCTTGTTGAGTTGGCCACGAAGAGTCATTTGTTCGGGGTCGATCACACTCACGGGTCAACACCCATCCGGCGGCCTCCACGCATGAAGTGCGAGCCCGGGTAGGACTCTGGCCTGAGGGCGGGTTTCCCCTGGAGTCAATCTTCTGGCGCTCCTGGACGGTTTGGACCGTGCGGCGTAAGCCAATCGATTGTGCATTCTGACTAAGAGTCGGGGGAGTCTGGAAACAGTACGGTCTCCTATAGAGCGGGGATAGTTGTTGACCCTACGGCGACTGCTCTTGAAACGAAGAGCCGGGCAAAGGATGCCGTGTTCCGCGATAGATTCGGTTGACACCGTTTCACCGCTACGTAAGGGAGAGGACCGCGCAAGCGACCTCGAACTCATAACCAGTCGGGAGACCGGAGTAATCTGGTTGCAATTGGAAGTAAGAGCGCGAGTGTCAGCCCGCTGGGTAACTTACCTGGCTATCTCGCGGATAAGGCGTTGGCCTTATACGGGCATTAGGCGGAGCTTGACGGTGGTCTGTTTTGTCCCAAGTCTTCTGCGCTCACCTCACGGAAGACACAACGATCAAATTTCGTTAAAACTTTCGTGACGGGTTCGCCCGTTGTAGTTGACAGCTCTAGTTGTGGGAATCCCAAAATAGTAATTCGAGGTTCATATGTTTTGTCCCTATTGCTTTTACCTTTTTCGATTTCCTAGAAAGCTGGTCATCAAACTCAGTGAAAAATATTAAATGTATATACTTTTTACTTAGCATCTAACAATGTGTGATCAGTGACTTCATCCATTTGTCAATTGGCGTGCCTCCGATGTCATACTTGGGACAGATCAATATTAATATATTACGCTCCGTGAAATGGTTATAAATTCGATTACTCAATACAGTAAGGAAATTGGCCTGTAATTGCATATATATCAGGCCATTTACCTTTACCTTTGTATCAAAAGAAGTTTTAATGTGAGAGAGAGAGAATAAAACGTCCAGAGATGGCAGGTTCATCCACTGCATGGACAACCTCAAGTGTATCTTCGCTCATCTTGATACGATAGACTATCGAGAGTAAATTAGGTGAAACACAGTACCGTGCCGATGGCACGTAAGACCATATTTTCATTTACGAATTGTGTGATATCGTTAAAGTGGCCATCGTTGGATAACAGCCGCGCCAGAGCAAAAACGCAGTAACGTGTTATAGTTGATTATATAGGTTATTAGATTGCTCATTGACGTACTACGTTTAGTCAGCTAGGATTTTACTATAAACGCAACGTGTACATAGCACTCATAGATCCAAACTTTGAGAAACATTATCTTATGATCAGTAGTTCAATATATAGCGATTTAAATACGGTATCATATATCAAAATAACATAATAATATAGTAAAAAACGAATTCCTAAATTATAGCTTTTATTATTTTAATATTATGTACATAAAGATGTCAATTTTAATTTGGTATACAGTTTTTAATACCTAATAATTTAATGGCGGTTTAATGTTCAATTAGATTAATTGATGGCATTCTAATTTTCCTTATTTTTTCTGTATTGCAATCAGCCTTTATAAAAGTGCGACAGGTGGCACTAATATTTAATGTTGTTATTGTTATAATTGGCTAAATAATAAGTTTTATAATCAATCAGTCCTATATATATTTTTTAAATCATTGTCAATGCTATGACCAAATAAATTGCTATTAGTGTCGCCGGAAAATGCTATCAGCGCCACCTGCATGTCGCTGGCCCAGAAGAGTTTCCAAAACGTACAATGTCATTGAGCAATCGAATACCCTATAATATAATCAATGACGTAGTCATCAATTTGCATGAAATTTTCATCCGGTCTGTCGTGTCAAATAACAATCGATCCGCTAACACCCTGCACGAGATCTCTGCGAAGAGATACTACATCTCCTCCCGTAGCTTGTATGTACTTAAGGTACATGCGGGAAAAGGCTATCTAAGGTAGGCATCGTTCGGGCAATAAACAAGGTGATCACTCTGACAGATAGAAATAGAGAGGCGGGCGGCGTTAGACGTGCGGGCGTCGAGGTCGCGTTTAGTGGCCCGACCGTACCTGCGTCCGGCGCGAACCTAGTTCAACTTGTTATTGCGGTCGGTTAACGGCCACCGTTTACATTTATCTCCTCGGACCGCGGCCCTCGCTTTATGCGGCTCTGCCGCGGCCCAGTCGCACTTACACCTCACCTACCAGCCGCGCTTTGCGTTAGACCTGGGAACTGACACATTTTCGCCTACTTTACGAGGCGAGCCTGAAAGGATTTTTTTCTCTGTAACCACCTATCGAGGCTTATAACTCTTGAAATAATTACTTAAAACCACATTCTTAAAAAGGAACATGAATTGGTAGGCATTAACATTGCACCTAAATAGCTAAATTGATTATTAAAAAAAATAAAGTATTTTTTTAAACAAAGGTTTCCTTTTAATCAGGGAACTCCAGTGGCAATCTCCCGGCTCCATCTTCAGACCATCGTCAACATGTGTAATGGAAAGTACTCAAGACAACAAAACAAATGAGCATAAACTCGACTATCTTATCACTTTTATCAGGGAATTCCAGTGGCAATCTTCCGGCTCCATCTTTAGACCCTCGTCATTGTGTAGGTAATGGAACAAAACATACTAGCCCAAATTCGAGGAAGCTAATGGGCCCTTGCTGAGTTGGCCACGAAGACCCATTCTGTTCAGGATTGGTCACACTCACGGGTCAACACCCATCCGGCGGCCTCCACGCATGAAGTGCGAGCCCGGGCAGGACTGTGGCCTTAGGGCTAGTTCCCCTAGGAATCAACCTTCTGGCGCTCTTGGACGGTCTCCGCACCGTGCGGCGTAAGCCAATCGACTGTGCACTCTGACTAACAGTCTGGGGAGTCTGGAAGCAGTACTGTTTCCTATAGAGCGGGGGTGGTTGCGGACCTTACGGCGACTGCTCTTGAAACGACCATCGGCTACCCGATTTTGGGTGAACAGCCGGGCAAAGGATGACGTGGTCCTCTATAGATTCGGTATACACGGTTTCACCGCTTCGTAAGGGAGAGGACCGCGCAAGCGACCTCGAACTCGTAACCAATCGAGAGACTGGAGTAATCTGGTCGCAATTAGAAGTAAGGGCGTTAGTGTAAGCCCGCTGGGTAACACTCTTGGCTATCTTGCGGCTAAGGCGTTGGTCTCTTACGGGCATGTGGCGGAGCTTGACGGTGGACTCGTTTTGTCCAAGTCTTCTGCGCTCGCTTCAGGGAGACAGAACGACTAATCGTTAAAACTTCCTGAGGTGACGGGTTCGCCCGTTGTAGTTGACAACTCTAGTTAGCCCAAATTCGACTGTTCTATCATTTGCCATCAGGGAGTTCCTGCCCCTATATCCCGGCTCCATCGTCAAATCTTGCATTGGCACCGAATTTAAATAAGTCCTATGCCAAACTTTAGCTCAATCGGATACCAGCAAGTGGCTAAAAAATGGATTGCAAATTTTTAAATGGACAATTTACATAAGAACCTTGCAAATTAAAATAAATCTTGTAAAAACATACACTAAATTCATCATAAAAAAAACTTAGCTAAGCTGCCCATACAATCGGATGGCTTATGGCCATCATATCATTAGAGGGAGAAATAATCTGATTCTTCCGCGTCCAAACCTAGAACTATTTTAAAGGAATCCAAACTACGTCAGAATGATATGCTACAAAAACTACAAAATATGCCGGGAAAGAAAATTTCCCCACTTAAAGTATAAGCTAAAAATGTATCCATTAATTGAAAGAAAATTGTACGATATTAATTATCTCTAAGCACTCTGTTATATAAGGTCTATGCATCTTTACTATTTACATGTCGAATGTGGTTACTTAATCGAATTTCTGTTTGACAATGCTAAAATACAATTTATTGACTAATAATATATCGTCTAGTTTTATTTCTAATATAATCACTAAGGACATTTTCTGACAATGCTAACATTTTTTTTTTCGCTAAATTTACTGTCATTGTTTTATTCTCATTTTGATGATCTTGTAATGAATTCACATAATATGTTAATAATAACATTTTTCTTTTTATTATTTTCATTACGTTTTTTACAATGATGATCCTTTTTTGTCAATAGTCACAAAGTAATTTAATATTAAGCAAGAGTAATTGAGTATTAAGGTTTTTTGTATTCTTTATCGTATTCGAGTTTTGTGAGTTACATGTAAATTTGAATAAAAATGAAAATAATATAAATATATGGGTGAGACTCGACTCCATTTTTTTATATTATCTGCAGTATTCGATCGGGTGTATTCGTTCTGTTGAACTAAATTCCTATTTTAGTTCACGAACAAACGCAATCGGGCCCAATGTCTGCAAAAATGTAAGAGTTTTTAACACAATAAACAATGATCGATTGATTTACTTGGTTTCCTTTTGGTCTAATGGACGCGCCTACTATTTTTCAGCTTCTTTATATTTTAATTTACAAACCATTAAAACACAATAATGCTATAGTATTAGTAAGCTCGAGTAAGCGAATGATATACCATAAAATCTTTACGATATACGCCTGAGTTAAAGAGGATTATACTCAGGGCATATAATATTTAAGCTTATCATATCGAGCTTTACCCAAGCGGAAAAAAAACATTCAAGATCATAAAATGGAAATAAATATAAAAAGAAAGTGTTTATTGATGCGGAACCTTGGTCCATTTATACGGGTGTGTTACCTGAGATGGGCAATACCTAAGTGAATATATTATTATCGCTTAGGTAAGGGACCCTGAATAAATTCACATGAGAGGTATTCCTATTTTTGGAAATATTGCTATGATTACTATGTCGAAAAGCGAGGTGGGTTGCTGATTATTATAATTATTCATGTATTGCGATGATTAGCACTCACAAGTTTTTGTATTTTCTTTCCCTCTCTTCTATACGTCCAGTAAAAATCGAAGACAAGGTTATTCAGTAGGATAGAAAACGAATTTACCGCGTGAAATTTGTAGGACCCGACCTTTCGGTGACGTTGCAGCCGCCGTTGTCCAGGGTAGACTGAAGAGCTGTCAATCCGTTTTTTTTTATACATAATCTAACCGAATTAGAGACGTATGATTTCCAAAAAATACTTATAAAAGCAGAGCTCTATTATCTGGCTATTTTATTTAATTTTACATTTGTACTTTTAGTTTAATTATAAATGTGTGAGTAACTTTAATTTGATTATTTAGTATCTTACTGACAACTTTTAATATTACCATGAAAAGCTTTTAGTACGTTTCTATTCGAATTATTGACTATTTTAATTATTTGGCTTCTATTTTGATTATTTAATATTTTACTACTTGATGAAAAATTAATGATTATTTAATATTTTACTACTTTTATTACTAGATGAAAAACTTTTAGTAGGTACCCAACGAATTGTTAACTTTTTTATTTAATAAGCATTTATTTTGTTTATTTTTATTTTTGTTATTTTAAAAGATTTTACGATGAATAACTTTGAGTAGGTTGCAAATAATTGACTTTTTTTCGTTATTAATATAATTTTCTTAGATACTGTTTCTTTGATAATCTAATAGATAAATTCTTGACTACCTATAAGTGAGACCGACTACCTAACACAAATATTTTGATACGTCCAAGAGCGGTTATTATCCGTCAATTGTGTAATGTAGTGTAATCTATTTAATTCGTTATTTTCTGATTTATAATATTTAGTTGGTATTTAAATTTTATTTCATATAATTTGTTTTACCGCTTTGTTTTGAATAATTATTATATCAGTTAGTAGTTTCAGTCACCCACCTGTACATATAACATTAGTCTGTAGGTTGGCTGTAAAACATCGTGTAACAATAAGTTCGCCTTTGTACACATTTGTATTGGTGCAATAGAAAGATTTCTCATTTCATTCCAATTTCAAACCTGCATTGGAGCGAAGGTTTATTTAGCGTAGAAAGAAATTTTGGCGAGCGATACCCACCTAGTCGGTTGGTCCTTTTTTGTTCGCGGCAACGGAGCTGATAGGTCGTATATCTCCGCAATTTATGGGCCTCGCGCGATACGAAGAGAACGGGTTGTTCTCTCTCTCTTTCTCTCTCTCTCTCTCCCTCTTTCTGGTCGTAGGATGCGTAAACACACACAAAATGGGGGTGCGGCCGCAAATGAAATACTTTTACCGTTCCGCCACATGTGATTAAACTCAAACTAGTTACGAGGAATTCGCAGTGCTGTTGAATAACCTATAATTAGTTTTCGACTCTGCGTTTTAAAATATTATCATTAGTTGGTCCTTCGAGCCGAATCCAGTCCTATGTGAGTTACGACATTCCTAAATTGATCGATGGATTTGTATTTCAATTATTTTAGATTACTTTTTACCTGGTTTGTATCCTGAACGTTAGGCGGTGGGTAGAAAGGTGATGGCAAGCCACCCACTTGTGTATAAAGCCAGGAATTAGAAAAAGAGTACCTTAAAACACCGTTTCTTCCTGGTTTTCATTGGCTGCTCTGCTGATGGGTAGCTACCCCAGACGCTGGTACAGGTCCCGATGGTGCTTGCCGATGTACACGGAGCACGTGAGAGAGAGACTATGTTAATTTTTCTCTTACCCGGACAGAGCGAGAAATCATAGTATGTTGAGAACACGCACGCAATACGAACTAAATTTTTCGACTGCAGATATTGTTCTTGATACATAATGTGCTCAGGTAGATACGTACTTCATAAATGAAAGGGATAAGACATAGTGGAATTAATGCAATTAAGAATGGATAGGATTTCAGAATACACCAAGCGTGTCCAATTCCTTCGTCGTAAAATAAAATACAGACAACCCATTGTCATATAACCCTTTCCTTGCTATTAGCGCTGTTCAAAAGAAATGCATAAATGAATGAAAAAAATCGAAGTACATCAATCAACTTTCTTTCCATTGTTTAACTTCTTCTAAAGAATACTTAGAATCACTCATTTTCCGTATAATTGTTATGGAAGTAAATAGCTTGCAATTTATTCAAAATGAGCAACTAAAAGCTCACTTAGAACTCGTTTCTGCAGCAACAGAAAAATAGAGCTCTGAAATAAATTTATTCCAGCGTTAAGTACGCCATTTATTGCATTCATGGGTGTTTTTATTCCTCACACTAATCTCAAATGGCCGTTTAATCTAAATTAAGGAGGAACGAGCACTATCAAAGTTTTTCGTTCATGTTTGCATTTATTTGGATTGCTGTAAATCAGTCAAAAGTTTTAAGGCAATATAACACTGGAGTAACTATAGTTAAATAAAAATACTCAAACCCGAATCTATACTCGAGTGCTTAAGCATTCCTTAGCCAAGAATTACCTTAAGGGTCGATTAGGTTCTATAGAGAGTCGACTTTAATGGGCCATGCTCAAGCAGTCGGTATTCTTACTTTTTCTTCTGGCAATACATGTAAAAGCATTTACCACAATACCAGGAATATTTCTCTTTCGTAAAATGCTCCTAATAAAATACTAAACTGATATATTTCATGTAACAACGCTTTGCAATTTTCTCATATTTTTTTTGTCAATTTCATATCTTTCAAAATAGTAGCAAAATTAGGCATTTTATGTCATTTATGTCATTAAAAAAATACAGCCTCCATTTTGCTTTGTAATATTAAAGAGTCAATCGCTCGGCCGTATATATTTACTGTTGTTTTATGTTATATTTTTTGATTTTCACCGCTTTATTCACTTTTCGTTTTGGATATTGGCCCTTTGACCTTTAGCTGAAAAATAACATATTTCGGTAACAAAACACACAAGGGGTAAATGTTCAGAGAGATTATGAAGGTAAGGAATTCAAATATTTGTCAAATCATGCCAAGTCGTTAAAATGTCCACAAATATTTAAACAGTAAAATAATAATATAATAATGCCATTAATAAACAATAATGATAAATAACACTATTAAATAATAGGTAATTGTAAAGCAAATCAATTTCAGTAATTAAAGGCGGCACGTCAATAAAATGATGACATAAGCCAAGAAAATACGCAATATCAATTCATAAACGCGACGAACGAGAGCAGTGACGTGTTTGACATCTCTAAGCATTGCTCAAGCAACGTCCGTCTAATATTTGACTGGAGATGGTTGACTCGACTATAGAATGAAAACAGGCACTCTAGTGTTACTCAAGCACGAGTCGATTGTCAAGCATCGAATGTTGTTAACAAGCATTCGGGTGTTAGATATATGACAACAATATTTCTTCACTCCCTTGAATATCGACGCCCACTATAGTACCTACCGTATCAATCAGGGTGAGTCACTTCTCAAAATCGAAAATTTTCCCTTCGGCGTCGATATCTACCCATCGGTGATACCCAATAAGTAAAAATCCTTTGTAGGCGACGAGAAAGGGATAGAAAGCTTGGTCTGGCTGTCAGTTTGGAGGGTGAGGAATGGTCACACAGCTAATCACCGTGGCATGACTTGGCATATTCGCTAACAAATTACGCCGTCGCAACCCCCGTTTGTCACAGAGCGAGTGGTGTAAAAGATACGATTACTCGAATAAAATTTAGATAAAAGGGGTTTAGGTTTCGTGAATTTTAATGAGAATATTTGAAAGTCTCAATCGACCTCAAACTTGTTAATGACATCTGGTGAAAAGACTTTTATTAAATGATCTAATCAATAAAGAAAAGTAAAAGAAAAAAAATCGGTTGTGTTACCCCAAGACTTTCCCAGCAAGTAATCAGGGACTGATTTCATCTTAATTTAATTCCATAAATAAATTCGATAAGCGCCCTCTCTCGGCCTTCGAACGAACCCGGCCGGGTTTCGTTACATATTTGACTCGGGCGGCGCAATTCGTTTCTCCACCAGCCTCGGGTGGCTTGGCGTTAAAATATGATTTAATGTACGGCAGAATTTGAGTAATATAATATAATATTTCTATTATAATGGAAACGTTAGAAAATATTAAAATACACATGGAAATAAAAATAAAACTAAAAGGGAATACGAAAGAAAATACAAGAATAATGTAAAATATAAAATGCAAGAGAAATGCAAAGAGATAATTTACAAAATTACAAGGACAAATCAATCATTTTAGTCTTCACCTCGAGTAATATTCCTCCAGTGAGTAAAACGCCTTATCTGTGAGGTACTTCTTAAGGCGGCTCTTAAACGTCTAATGTGCTCGCTGAGTTTGTTGTAGACCGCTGGGCCGGTGATATACATAAGTTAGCCTCTCCGACTTGGATAATGCAAGACTTACCAAGCGTAGCATGCTTCGGGGTCTTGCTGGATAGTGGTGGTAATAATTCTAGTTGAATAAGATGTGTTATCAAGCCTTGTCTCGTAAAACCATTGATTATTACATCCAATCAAAATGTAGGATAACCCTTATAATTTTAATTCGGGTTCGTGGTAGGCTATAAAGGTGGCATTCTCTTATTCGCCGTCGTCGATTGATTTAAGCCTGTTAGATCCTGGTATCCGAGTATCTGCAGAAGCGAAGTATAACGGAGACGAATTCTTGGATGCGGTGAGATATACCTATCGATAATCAATTTACAGTCCATCTAATAATATAATTATAAAAACCCAATAAAATATTTATACTTGCATGGTTTATGGAATAATTCGATTTTATGCGCCGTTGGTTTTAATACTGAGAATATATGTGTAAGAAATTCGCTCGTACCTTGACAGAGAAATCTAATTTCAAGATACTTTTACGCAATCGACACGCCTAATTTAAAATAATATATAATTCGTGTGTATAACCTACGATTAACAAACATCCCTACTGTCCCTTTGTCCATCACGACCCATCGTGGTCGCAAACAACTCGGAGTTTTTCCCCGTGGTTTGGCACTGGACCGTTGCCAAACCAAACTTATCTTCTCGGAAGAGATATCGACACTGATTTTATCCGATTTTCCGATCACGTTATGTGTCGCTTAGGACGTTGAGTATAATTACAGTATACTTCGCTGTACTGAAATGTAATTTCGTGTCGGAAAAACCGGAATTTTCTCTTACTGTAGAGTGTAAAGTATCCATTAAACGCGTTTTCACTTTATTTATTTTTTATTTATTTATTAAAGTATAATTTCCTGCAGCATTACAAAAAAAAATTGTTTGGACCAGTAGCGAAAAATAGATCACACTGCAGCATCTTGGTCACTCAGTCAACACCGCATAACTAGGCCTAGGCCTGTACTAAGGCAGGTGTACCAGGAAATATTCAACCTGTGTACACAAAAAAATATCAAAATTCTAAATTATGTCTTTATCATAAACATCTTTAAAAAATAAATTAAAATATCATCAAAAAGTATTTGAAATTATAATCATAAAATTATCGAGTAAATAAATAAAAAAACAAAATCATAATAATAATAAATAGATAGATAGATACCTATTCAGTAAAATAAAAAAAACGAATAAAAATGAAAATCATACTAGATAGTCAAATAATTTGTGGCTTTTTTCACGACCTTCATTTATTAGCCACATATGGCTCTGCTTCTTAAGGAGTCTTTAGTCTGAATTGTTTTAATTTCATCTTCTAATAGGTTATATGCCCTGGGGCCCAAAACAGAAAAATGCCTTTGACCAAAAGAGGTCATCATTCGGTGAATATCAATTTTATTGGCAATCGTCGTGTTGTATATATTTGTTGTGAGAATTTCCTGTTGTATTGGAATCGAATAAAATTTACATACACTTTAATTTTACAATATCAGGCACACAGGCACCCGTCTTCAACCTCCGACATATTTTTTCATTACACTTCCAGCCGAATTAGACGCTATCACTTCGACCAATCAGAAGCCCGCTACGTCTTGTTCGCCTGCCGCTAGAGGGCCACACACGCCAACCGCGCGAAATTCAAATAATATCAATTCGCCACTTTAATATATTCTTGAAAAGTGTCATTTTCGCTGCTAAATAACCCGTTATATCTACAGAGCGTCGAGTTGGGAGTTTTATTTGTTGTTGATAATTAAATTTCCAACAATGCGGAGCGCGCCGCAACACATGTCAAACTTTGGCCATCGATTGCAATTAATCCTCATTAATTAATCAAATTTATAAATTACGCCGAGGAAGTTATCGCTTAATAGCTGTAAGCGGCTGATTAATGAGTCCCCGAGCGACGTACAAATTGGTCGGTGTACAAACTCACCGAACGCGACGAACAAAATGCCCCAACGCAACCCTCACGCAGCAGATACCTACCCGCCCGCATTATCTGGAATCTTGCCCGAATATTAATTAAAACGCATAATGGCCGCCCTTATTAAGATACAATTTGCAATCGCTGCTGGTACATGTAAGCCTGTCTCATTATTTAATGATAATGAAGCGTAAGTTTGAAATATGTGACTTTATTCGCTCGCATATGTTGCAATTGCGTAGATTTCGGTTTAGTGGAGCGTGTTGCTTTACTGCTTGTGCCAACAGGCCGCTTATGAAACCTTGATCTTCAACATATATACATCATGATTTTTAATATTGATTAATATGAATATTAATAATACATATTTTAATTTATTTTATTCTGGAACCAGACAGAACTACATACATTGCAATAAAAACGTATTTAAAAGTGACAAAAATCCATTAATATGATTCCGAGTATACAAAGTGAACGCAATATAATATTATATTGTTTCCGCTTGAGAATGGGTGGAATCAGGATAGGAAGTGAGGTGAAAGGAAAAGACAAAATAGGTTAAAAAAATTGATTATGATTATATATATATATATATATATATATATATATATATATATATATATATATATATATATATATATATATATATATATATATATATATATATATATATATATATATATATATATATATATATATATTTATTGCTTTTCCTTCATTACGATTATTATATTTATTAGATGAAATTTATAATCCTATTATAACTATAAAAATTATAGGAAATCAATGATATTGATCATATGAATACATAAATTTTAATAATATTGAATTTGATTCTTATATAATTCAAACAAATAATATATCAAAAAATATATACCGGTTATTAGAAACTGATAATCATTTAATTTTACCATTTAAATATAATATTCGATTATTAATTTCTTCTATAGATGTTATTCATTCTTAAACTATTCCAACTATAGGAATAAAAGTTGATGCTATCCCTGGTCGTTTAAATCAATCATTAATATTTATAAATTATCCAGGATTATTTTTTGGTCAATGTTCTGAAATTTGTGGAATAAATCATAGATTTATGCCTATTGTTTTAGAAAGAATTAAAATAAATAATTTTATTAATTGAATTTAAAATTATTAATATATTTTGTAAATCAATAGATATCTTAAATATAAGAAATGATATTACAGAAAGTGGAGCTTTTCTGCGACTGGTCAGGCTGTATAAAAGTGAAGCCCTCCAAATGTTTTTGCCTTGGACTCGCCCGCATGGGCACAAAATTTACATCCTATGACCCCAAATTGGTCTATAAGGGCTCTAATATCTCCCTTATAGACCCAAACAATCATTTCAAATTTCTCGGCAGAAAAATCACCCATCAGGGAAAAGACGTCTCGGGCGATCATGTTATAGAGCATTTCAAAAGTTGCCTGGCGAAAATAGATGCCTTGCTAATTTCTGGCCCTCGTAAGGCCTGGATCTATGACAATTATCTAACGTCACATTTGTCATGGCCCTTTCATATTTACGATTTTACCAAAACCCAACTGTCCCGTCTAGATGCGCTGGTGACAGCTAGTTTAAAATCCTGGCTGTCCTTAGCCAAACCAGCTGACCCCTCGACTCTCTTCAGGTCCAAACAAAATTTTGGGCTAGCGCTTAAACTGCCCTCTCTGCTCTACGCCAACTCCAGAATAACCAAAAATTCGATTCTGTGCAATTCCAAAGATCCGGCAATATCGAAGCACGTAATAAGTGGCCGTAGTGATTCAAATGATCTACAAGCCCGCGTAGACTTCCACAAAAAGTTCCTTACTGGAATCAGCCAGAATGGCACTGGTCTGGGGTATGGCAGTACAACCACGAGCGACGTGGACTTGAAGAAGTCTCTTTTGCGGGGTGATTACGACAGCAAGAGTATGGCTCATGCTATTGGCCTTCAATGCCAGAATGATTGGACAACAATTGGGGACTTTTGCATTCCGCCTCCAATGCACTGGAAGGTAATGCTCTATGACTGGACGCCAGAGATGCTGAAATTTTATTTGAATGCCTTTCAGCATACACTTCCAGACCCCAGTAACCTCGCTCGTTGGAGCTTTGCCGAGGATAGTTCTTGTCCCCTCTGTAGCAATACCCCTTGCACAGCTAGACACATTCTAGCTGGCTGCAAGGTGGCCTTAGATCAAGGACGGTACACTTACCGCCATGACAAAGTTCTCGCTGTTATTCGCGAGGTAATTAGTCTCTCAGTGGCTCGTGCCAACAAGGGTTTGACAGTATCCTCCAAACCCCCAATACAGTTTGTGCGGGATGGCTCTAAAGGCAAAAAACATTTAACTACAAAACCTTTCTCAATAATCGAGAAAGCTACGGATTGGATTCTGGAGGTTGATTCGGTCTCTAAGCAGTATAAATTCCCTGAAAGTCTCGGATGCACAGCCCTCCGTCCAGATATAACTCTTTACTCTCTATCTCGGAAGGTGGCTCTTATTGTAGAATTAACTGTTCCATGGGAATCAAATATCCCAAAAGACCACGAGTACAAATTAAATAAATACCATGATCTCGCAAATGCCGTAACCCGGAACGGCTTCACTGTTCACCTTCACGCGGTGGAAGTTGGCGCTCGTGGCCTGCCAGCTAAATCTCTATTTCACCTCTTTAAAGATCTTGGCCTTTCCAGAAAAATAATCAACTCTTTCTTAGAAAAATTATCTAAAACTGCGATTTGCGCATCTCAAATTCTATGGCTTCGAAGGGGGAGTGAATGGGTGGCAAGGTGAACGCTCACATGTGGCAAGACAGCTGTCCTAAACCTACCACAGCCGGTTCGTAAGTCCGGAATCCACTGCTCACCCCCCAGAAGTGTAAAAAATTGTATTATGATGGGCCCGACTCCGGTCGGTGAATTCCATGGCAGCTCCGTTTGTATTTATTTATTATATATATATATATATATATATATATATATATATATATATATATATATATATATATATATATATATATATATATATATATATATATATATATATATATATATATATATATATATATATATATATATATATATATATATATATATATATATATATATATATATATATATATATATATATATATATATATATATATATATATATATATATATATATATATTCAATTTTAGTCTGTCAAAGTCTGTATTATATCTATGACACGCTCTGTACAGAAATGCATTTTGAGATGCGTTGGTTTTCACCACAGGAAGATGAAATAGTCGATGCGATCGAACAGGGCGAGGAGGAACATAAAATTCAATGCGCTTTAAAATCGCGTTCGCATCGATGAAATTATTTATCAACCCATGCAAGTATACAGCATCGATCACGACTTTATGGCTCTCCAATGACATTAACTTGTGGGCTTTTAAGGATTCCTCATAGGAGCTGGGTTTAGTGAAAGAAGTGAAATTTAATCGCTTCACAAATCTTTTTTGTATCGATTCGATCCGCGATATGTAGGTCAAATATTGGGGATTCCAGGCCACTGATGCAAATTCCGACTGACTTGTTACATAGGAATTATAGAGGTTTTTAAGCGTGTCAGTGGGTTTGAATACCGATGATACCCTTAGAATAAAACCTAGTAATTTATATGCTTTTCTAATAATATTATCGATGTGTGCGGCGAATAGCATTTTCGTCCCAAGATCTCGCACCGCTGCTGCTCTTGCAACTATAGCGCCAGTCAAGTTGTAGTCAAATATTATATTATTATTTTTTCTGGAGTATGTGATTATATTAGTATATTTAGATGATTTGTTTACTAATTCCATTCAATAAGAAAGCACCTTTCGGCTCACCTTTCTGTTAAGTTACGTAAAATAAAAGAACTCGGTTAAACTTTTTATATGTAACAGTCTAGACTTGGACTTCTGAATAACGGTTTTACATTCAATCTGCTGGGATTGCAAATTTTATACTTCTACTTTACGCGTCGATATTAAAAAAGTTTGCAACGTACCGCGACCGAATTCTCTTCGAGTATTTTTTAATGTTTTGCTGAATGTGATAGGATTTGTTTGTGAATTTAATTCCTCATAATACATGTATAATTCCTAATTTAATTCCTCATAATACAACTATAAAAAGACCTGATTTTCTGAACTCTCAAATGGATTTATTTCAAGGAATAAGTTACTGGAGGATATTTTAAACATCTTCGAAATTACCAGATAAATATTCGGTATATTCAGTATATACGTTTTATTAGTCCCTCGCTCCTTGGAGCTATGCCGAGGATAGTTCATATCCCCTTTGTAGCAACACCCCTTGCACAGCTAGACATATTCTAGCTGGCTGCAAGGTGGCCTTGGATCAAGGACGGTACACTTACCGCCACGACAAAGTCCTTGCTGTTATTCGCGAGGTAATTAGCCTCTCAGTGGATCGTGCCAACAAGGGTTTGACAGTACCATCCAAACCCCCAATACAGTTTGTGCGGGTTGGCTCTAAAGGCGAAAAACATCTCACTGCAAAACCTTTCTCAATAATCGAGAAAGGTTCAGATTGGATTATGGAGGTCGATTCGGTCTCTAAGCAGTATAAATTCCCTGAAAGTCTCGGATGCACAGCCCTACGTCCAGATATAACTCTTTACTCTCTATCTCGAAAGATGGTCCTTATCGTAGAATTAACTGTTCCATGGGAATCAAATATCCCAAAAGACCACGAGTACAAATTAAATAAATACCATGACCTCGCAAATGCCGTCACCCGGAACGGCTTCACTGTTCACCTTCACGCGGTGGAAGTAGGCGCTCGTGGCCTGCCAGCTAAATCTTTGTTTCACCTTTTTAAAGATCTTGGTCTCTCCAGGAAAATAATTAACTCCTTTCTAGAAAAATATCTAAAACCGCGATTTCTGCATGTCAAATTCTATGGTTTCGAAGGGAGAGTGAATGGGTGGTAAGGTGGATGCTCACATGTGGCAAGACAGCTGTCCTAAACCTACCACAGCCGGTCGTTATTCCGGAATCCACCCTTCACCTCCCAGAAGTGTAATAATTATATATGATGGGCCTGCTTTTTGGTCGGTGAATTCCATGGCAGCTCCGTTTGTACTTTATCATAAGGTAAGCAATTTTTTTCGTAAATATGATATCAAAACGTAAGAAATATTGGAAACCACAAACAAGTAATATCTAAAATGGCAAAAAATGCAAAAATATAATGAAACATTACAAACACATTACAACAAAGAAACGCATTATCCCTATTGATTTTAGTCATCACACGGGTAATATTCCTCCTTGAGTAAAATGCCTTATCTGTGAGATACTTCTCAAGGCGGCTCTTAAATACTGCCAGTGATTGCTATTGTCGGATATTATAATCCTTATGTACTCATTTGTGGCCTATTTTTAGTCTTCCTTCGTCCGTTTGGCCTTTCCTGTAGTTTTTGAACTCGTTCTCGGTATGTAGCTAAAACAATATAGGTAAAATAAGGTTACTACTTAAATAAAATTAATTCTGAAACTAAACATAGACTAGCCCTAGAGATATTTCTATATAGGTCATTTCCGGTCGGCCTCTGGCCAAGCCCTCCTCAATTGAGTGCACTAACCTCGATATGTGAAAAAAATAATAATTTCCTTTTGATAAAAACTAAACAAACTCCTAAGAAACCTAAACCACACAACAGCCAACAACCTTACCTTGTAATTTAATACACGTAAGTTTAGAACAGAAACCACAACACCAATAGAGCTGCGGTCACACAGCACACGACAGACGAAAGACTCTCGTCTCAATCTAAATTATAATAGCTCACTCTGGAGTCCTCTAGTTGGTCACAACTGTATTTCATAAAAAAAATATATATCATAAGGAAATATCACTGACCGGCATTGTCCCCTGAACTAAATACCCCCCCCCCCCCCCTCTCACCCCCATCTAACCCTACCTATTTAAAGTGGCGTCAAAACCCGCTAACCTGTATGTAGTTTTGCATAGCACCTCTCACCCCTTGACCGTAAAATATATAGTCACCTTTATCCTCTTACATAGATATATCGAAGTAGGCAGGTAGGTAGATACGTGAATCCAGCTGAAATAATGGTGAGCCAGTGGTGCAAGGTTCATTGGACGATTAGCCATGGGTTCAGGTGGCAGTAATTCATTAATAATCCGCTTTGAAGCGAGGGCGCTGCTAGCTCAGTGGGCGTCCTTCCTACCGGAAAATTCTGTCAAAGCGAACAAAAATTGCCCTGTCCATCGGCGAAGAGACAGCAAGAGTTACCCCAGTAAAATTAGATTTGGACTTTTGATTGAGGTTTGAGACATTGAGATTGATTCATTATCGTCATTTTCTTTTTATAATGGATAGTCAATCTAAACAGCAAACTTATGTTGAAAAATCCAACACATGTCATGTATTCTTTGTTAGTTAAAGAGCTTTTTTAATTTTAGAACCTGTTGAAAGTGGCCTGGTCTCCCGTTTCTGATGCTGTGTGAAGACCAGGTTTCCAATCTTGAGTCGGGTTTTACCTCAGTTGGACAGAGAGCAAGTAAACGCCAATATTAATATTTAAACCATTTATTATCAAGAAGTTAAATAGTATACAGATACGACTTACCATAGTAGATGATGCGAGTCACGAGAGTGACTAAAGAGTGATTATATACATTAAATAGCGCTGTTTTTTAACACGCTTTTATTAGGTCGACCTGTATGTAACTATGTAATGGAATCTAAGGTAACTAATTTAACCATCTTCCAAGGATCGTAGCGTCATGAAAATTGGCAGCTGTATGTAGTTCTGATGACAATACAATAATATGGTACTGTCGAACAGATCTGATGATGGAGTCGGAAGATATGAACTGGAACTTCATGATGGAACATCGTATCATAGCTGTGTTTGGACTTGTTAGAAAAGTCTTGGAATGAACTTTGACCACGATTAGGTTTCAAGGTCTGATGATGAAGCCGGAAGATAGGCACTGGCATTCCATGATGGAATATCGTATCATAGCCGTGTGTATGTGAATATCGTATCATAGCCCAAAAGCGTGTTTTTAGTGTTTTATTTGAAACTATTAATTTATTATACTCAACATTATGACGTTGAAATGTTCGAAAGTACGTTAAAATGTACAGTTCGTAGGAATTGAAAGACGAATAATTTTTTGATGATCGTGAAAGACACGAGTACAATTCCTGTGAATTATATTGCTATTGACGTCAAACTAAATTGATGTGAAAAACATTACACGTGTTTATATTAAAAATTGTCATTAAATTATATTGTTGCTAAGCTGTCAGAGTAACCTGTGCTTTTTATACCATTAGGTTCGTACTAAATGTACGAGATATATCACTGCACATCAGTGCACATAGTCATCATCATGCCTCCGGGCGTCCAAGCACGCAAGAATTATGATGGTAGCGGCACGTTACAACCACTACGAATAACAAGAAAAAAGAAAAGAATGGGAAAAAAATATTTTAGAAAATGCAACGAATTTAGTCACAAGAAGTTGATGAACCTAACAGAATTTTAGATGACGATGATCTTTGTATGTAACTGCGTTGGAATCGCGAAACATTTGAGGAATTATTAAATTTAGTTAAACCTCTCATCATACAAAACCTCACTGTTACGAGAAAAGCTGTTTTAGCGCAAGAACGATTATCACCACATGCACCAGGAAGATAATCTAGAGAACTGAAGTTTAGTATAAAACCCTGATTTTTTAACGACACGGGTTACAAAAAAAATCACGACAATAAACGAAATTCAAGAAAAACTTAATTTTGATAGACGCCACCGTATTTTATAGCAAAAAAAAACGGAAACTTTGCTCAACAAAAAAAAACTGATCACCACTGCACACTAAGAAAGTTTTATCTCAGGTCGGGGACTTGGTGTAGGTCACTTTGAGTTAGGACAGATCGCTATGAGAGATTCTCGATTGATTGATTGATTGCCGCATAGTTTTATAGCTAGTTTAGTGTTGCCACTTCCTGTTTCATGATTTGTGGTACGTCAAATTATCAACCACAAAAAGGCCTCAAGGAACTTTATGCTGGCCATTTTTTTTCAGGTGGACTTAAACTACGTTTACACATAAAGTTTCCCATATTTTCAATTAGGCATTTACAGGGTTTCTATAGATCAAGAAAATAGCCCGTCTATTATACTTAATATCTACCAGACACGGTAATATACTTTGCCGACGACGCTAAAACGCCGTTTTTGCGTAAATATAACCGCTCGCCACTTTGTATCGAAACGTCTCCTCCGCCGGCAATCCCCAACGTCTAATAAAACTTTCTCGTTGTTTTGCTTGTGTTTTTACTGCGACTTGACTTGACTCACAAGTCTACTTATTCGGGCCGCCCGCGCTCTCCGGCGATGCGACAGCGGCACACAGATCGTGACCGGCGCGGCGGGCGCCCTGGATGGCGACCCGAAACTTTTACCAACTCTGACAAATTTTCCTTTTTATAGACGCCGGACGAAATTGGAAGAAAGTCAATCCCCAGTCAAAGAGCTACAAGGTGAAGTTAAGTGGTGTTTCGAGTAATGTTGGCGGGTTTATCGATCCACTGTATACTTACGCAGGATGATGACGAGTTTACACTGAGATGTATATCTTAGTTGTATAGTATAGTAAGATATATATCCTGAGATGTATAGTGTAAGAGGTATAACCTGAGATGAGATGCATATCCTCTGTTGACTTCGAATAGCTTGTTGCACGGCTACAAACTCTCAACTGTTCGCAAACCGTTATTAATTGGTTCAGCTCCTATCTCAGAGCCAGACAACAGCGTATGAAAATGGGCGATCGATCATCCGAATGGATTAATCTAACAGCTGGAGTTCCACAAGGTATAATTCTGTCCCCGCTTCTTTTACCGCTTCTCATTAGGCAGCTATTTACTTGATACATTACGCCTCTATCCCGCTTCAGAATTGTAGACCGGCAAATGCCGTATGAAAGTTTAAAGTGAAACAGGAGACCCCCCCCCCATATATACACTTCATACTCGTATATTAACGCAAATATACATATAAACGGTTGATTATGTTTAAAAAAAAAAAAAAAAAAAAGATAATATATTAATTAATTAAATTCACAAGTATATGTGCACAGTAAGAAACCTTTTTAGGCTACTTAACTTAATTTATTGGTCAATTTAGTTATATATTAATCTATATATTTATTTATTTTACTTATCTATAAACTTAAATATGTTCTTTTTCTGTATTTAATATTAGTTCTTTATTTATATACACATTTATATATTTATAATAACCTTAAAATTTATAAGAATGAATGAGCAATCGGAATGAATGAGAAAAAAAAAAAAAAAAAAAAAAAAGAAAGTGAAGTCACTATGATTAAAGTGAAGTCCTAAATACTATCACCCCAGAACAGATATACAATCTAGTGGGGGGATAAAATCCACACAAATGCAATCTTATCTGCTTCGCAAAAATCAATTGTATTGTTTTGGATAATTTTATAAAATAAAAATAAAAAATAAAACACTTCATAGGTTGTAATAGACGCGTCTCAACACAACCCGTCCACACTGGCGCTCCGAGCACACTGCGCGCTCCTTTGTGTTCGTTCGAAAAACCGACGAATCACGGATCGCTCCGCGTGCGACTTGAAATGCTCGAAGCGTGCGCATGAAATGCACAGCTCGCGCGCGCGAGGCGTTCACACTCTGATAATTTGTTACAAAGTATGTTACATTGCATGATACACTGCACTAATGTGGACGGCAAATTCTTTCATCTCATGTCACCTTTCATCAGTCTGTACGCAGCATTAGACTGCATGCAGCCTCTCGCTACAGATAGGCCAGATTCCGCCACAACGTCTTATCTATCTACTAATTGGTCTCCACTCTACTACGAAAAAAATGCCGAATAATTCTATACTACGCTAATAGTTTTAACACACTTCCCAAAGGGCGCCAGTCTGCAGCACACTAAAGAAACTGTTACCACCCCCCTCCCTCTATTGCTCCTAAAAAAGCAGTATTGCGAAATCCATAATACGCGACTAATCAATCATGATCTTGTCAGAGGCCGTTGACAGGCCGCCATTCCTTTCACGCCAAGATTGAAAAAGCCTTACATCCATTTTCATCGATAGGCTAACCTAGATAATATTAAGTATTGAAAGTCTTATGAAAGCAGTATTCGGCGAATTTGACTTTAAGCAGTTGACAATGCTGAACTCATATGTTTCGTGAAAAAAAAAGCATTTTTGTGAAAGCTCATCTATTCCCATCCAAATCGGTGAAGTATTGCCAAAACTTCGAACTTGTGAAGATTTGACAAATATTGGGAGAAAATGCGAGGAGAGCGTCTTTGTAAGGTGAGAGAAAGCGTCTTTGTAAAACGGGCATGCGAGAGAGTATTAGGGCGCTATATGAGACGAGGCAGACGAATTTTCGTTGCATTTAAAATTTGAAACGAAGCAGGAAGAAAACCTCCCCGCGTCACATGGTCTCCTGATACCCAGATCGGTGTTTGATTAGGGAATTAACCTCGATTGACGTATACAATAGTCAATTGACGTATGCAATAGTCAATACAGTATACATAAGCTTTTATTAAGCGCACCAGATTTATTATTTTATTATTAAGTGCACCAGAAGAGTGAATAACGAGACGTGAAAAAAAAATCTTCCTTAGTAAAAAAACGTAAGACCAAAAATTAAAAAAATATTTTGAGTAAACTGAGCGGATCATCACTTTGACATAATTTTGCCTAATACATGGAATTTATGAAATTGGTCGATACCACTCGGACCGATTGGTCGGAGTGGTATCGCACCGGTTTTCGGTTGATTACTTTCAGCAACTAGAGCTGTCAACTACAACGGGCTAACCCGTTACCTCAGGAAGTTTTAACGATATTAGTTTGTCCTGTCTCCCATGTTGTAAGCTTAGAAGACTTGAGACAAAAATAATACACTGTCTAGTTACGCCACCCGCCCGTCAGAGGCCGAGGCCTTACGGCGAGGCACCGGGAAAGGTACCCAGTGGGCAGCCTCGCCCCCTGACTACCAGTTTGGAATAATATCTCCGTTTGGAATTAACCATCAGGATCCCTTCTACCTCCTGACTGGTTTCAGAATCGAGGTCGCTTGCACGGTCCTCTCCCTTACGTAGCGGTGGTACGGTGTCTACCGAATCTATCTCAAACCACGGCATTCTTTGCCCGGCTCTTCGCCCGGGATCGGGTGGCCGAATGGTCGTTTCAAGAGCATTTGCCGTAAGGTTAACAACTACTCCCGCTCAATAGGAAACATTGCTGTTTCCAGACTCCCCCGGCTGTTATTCGGAATGCACAATCGATTGGCTGACACCGCACGGTGCGCAAACCGCTCAGGACCGCCCGAAGGTTGACTTCTAATTGAGACTGGCCCGTAGGCAAAAGTCCTACCCGGGCTCGCACTTCTGTGTGGATGCCGCCGGATTGACCGCCGCCGCCGGTTGGCCCGTGCGTTTTACCGACCCTAATACAACTGGGTCTTAGTGGCCAAACTGCAACAGGGTCTATTAGCTCCCGACTACTTACAGCCATGCCTTTTGGGCCTTAATGAGAGGATTCATTCAAAACAGTGCAGTGGCGTATCTGTCAGCCGCCCGGGGCGTAGAAAATCGTTTAATTTAATGGACTAAAATATACATACTTCTGAAGAACTTTTCGGCAAGAACAATCATCATTATTGTGTATTGTACAGGTAACAAATAAAAAAGTCATGTAATTATGTTTTACGATATAACAATCACATTAATTTTAAAAATCTTACACATTTGCCACTTACATTGATATAACAGGCATAGAACACTTATGATTATATCTTGACGATAGACAAGATTAAGTTATTACTGAATTTAATATAAAACACAAATTGACTTCCAATTAGAACTAGAACGATACTGTTACTATTTATGTTTTTATTGAAAAATAATGTAATTATTAGAATTAAAAACAAAATTTCTGTCTTTAACTAAAACTTTATTCGTCGTCTTTTTGAAGAGCAAAGTATATTATTGCACTATCGATGTCTATAGCATCACATACCTCTTGCTCGATAGATAAGATAAGCAAACTTTTCCACCAGTTAATTGGTCCGAATAGTATGTAGGTGCGACCAAAATAAGAAATGAAATTTTTAAAATATTATTATTATTATTATTTATTGTGATTTTTTTCCGCCCCCTAAAAGTGCCGCCCGGTGCGGCCTGCCCCTGTCGCATTCGCACGCTACGCCACTGAGACAGTGAAGCCCCAACCAGTAATTTCATATGACAATATACCTTGGACAAGTGCATATTATACCTCATTCATTCAAAATCTTATAAAGAAGTACCTGCTTGAAAGGGGTCCAATGTATGCTGAGTCTCAATTGCTCTCGCTAATAATTTAAGTTGTTTTATTAAATTATGTATTACTAACTAATATCAAATCTCGTGTATTATTTGCTTATGTATATATATGTGTAGGTATGTATATATATATATATATATATATATATATATATATATATATATATATATATATATATATATATATATATATATATATATATATATATATATATATATATATATATATATATATATATATATATATATATATATATATATATATATATATATTTATGTATGTGTGTATGTATGTGTATATATATATGTATATATTCTTATGTATTATGCAATGCAACGTAAGTTCATAACATCAAAAGAGTCAGCTCATCGATACCATTGATTTTATAAAATCAATGTCGATACCTTTAAACAAAAATCAGCATCTTAGATACGAGTCTCTGACCTAGTTAGGAATGCGGATAGACATTTTCACCATAGGATGTGCTCAACTCAACCATAGTATGTTAATGGTGTGTATATGACATAATTATAAAGTTATTGTAAATTAATTAATAAATAAAAATAAAATATTATAACACCTTCACTGATTTACAAAAGCTTGAAGGGGTACATTAGCTTCCGCATTTCTGTAGCTTGTTCAAATGAGGTGCCTAATTTAGTCTGTTATCTAGCGTCATACCGAGATATTTGATGGTATTCACCAGTTCTAGGGGAGAGCAAGCACACATCCGTGTTAAGCAACAGGTACTTTATCCTAATACAGAGAATATTTGCTTGTGGCTCTTTCCTATTAGTTTTTTTGTAAATATCATGTATTTCCTTTTTACGACATTACATGGCAACCAATTATGATCTAACCATTTTTAACTTGCTGAGGACCATTCCGACAATCGCTGAAGACGCTTTGCCATATTTTCCCTTTAGAGGCTAAGGCCATAGAGTCTGCAAATAAAAATACTTTTACATTATTCAGAGATATGCCAGATAAGCAAAGTATGCAGATCAAGAATAAAATTGTCGAAACGAATATGAAGTAGTACTGACACAAACTATCATCCTCCTTCCTCTTTGAAATAAGTTAGCGGTGATATGCACAATTTTAGCACAGTTATTAAAGTATGAAATAATTAAGACAGAAACTGTCACATATTTGAGTGCGATCGCCTACCCGAACCCGGCATCGTTTTAAAAGACATTTTGACGTCAAAAACATTTCGAACCACCTTAAGCAAAGTATACCGAATTAGAACATTAGGCACACTCTCGAGTGGCAAGGCGTTTAAGGGATGGGGGGGGGGGGGGGTGGGGTGCGAAGGTAATTTCTCGGCCGTTTGAATATCTGCAAGCGCCATATGACGACGCGCTTGTCCGCTTGCTTCTGCGAATTTCGTTCAACGGCGCCACAGTCAGTGCGACGACGCCTGTGGAACAGTGTCTAATAATCGTATTACGATTTGTGGTAGCACTTAGGACTCGTAACGTCGCTCGCTTCGATTTCAATTTGTTCTAAGAGAAGCTGCTGTCTGTATAGGGGTACCTCAAATAGAGCCAAAAGGGAGAAGAAGAGGAGACGGCATTACAAGATGAGGACGAGGCAATCAGAGGTGGCTGTACCTACAATACTAGAGAGATAGAAATAACTGCGGCAAAGCGTCATCTCACCTCGTTGCGTGGTAGCTGTTCATCGTTAACGCGCCGATTCAACTCTGAATGAAACAAATTGTCCAAAAAGATATGAGAAACGCGCGGCCTGCTCGAAGCGCGGGTAGGCACAGATGTCGAACGAAAAGTATCGATACTTTCAGAATCGAGAATAATCGAAAAGAAAGAATCGATATAACGCAACTATCGGCTCCGCAAAATCGATACTTCAGGTATCGAGTATTTTTGAAATATCGTGGCTCTATAAGTGAGACATCGTACATGCCAACAAGCAAACTTTTCAGGGCAGGAAAAAACTGAAACTATAAGTTTATTTTGCTATTGATTAGGACTGACAAAGCGTTGAATTGTTTGCTAGGAATTACTACTAAGCACGTAAGAGGTATCACCAGATAAAATCATCAACTCATATCTACGAGATGCGACTGCAATAAGAATTATAAGAAAACTAAGCAATTTGAGCCCTCGGGGCATAAACAGAAACGACCCGGAGCGTGATTTTACACCAACAACAAATAATAACGCAAATTTAAATTGTTGGCGCGTACGAGCTCTCATATATATGTAGATGGACAATATGTAAATAAATAAAACACATAATATTTTAATTAACAGCACGAAGTATTTGTAGTAATAATATGATAGATCGTTTGCGTTTGACAGCATGATGTGGCTAAGGACAAGTCAAGATCGGTAGGTAACGATTAGGTAACTTAAAATCAAACAATAGTCGTGAAACCCGTGGATCGTAAATAGCGAAAAAGGAGGTAGAAAATTACATATATGTACTTTGTAACATTATGAATAAATTACAAATATAAAAATAACATTTTATTGAAAATTAAGTAAACTTAAAATTAGTAAGCAAAATTAAAAGAAAAAAATAAATTATCTGACAAAATTAGCGGACTATATAGTTTAAAATGGTGGTGTCAGCAATGCTGTTGATCCGTGGATTGTGAAAAGCAGATAAAGAAAAAGGAAAAAGCACTAATATTGCATCAAAGAAATTAAACAAAATAAAAAAATGTTTGATGAAAATTAGTAAGTAAATTTAGAAAGTAAAATTTAGTTGACTGACAAAATTAGCTGACTATACTGTAGATAAATATAGAATCCAGCATCAGTCGAAGACCCGTGGATTGAAAAAGCAGAAAAGGAGTAATTATTTTGCATTTGCATCGAATCAATATAAAACAATTACAAAAATGAATACAATATTTGAATGAAAATTAAGTAGGCATGTAAACGGAGTCGACCGTCGGCCACTGTCACAATTAGGCCTTTAGAAACCAAAGCGGCTTCGTCCATACGTGAGTTGGAGTTGTTTCTCGTTTAATAAAACCATTTTAGAATAGTTTCCTAAAAGTATTCAAGATCAAAACCGGCTTTAAATATATAATTGAATGCAAAAATATATGGCATGTAATACAAAAGCGGCAATGTCCGTAATAAAGTAAGGTAAAAAATCCTCTAGCCAATGGTTGTGACTTGTACCGTTTCTAGACTGTCTAGAGGCCTGAAATGTTGCTATATATTTATATTTTACGACGAAAATAACGTCGTAAATAAATACTCATAATATAAGCAGATGAGTATTGGATTCAGACGGAGTAGGTAAAAATACCGCTAATGAGTAAAAGTATCGAACAGGACGTATAGGCTACAAAAATACTAAGTATCGGCAGAAAAGTATCGATACATTGTTAGTACTCGATACCTCTTGCAAACATATCCCACACGCGGGCAAATTCGGCCGACACTTCCTGACGAGCGGACGGATTACACCGAGCAATTTGGCTTTATGACAAATCTCGCAATCATTTCTGCGTTAGTCGATTTGGACCGCCATTCTTCCAGGCCCCTTTTTCTTCGCGCATATAAACGAGCGCCTCCGGAAGGCCGTACCGTACGTATGGGGTTCTAAGCTTTATGATGTATGGTAGTCTGTGATATGTAGATATTGCGTTATCTAACTTTAGACTGTGTTTCATGAGATTTGTTGATGTTAAACTTATTCAGTAAGTGGTTCTGATAAAAATATTTAAGTCTTCTGAAATACTGCCGTATTTTTTAATGATAGCGCGGTATAATTTCAGTTTTTCGACAATAACTAATAATCAGATATATCTTTAAATTTGAGGGTATACAAAATTCTTTGTATAGAGATCAATATTGTATATCCATGATTTTATTCTGAGTTGATGTTAAAAAGTTATATGACACGGAGTGTTTTCCAGATGATTGAAATATCCGCAATATTTTTTCGCTAAACCGACTCTTCATGAAAAATATTTAATTGATATGCAGATGGTTTAACGCAATCTTGTGACAAGTTTAGGAAAGTAGTGTAGAAATTAATGGATGAACACGTTCATATTTGTTTTTTGCAAAAGACGTAGATAATAGGGATGTGCGCGTGAAAAAATAATTGGTGGCGCTAGAAGAGTATGGCTTAACGTATGTATATACACGATTCGTATCGAACGGGTATGATCCTGAATATTATGATCTGGGTCACAATACCACATATCGCGATAAATATTGAGCGTGTAGCATTCGCCTTTCGTTTATACCGTGCGCTGAATATTGCGCGTCCGTCAATAGGTACCCTAAGTAATAATAGACAAAATTTAAACAAAAATTAAACCGACTCCTAAATTGTTTATAAGTGCAGCAGCAATGTCATGATGATACTTAGAATTCGTATACAAAATTTTGTGTCTGTGCTGTTGACCGTTAAGCTCCCTCGTTCAAAGCCATCCCTGGATGCGGCAGTCCTGTCTTGGTGAAACTTAGAACGGGCTGTCGTAATTGAATGCATATACAAAATTTCGTGTCTGTGCTGTTGACCGTTGAGGAGTCCCCTCGTCGGGAGCCAACCCTGGGTGCAGCAGGCATGTCATGATGTAACTTAGAATGGGCAATCATAACTGAATAAGTATACAAACTTTCGTGCCTGTACTGTTGACCGTTGAGGAGTCCCCTCACCGGGAGCCGACCCTGTTTGTAGAATCAGGTCATGCTTACCATAATACAAATGCATTGTCATCGGAACTGAACCAGCATATACATTTTCAAGATATGATAATATTTGAGGAGTTCCCTCAATTCCTTATGGATCCCATCATCAGAACAAAATGGGACCAATGTGGATGTATATCATTTCAAATAAAAAAAAGAGTTTTTTCCAAATCGGTTCATATATGAAGGAGTCCTGAGGTAACAACCATGAAAAGAAAGATGCAACCGAATTGATAACCTCCTTCTTTTTTTTGCAGTCGGTTAAAAATGCCCAGGCAGTGTGTCAAATAAACACCGTTCATACTTTACCAACTGCGCTACAAATATTTTAAAAAAAGATGAAACCGAGTTGATAACTTCCTCGTTTTTTTAAGTAGGTTAAAAACATAGTGTAGCGGACACGCGGGAGAAACGTCAGATCGGAAAGATGGCGGAGCAGTCGTTGCTAGTTTTAGACAGGCAATTTAAAAGGGTTTGTTTAAAACATTAAGTGAGCTAACTCTGTGAGAAACGTTAATGGGTCCGGCACACTGGTCTTATGTACGCAATGTACGCAACGCATTATGACATCTGGCCCTTGAATGTACATGAAAATAGACACAACTATCCCACGCAACGTTGTGTGGGATAAGTGTGTCTGTGTTCATTCAAATTCAAGGGCCAGATGACATAAGCGTTGCATACGTTGCATACGTAGGATCAGTGTGCCGGCACCGTAAGGGGTCCGGCACACAGGTGCTGCTGGCCAGTTTGCCCTTGAATTGACATCTGGCCTGTGAATTTTTATGAAACAGACACACATATCCCACGTAACGTTGCGTGGGATAAATGTGTCTGATTTCACGCAAATTTAAGGGCCAGATATCATAATGCGTTGCGTACGTAGGACCAGTGTGCCGACACCGTAAAGGGACGTTTCGTGTGCGTATTTTCGGGAGAGCGTTGTTTCACCGCATCGTGGTTAGTGGTTATAAATATATCCAAAAAAGATATATTTATAACCACTATAATTGAATTAGTTTCGGTCCGGTTCACTTTTTCAGAGGCGGATTAGCGCCTGTTATGAATATTCATATAATTTCATTCATCGGGCGGTGGGTCGGTAGCGGCGATGTTTCCAACAAAGCTGTGACATGAAAGTGAGCTTAGGGCGGTACGAGGCGAGTGCCAAACGAAATAAATCCCGATGACAGGGCGGCGCGAAGCCTTTTACGGCGGCAGTCGGCCGTAAATTGAATTCGCCGTCTCGCCCCACTTGCCCTTTATTTATTTAACAAGGGCCGAGGGTCCGGTGGTCCCACGGTAAACTCGTTGTCTATAATGATAATTCGATTTGTACGTACGATTGGAAATTTAAACATGACACCCGCCCGCCCTAGTGGGGCGTCCGCGTAGCGACGCTACACTGAGTCTGTTCTACAGAAAAATCAGTCTTTATCTCGCCAATCAGCAAAGATTTTGAAAATTTACTACTATCAAATCAAAATCAATCAAAAAATCACGGTGATTCTTTCGAAGGAATATTTTTTTGGAAAAACATTATTGAGTTCGATTGAATTTCTTTGTGAACTAATATCGAAAAACAGTTCATGCGAACGAGACAGAGCAGTGCGTTAGAGCGGAATGTAAGATGAACGATCGTATCTTTTCCCGCACAAAAATTACCTGCCGTAGATAAAATAATCTGAATTAGTTTGGTCGTTTTAGGCTAAAGACGTGACAATCGTTTATTTCATATTCCGTTCTAACGTATTGGCCTATCTCGCTCGCATGAACTAATACCTATTTCAGTTCACGACGCAACCCAATCGGGCCCATTGAGTCGAGCTATGGACACTTTTTTATGATAGTTTTATTGATTCCTTGTTAAAGTATATATTTTGATTATCAATGTTGATTCAGTCGTATTTTAGCTAAGTGGTTATCAACCTTTTCAACAAAAGGTGATAGCACATTTTTAGTAGTCGAGTCACTCCGGCCCAAGGGCGTGTTTTTATAAACTGAAAATGAGCGATTTTCAATCGTCGCAAAAACATAAAATTCCTTTCGTGTTACATTTTTTTGTCAGCAGATGGTATCTATAACTATAACATATTCCAAACGTATGAGAATGGTATAAAAATTGAATTATTATGAACAGCCTTACAGACACCGTTTTCGAGCTACGTCATGCTTTGTATAAATAATGTAACATTGAAATGTTACCCTTATTTATTTTCCATTTCCACAGATGTATCGACAAAACCTATAATTTCATCAGATGATGTCATCATAATGTCATTTCGCCCCTGCATACTTTCATTTAATTTATTAAGATGCTTAAACAAATCCGTCACGAAAGCCAACTTTGTGCGCCAAGTTTTGTTACTGAGTAAAAATGTTTTGTTACAAATGTTAAAATTGCGTTTCCTTAACTGTTAAAGAATAACACTTAAATCTGGCGGCACACCAAAAGGATACACGCGGTACACGATTGTGCAGCGGCACAAGGGTTGAAAACCACTGACCTAGCCAATCGTCTGTGCTTTTATAGTACTAGTAAATTAGCCAAACAATGGACAACCGCCTTTATTCACGTAATTTTGAAAATCGGTACAGTAATTCCTCACTATGTCATTATAAACATACTGAAATTCCCCAACGGTGGGGGTGAGCCGAAGGTGGGGTGGGGGCTTAAATATCTTTTATTTTTCTCAGATATCTCCAAAACATTTAGGATTACCGTTATGACTACTTCTACGAAAATAAGCAACATATAAATTCATACAACAAGGTTCTATCCCTTTTTACTATATGACCTATGCTTCAGGAGTAACAGGGTGTTCAGAGTGCATTTTGCGGTGCATGCGCCGGGCGCTCTTGTTGCCCGCGCCCCGCGGACAGGCAAGGGCTCCTTGTTCAATTTGACTCTCTTGTTGCTCCGTATTTATCCTACAGTAACAGCTAACAGGGATTTTTTTGTGGGAAATTTTATATAGTTTATTTTCGTAATAGTAGTCATAACACCAATCCCAAAGGTTTTCGAAATATTTACGAAAACGGAATATCTGCGAACGAATGTTTCTTCAATTTATTATTTTTTAGAAAAGCTCAATCGCATTTTTCATAAGTAAATAAGAGGATATATCTACCTATAATATTTTTAATTTATAGATACATACGTCTTTAAGGGGCATATAGCGAAATAAGCCAGAAACAGCAGTCAGTGTTTAGTTTGTGTCTTTTGAATTACCGTATGTTTAACGATGGAAAAAATATATTCATATTGTAAAAAAAGATCAATAAATATAAGCGTTTCAAAAATCTTTTTCTATATCGTCAGCAAATTTCTAGTCAGTATTAAGTAACTTTATGGTAAAATACACAAAATAAAGAGAATTTGCTTATTTTTATATATTACCTTAACTATGTAACGGGCCACCCGTCACTAGACTCCAAGTTGTTTGATGTGAGGACGTGGTGCCAACTTGCGGGTTATCTCCGTATTAAAAGTCGATTGAATGTATATCAGTAAGTATGTATTGTATCTGAAGGAGTTTTAGTGATTTATATTGCCAGATTGTTAACGTTTGCCGAATATGTCAGGGGTTGACGCGAATGCGGTAGCTATCTGCCTGAAGTTACGAGGATGCATGGATAAGGATTATAGTTTGTGCTCAGAGTATCTCGTACTCGACACGGCTCGAGGAGTTCAGACTGATTCTTGCTCGTCTCGATACGAGGAAGGAAGGAAGAGGTATCCAAAATGGTCGGACCTGTTGACCGAACACGTGAGAGTAGTACCGGGTTGATTCCGCCGCTGTCTTGGGGGGAGTGATCAGTCGAGAAATGATACCCTGGTGCTATTTTCGCCGCCTTATAAAGGCCGAAAAATTACGCAATCCAAAATATTCCGAGTAAAAATGTTGTTCAATGTAACTGATTTGACAAAGTAGTTAAAATTCGTGCTAATTCAGCGCTTCACGAGGTGGAACAATGGCTGTATTGACGTCAGTGCATTTCACTGGAATTCAATGCATTTTTTGACTCGCATGTACGATAATTAAGGATCGTTACAACTATTACCGGTTAACGCTGTGAAAATTGCCTCAGATAAATTTTCCACAATGTATTTAAAACACATCTCAAAATCTCCCTTCAAATTATCTATGGGTGCGGTGTTGGATAAATACGCGTTCGGCGGCGAAACAATTTAGTTGTATTTTAGGAAATATAGAAAGGCGTAAAAGAAAATATTTTACTGTAAAGACTGATTGAAAAGATGGAGACTTTCAGACAATGGGTATTTTTTTTACGTTATCGTAGTGCCATTGACATTTGGAGATTCGCTGTCCATCAGAATTATATAATAAAAATATTGATAATATGTGTAGGTCAACTTCGAAACTAGCATATTGCTAGATGAACATGAGGATGAAGGTTGTGAAAATACAGCGTCATAACTGTTAAATGGAATCTATCTATCTCTATTTCCACTATAAAACTCTAAAAACGCGTATCTGTACTAATAAATGTTGTGTTTTATTTTAGATTGCCATATAAAGAAATACAAATCTTACAATGTGAATTGTCGTCCGTATCATTTTAAATGCTTAGTCTTTTTGAGTTTACCTCTTCACAAGCAAATGATATATATAAAGTTGTATTATCGAATTCGTACATATGATACAGACTATCTACTTACTTTACTTAGTGGAAAATATCGTAGTGGAAAAAATCGATTGTAGAAATTATTAATTACGAAACTATTGCACGAAACTAGACGAACTTACAAGAAATACCAGTTACCCTATAATTGCGCTTACGAGGTGCAGTGAAGTTGCTGTCATACATATGTATCTGATCTCAAGAAAATAAAACCTTTGATGAAAAAGTAATTGAGCTCAAACAAGAGGCCAACCTTCTTGCAAGGGATCTACTATTGCAAACATTCGTCTCAACGCGACAAAACAATGGATGAAAATCAAGTGCCAGAGATGAAAAGTGGCGAAAGTGGCTATATTTTTTTGGTATAGTGAAAATATCTACAAGGCTGGTAAATAACGCTGAAAGTATAATGTACAATGTAACCAGCAATATAGCGGAGATCAACAGTGTCATTGCTAAATTTATCGGTGGCATATGAATCAACTATTCGGGTAGACAATCCTATGCAGGCCGCTGACCTGGTTCTGTATATTTTTTTTAATTCGAAACAGCCCGCAGACATTCCTCGCCAAAAAGGTTTTCTTTTGAACCCCAGATAAAAATAATAAAACGCTTTGAAATGGAACGAAATATCCAGCGCATCACATACGTGAACCATCTGTAAGTCCGCCATTTTTGCAAAAGGACCGTTCATCAATCGTTTAGCTAAAGGGTGACACATTCTAAATTGTAGTTACTAGGCACCTTCGGTTATCGTTTGCACGATTAGTATTCATTTGCGAGCCGAGCCGACGCGAAGGCAGCATAATTCGCAGCGGGATAAAGCAATTGGCGCCCATCTCCCGCCGAGAGATTATCCGGTGAGAGAGGGGGAGGGGGAGAGGGCAGAATGCGGCATCCGCGTCAAAGCCAACTTGCGTTGGTTTATGGTCAAGTTCGCTGCGGCGGCGCTCCCGCTCGCAAAGTCGGACAAAGTCCAGTTTAATATCGCTGCTTATTTGTCCAAGGGGTGTTAATGCTTTGTCTTCGAATGCCGCGTTTAAAGTTGCTGTGAATTATCTCTAGGAAGATAGTGAATAGCCATTATTACATCTAGGTACAGTTAGTAGCGAAATGCGAGTGACTTTGCCAGTAATTAATTAAATACAAATACACGTCGAGTTAAGGGATGTCTTGTTGCATCATCACAAACGAAGAAACTGTTGGTCAGAAATATGATTTGATGTTATACATGATACGTTATGCGGATAATACTACCATGCTGTTTTAAACTATCCAACCTTTGATCGGCAAAAATACAAAAAATCACAGTACCATAGTAAATAGCCATAGGAAAATACTTCTGTAATTGTATTTTAACTAGGCCGCTTCAATACGGATAATGTCATTGTCCTCTTAACTCGAATAGATCCTTAGGGGATTAGCCAAAAACACACGGACCCGATTCTAGGGAGTAGGGTTCCCGATGATTACTGGGAATGCGGAATCCTTCATGTCCCACACCTAGTCAATTCCATTCTCACTTCGGTTTATTGAGGGCCTACCGGAATGTGGTTCACTGTCCACTGATTCGGGGTTTCTGTCGGCCAACTCATTATGCAGAATTGTTTGGATCACAGTTAAACCAATGTCCAATGATATCTGAATACGTTTATATGTCACTGCTTTATCTTTCTGTATTAACTGGCATACAGTAGATTATTTTGTTATGTTATGTTTTTTATTGACATTATGTTATGTTATGTTTTTGATTGACAAGGCGTCAATCAAAAACATTTGATTAAGTGCGCCCAAATAATTTGATTAAGGCACCATACGAATCGCTCTCCCGTCAATTCGGAAATTGAAAGTACCGCGGCTTAGGAGGTCTCGGCAAGCTGCTGTGAACTATTTGAACTTGATACCTAATTATTTAATCCGACTGACAGCGGTTTGGTAACACGCAAAAATTTTATTCTTTTGATTCGTTATTTTTTATGGCTTGATTAGCTAGCGTTTATTGTTTTTTTTATTTCAAAATATGCAAATGTTTAAAAAAATTGCGGTAAACTTACTGCTTTTCAGGAAAAAAACGCCAATTTCTTTTTTTTTTATTGTTTAATGGTTAAATTACAAGACATATGAAAAATATAACCCCTGAAAATTAAATAGGACTGCATTTGCTTACGTTTTGCTTGTTCTACGGCAAAATATTCAGTGGTTGTTTAGAAATTTAGCCCCACGCTTAGTACTTTTTGATATTTTTTGCGAGAGAATTGTCTGCAGCAGTTTGTTTACAAGAAAAAAATGTATGAAATATTCAAAAGGAAACCCGGAGAAATTAAGACAAAGACATGAACTTTATGACCAATTTTGAAAAAAATTGACATTCACGTCAGAATTCTGACATCTACGTCAGATTTCTGAACATTTTCTCGTTTTAGTTCCATTTTCTCTCTATCTGCCATTATTGCTTAATGCCTGCTCTACACGTTGGTCGAGCACGGCACAACTGCGAGTTGTAAAAAAGAAGCGAGTCAGCACAACTGCGACGTGTAAAAAATATATAGGAAAGAGCGAGAGTCACATAGGCAGTAACCAAAGGGTATAGTGACCATAACTAAATGTTATTTACTTTCCCAAAAAAACATCGTGGTTCACGATGTAAGTCTTGTTTTCGAGAAAAAAAATGATTTTGTGTTTGCATCGGATCTCCACGTTTTGAGTTTCTAACAATCCAAAAAACTGATTTTTGGAATTGTGATGTATGTAATGCCGAGATTTGAAAACTTTGTAGGAGAAATCCGCAATTTCATTTTAAAATGGCGGCCTTTTCAAAATTAAAAAAATATATATAAATCCGTCAATACTGGTCCTAGAAAAAATTATAAATGTGACTTAGAATTATGAAGATATCTGCCTGCTACTCTTGCATACGTCACTTTGGACATATTCAGTGGCTTTTGAATAAAAACTTATAATCTGAAAATTAAATACATAACTCCGTTATTATTAATGCTACAATTGAAAAGGTTTTTAGAATCCTGTCTATAATACCTCTAAGTTTATTGTAAGTCATTTATTAATACCTTTAGTGGTTTACGAGTATAATAATAAAGATTTTATAATGATAGGTTGAAAATGAAGAATTTGAAAATTGAACAGGAAAATAGCGATTATTATAGCTAATAAGTAGAACAGCGACGTATTTTTTGTAGCTTCGACAGGACAAAATGTGTATTTAAAGGATTTCAAATGGTCGTAAATATTACATTTACAATGAAAAAGTGCCTTTTTTTCTTTGATAATTACAGGACAATATTGCTGAACTTAAACGATGACTGCATATACAAAGAATTAATATAGGCAAACAAAATTAAACTACGATCGAACAATCGATTTGTTAACATTTTGTAAAATTTTGTAGCAATCAGAAATATATTACCCTAATATATAATTTGCCACTATCTACATAACATAAAATTCTTATTATTATAGATGTTTACAAAAATCGATTGTGTAATCTCAAGAATTTTCCGGCAAGTAGCCATGGGGATTGATTTCATCTGAATATTGTTAATATTAATTTCATAAATAAAATCGATGAGCGCCATCTCTCGGCCGGCGGACGACGCGGCGACGCCGCGCGCGCCGGTTAAGTTATATTGCGACGCCACAAGCGGCGCGGGTTTGGGCCAAGCGCCAACAGATGACGTTAATATTTGATTAGAATGGCGGAATTTAAATATTATGGACCCTTAAGCACTGAGATATGTTTTTTACCATTACCACTGATATAGGTCGCAGAGTATCCCAAAGATAGAACAGGATAAAAAAATACAAAACACTTTTTTGTCAACGAAGTATCTACACAAGGAAATTGAACTATTATAAAAGAGGTTTATAGCTGTAATTACCTATGTTAATTACGTCATCCATTTATGCGATCATAATTACACTTTTGCACACAATTGATCATAATACACTTAATATTTTAATTTAATAACCTCTGGAATAAGCGGAAAACGATTATGCTAACTGATAAAAATATTGATTACAGAACTAAGTACATATTATTATTTAAATGTGTAAGCGCCTTGACATTGTTCCTTTATTGCAGGAAGTAGGCTTTATGGCATATCAGGATATGCGTCAATTTTATGTTCTTATCTCCGTCTGAACTATAGTCGCCGCCATACAAACTGATGACTGGGCCAAAAATCATTAGAATCATGACATCCCTTACGCACTTTCATAACGTTACGATCTCTCACTCAGATCTGTGGTAAAGGTCATGTCATGTCATGTCGCATAAAGAAATATCGATGAAATATTATCGATCTTGTCGATATTGTTTATTACACATTTAATGGATATCCGACCTCTTATTATCAACCTTCAAGAAGACGATAGTGACAGCGAAGACGAATCCCGCTGAGCACGTAACATCCATTTGGGGACATGAATGGCGGCCGCCGAAATTCCGAAACGTCCACTACTGGATATAGCGCTCGGCTCTTACGAAAATGTCGTTTAAATTTCGAAATGCGATTGTATATTCTATCGAATGATGCCATAATATAGCCAAATATGCAACACTATGAAATTGCTCGATTGCCGCATGCGATGTTAGAAATATGAATTACTACATCCCTTACAAAATCGATGACCTCATTTCTGACGACAGTCGCGAACTGCCCATTCGCGGCGGCGTATAATTCCGCGACGTGTTGTGTTGTGAATTGTTTTGTGTATATAAGTGCAGTGCATACCGGATAAAAGTAAGTAATTTCCATTTTTAAGTAGTTTAGGCCTTAGGATTAAACAATTTACACAGCCCATTTGCTGTTTTTCACGAATTTTCGAAGAAAACACTTTGGCAAAACGTAACGGCTCGCGAAAGATGGCCGTTTTTATTTTGTAATGTTTGTGAAATATCCCGTTATATCGCGAAACATGACGTAATGTCGCTTTAATTTACTAATAAAATAGGTATTGCTTCATTTACATCCTAAGTTATCACATAATTAGGCGTATTTTGAACATTATATGTTGTTTCCTAATATGGCTCGCGAAAATGAAACTTGTTTTGATAATTACTATGAGAGAAAAAAGTGTGATTTTCCATAGTTTTTCGATGAAATGTGACTCTTTGGAGTATAGTAATTAGTTATTAGACATATAATAAGTCTATGATAAGACAATATAATTGAAAAAATCTAACGAATTTTATATTATGGGCATTCAAAGTTTATTATTAGGTTCGGAAGTCGGAAACTCTCAAAACTTTAGATTTTTCTATAATATCAGACAAAGCTCAAAGTTCTGGTGTGATTTCTAAGAAGTGATGTAGTAATAAAGTTATTTTGAAAGAATTTCATATAAAAAAATACCATAAGTAGTCACAAATTAAAAATTAAAAAAATTTTTTTTTACGAGAATACATACAATTTTTCTTGGCTGAATAAATAAATATTTTTTCCGTATTTTTGTATGCAAATAAGTAAAAAAAAAATATCGCTTTGGTAAAGCATTTAATAAAGAACATAACTGTATTTACAATTTTTGATATTTACAAAAACTGTATTTACAAAAAAATCGAAATGATTTTATAGGCGAGTTTTTTCAGTTTGCCAATTTTGTAATATTTATTCATTATTATCTTAATTGTTTTACGAGATAAGGTTATAATGTTTTATATGTCAAATTTCAATGCGATCATTTTTCTATTAATGTTTTTTTAATCCGATTAGTGGTTTATAAGTTATGATCGTTTTTCTCAAGGCCGTTGACTCGCGTCGATTTTTTGCGCGAATATGTCGCGCGCAAAAGTGATGTTTTTGGGCGCGGTGAGTTTTTACCTCGCAACGTGAGGGGTTAAACTCTTTAATTTTTTAAACTGTATTGTAATACTGTAAAATATAAAATATTGTAAACTGCACTACTCAGTAGGTAGTTATTTTGTGTCAAAATTCCATATTAACTATTTTATAGCATCAAAATTATGTGTGTACTCTCTGAATACCGTTGCCAAAAAGCTTTGTAAAATACTCAAAACAAACTCCAGTATACATGTAGTACACTGCCAACTAGGTAACGACATATAATATATCTACATTTTAAATTTATTTTCATTGACGAATTGATGTGGTTTGTTTGAAGACAGCATGTCTGCCTGCCTATTTTTCTATAGTAAACCTATTAGTAATTAAATAATATTATAACATATGCCTAATAAACCAAACAAAATATAATAATGATATCGACTTTTAAATACATCTTTTATCGTCAAGCGACCGTCCCTACGCTCAATGGCAGGTACGGGGCCGGTCATCAGTTTGTATGACGGCGACTATAGATATATCGAACTGGAAGATTTACTTATTTGGTTCGTTTCGTCACCCGGTGTGTCTCGATTCACTATCCGTCTCTTCGCATTGAGATTTTAATAACGATAATGATAATTTGAGACATGGAAGCTAAAAATATAAATATGTAGGTATGTTATTTTTTATTAAAAAGCTAGTTAATAAAGGAACGAATCTATTTTTTAAATTTATATTCACTATTTAACGAAGTTTTTCGAATTCAGAGAAATGCAAGTAACAAAAATGCCATAAACAGATATGCAACACATACTTTAACATATTCTCGGAGGTGCCAAAAATTAACGGTTTCTTTTAAAAACGAAATAAAATGTGTTATTCCTATACGTTGCCGCATTTGCAACTTACGTAATTTTATTCGTCGGTATTATATTGTATCGATTTATTTTGATGTGAAACAATTAAAATTTGCGAATAACGCAATCGGTCAGTTTGTAATATCAAGGCCGGGTACTAAAAAAATAAAATGTAATGTTAAATAAAAAAAAATAAAATGTTACTACACAAGTTTTTATTTATTAGAAGAGATTTATTTCGAATTCAGAATGTTAAAGGGCGATAAACGGACATATGATGTGAACACTAAAGAAAAATGGTTATTTCATCCCAGGTAGACAGTTGTCAATGCTGCGGGTCGTATCTGCCATCTAGGATGTTATAACAATATTTGCGTTCTTTCACCCCGAGATTCACGCAAGGATTTTAGTATTTACAAAACAATTTACCTTCCAGCTTCGCCACGAGCCCCGCAGAACTCAAACCCAAACTAGTTTGCCCGACGTAGCACCCGGGTTAGGACAGCCAACAAATGTTTTCTAAGCATATATGACAACTAGAGCTGTCAACTACAACTGGCGAACTTGTCACCTCAGGAAGTTTTAACGGTATTAGATCGTTCTGTCTCCCGTGCGGTTAGCGTAGAAGACTTAGGACGAAAACAATCCACTGTCTAGTTACGCCACTCGCACGTAAGAGACCAACGCCTTACTGCGAGATGACCAGGTTAATCACAGTGCGGGCCGACACTCGCGCCCTTGCTTCCAGTTGCAACCAGATTACTCCGGTCTCCCAACTGGTTACAGGTTAGAGGTCGCTTACGCGGTTCTCTCCCTTACGTAGCGGTGATACGGTGTCTACCCAATCTATCGCGGACCACGGCATCCTTTGCCCGGCTGTCCACCCGGCATCGGGTAGCCGATTGGTCGTTTAAAGTGCAGTTGCCCCGCAAGGTTAACGACTACCACCGATCTATAGGAAACAAGGCCATTTCCAGACTCTCCCGGCTATCATTCGGGGTGCACAGTCGATTGGCTGACGCCGCACGATCCGCAAACCGTCTAGGAGCGAAGGTCGACTCCTAGGGGAAACTAGCTCGCTGGCCAGAGTCCTATACAGGCTTGCGCTTCTGCGCGAAGGCCGCCGGATGGGCGTTGACCAGTGCGTTTGGCCGACCCTACAAACTTAGTGGCCAAACTGCAACAGGGCCTATTAGCTCCCTAAGCATAGGTGACAGTAGGTAGTCATCCACCCCCGCTTCTTAGGAAACGTACGTCTCCAGACCTCTAGCCATTCTCCGGTTGCATAGACTCTGTACAACAGCCAAGAGCCTCCCGAGGTTTGCCTCTTCGAGAAGGCTACTGAATAGGAGTTGAGCCACGATTTGGATCGACCAACAAATTAAAACTAGCCATAGGCCCTATGGGATATGTTCCGATCTTACCTTAACCAATAGTTTTATTAAAATTTTAATAAGAGGTGCTTTCGGAATTGTTTAAAATTTGGTAAACTTCAACACATTATACAAAGAAATGATTAAATATGTACCTTATGTTGCAATGAACAATGGCGTTGATTAAGAAACTAAGTAATTAGATACAATGATATCTGCATTCCACTAATATTTAGTTGATGAACATCGAAATGGGCAAAAGCATCAAGGAATAATATGAAATCGCATTCATCCTATTTATAATCAAGGAATAAGTTTTAAAGTCTTAGGAAATTATTCAAATGCTACTTCACAGCTTACTGCTGGATACCATTCAGAAAGAGAAATTAGCTACTAACATACACAGCCAGTGCCGGATTCACTCATGTAGAGGCCCTTCGGCCATCGAAATCTAGGAGCCCCTTTGTACTTTGCAAATTATATTTTAATGCGTTTTGAACAACAAAATCTTGATAAACCTAAATATTAAAAAAAAATAAACAAAACAAACGTTGATAAAAAACATGCTGTAATATTATTAAACAAACATTAAACTTTATAAAACTGCATAACTTGATTTGAGATCTCGTTTATGATTTAACCGACATTTAGCCTCGTGAATTACCATATTTCGGGTTTCTGATTCACATTTTCACTGATGACTTGCAAAGCCTTCTGAAAGCTGCTGTAGCCGCGGGACAACGCCTTGGTCCCAACGGCTACAGCAGTCTTGAACTCGTACTTCTTGCTTGGTTTCATCCAGTAATTGAACTGAGTCCTTGTCATCAATAATCTGTTCGTCGACTGTCAACTGTCGATAATTTATAATAATCACGCTATTTATTTCGATTATACAATTATATGATCAAAGAGTTTATTAGAAATTTTCTCTTTAGAATTTCAATTCCATGATTTTTTTCTATTGGAAACAATTAACAAATATATGATTGTAATGATTACTTGTTCGGGGGCCGGGGGCCCCTAAATGGCGTGGGCCCATAGGCTAGGGCCTCCTTGGACTTATGGCTAATGCGGCACTGTACACAGCTCATGACAGGACAGCACTCCAAAATAATTAAAGTCCCACTTTAATTTACTGAATCCTTTTGACTTTAATTTACTGAATCCTTTTGACTTTATTTCACCCACTTGAATATTATTACCATAATGGCTTTTTTATAGCACCGCTGCAATAGAAGAGTTCACGGTAAGCGAGATCGATTAATTATATCCACGAGGTAACTAGAGTAATCAAGTAGTTATACTACCTACTCCTACTCTGTGCAATCTTAAAGCGATTAAAACGGCAGTTGCTCTGTGATCAACGAAGGAATAGTGCTATAATAAGCTACTGTCACAGGCAATAATGCTACTTTTGCTGGTTTTATTTGCGATCATAGTGATAGAAGTATGCAAGAAGTTGAAGAGGAATGGTAGGATTGTGGAACTCACGAGGAAATTGGCAGGACCGAAGGCTTGGCCGGGCATTGGAAATGCACTGGAATTAGCCGTTCCGCAAGAAGGTATGATTTTGTAGTTAGAACTTTACTAAGAAGGTATGGCGTTACCAAGACTTTGGACTATTCTTGTATTTCAATATGAAAATATTGTAACGTCATAACAAATATAAAGTAGGAACTTCCAAGAAAGAAAAAAAAATTTTTTTGTAGAATTTTATTGAATGAATTATATTTTATACCTTTTTAACGAAGGTAGTATAAAATTATAAGTTCACAATTCAACTTTGCGGTATAGCAGTTCGTCGTTTTGGAACTACGTTTCTATAATTATATTTTTGTTGCTAAAATGAATGTATAAAATTTTCCGGTCATCATAATTACACTTAAAACTTAAAATCAAAAGTTTTAATGTGAAATTTTACATTTAATATATGCAAATTCTCAAACATTGCAAATCACCAAAAGGAATTAAATTAATAAAATCTAAATATAAATATCCATAATCCAAATTCATTTTGTTTATTGATTCATTTTGCTCATTGCATTTTCTATTGATATTTGATATCTGTTTCTATTTGATATTTGCTATTGATATTTTGCTTCAACATATTTAAAAAAGTGGAGCAAGATAATAAAAAAAACACTAATGAAATTTAAAATCAACGAGATGTGCAAATTATCTAAGGTGTTAAATTATCATTTTAAAAAAAATTGTACGTTGTACAATCCAATACAATACAATACAATCAACTACTCCAGTAGATAGGCATTCCTACACTTGGATGCGTCACAAAACTAAATGCTTAAAATTTAATTAATAAAAACATAACTATCATGATAGTTGTCATGGATAGGTGTCATGTAATATTATATTCAATATTAACTACCTACAAATAATCAAAATATACTAACGTCATTAAAAGTAAGAGAGAATAATATATTAAAATATAAGAAATGCGAATTCTATGTAGAATAATCAACGTAAAATAATTTTATTGTCAATCCAGCAATATGCCTTCGTATTTTTTAAACATAAATAGATGTATACTAAATTATATGAGAATTAGAATGTCAGCTGTCATATTACCGTTATGTTAAAATTTTACAAATTTTGCTAATTATCAATATGGGAAATAAACTCGGAATTTTCAAACTCCCTTATACCATAAATTGGGTTTCTTACCAAATTATTTATAATTATCTTTTTAAATTGGTCATCTTTTTACATTCATCAAGACGCAAGAGTTTCAATTCAGAGTATTTTTTTAAATCTTTTTCGTTTAAATTTCTCGGAAGTTTATTATAATGTAAGATGGTTCTTTATAATATAAAATTTAAATAAATGTCAAGATTCGAAATAACTCAATGAGGAAGGTCTTTGAATAGCAAAATATCTATAAATGACACTTTTTTTATAACAAAACAGATTATATATAGATGTAAAAAATATATCTCCTTTTATGTGACCTATAGTTTTGATGTGATACCTATATTGTATGATTTTACTTTACCGGCCAACCAACCGACGAGGAGGTAAGTTATTGTGAACGCGCTAAAATAATCGAGATGAAGACAAATATATACATTTTGACCTCCCCCAAGACGATTAAAACCATTTCCAGACTGGTCTGTCTGTCTGTATGTGTGTATTCCTCTACGATAGCGCCAAAACGCTTCATCCGATTGAGCTAAAATGTGCTATGCAGGCACCATGGCAAGAGTTGAAAAGATTGTGGTTTAAATCGATCCACCAGAAGGCGTGCTAATGATACTTCAATCTAGAAACATTGGAATTAGAGACTTGAAATTCGGTACACAGATGCTTTGTTTAAAAACCACGTGAAATTTTGTTTGGTATATCTCGTATTCAATTGACACAAATAATATTTAAAGTCCGGCATATTTAGGAAATAATTTTTGAAAAAATACTATTTTAATACCAAAGGAAAATACTACGAGTTGACGCGCGGGGAGTGAGGTTGGTGCCCGGGTGGGGGGGGGGGGGGGGGGGGGTGTCTACTTGCCGGAAAATGCTTGGGGTGACCTAACTGATTTTTTAATTATATCGTACGAGTGTTTGTGTGTTAAATTTATCGATTTTTTGTAACTTTTGTTTCAACATAACTTCAAACCACCGTAAAAGATATGTTCATAGTTCATAATATTTTTAATATTTTTATACTTTTTTTATTATTATTTATATACATTCTTGTCTTCACCAAATTGTCCATCATTCACCAAAACAGATTTTATATATAAGAGGGGCATTAAAAAAAAGTGATAATGAGTTACAAAGTCTTTGGAGCGATATAAGAATGAATACTGGTAGGCACAGCTTATTAGCTGTGCCTACTATATTCTAAAAAGCGAAACCTGATTTTCTTTAATATTTTTAAATATTAGTCATTTGTTTGCATCTTGTCTTTGCGTCTTGGCAAAAATTAAAAAAACGGAATTTTGCGCGGTAATTAAATATATTTGCTTGATTTTTTTGTTAGGAGCGAGTATTTTAAGACTTACGAGATACATTAGGGGTTGATGCTCGCCTATATTATACGGTTGCACATTGGTGTGCTGAGCTTAGACATAGAAATACTTTAACTAAAGATGACCCTCGCACGGGTCGTCCAACGTCGCCTTAGAACACCGCCTTAGAAGTCCGGAGTTGCCATGTCTGCTATTTTTAGGAAGGGTATTTTATGTTTAAAAGAAAGTTTTGTCAATATCTTAATAATTTAAAAGGTAACTACTATGTCGACATATAAAAAACATTCAATAAAAGGTAACTTCGTCCAGTGGCGTAGCGTGCCTTGGCGGGCCCCGTATAAAAATTTATTTGGGGGCCCTTAAGAAAGGTAACCATTTCTCACAAAAGAAAAAAAAATATTTACTTAAAATTAAAAGAAATATTTATTCATCATAATTATCTATCTGTCACTTTTTCCAAAATTTTTACAAACAATTCAAATTAAATATACACTCTCCTTGCCTTTTTTTCGGCAAACTGATTTATTAAATCATTTATAGCTGACGATGACTTCAGTTTTTCTAAAGTTTCTGCCTCTATGGACAACAGTGACAGGTCTGACAGGCGTTCATGTCCCATCGAAGTTCTTAGGTAATTTTTATCAGTTTTAATTTTGAAAAACTTCTTTCAGCAGTTGCAGTTGTAACTGGAAGGGTCAAGAATCAAAAGCATGCTGTTATTACCTCTGGAAAACTGGATGCAAGACTATTGAATTTTATCAGCAATAATTCAATGAGTTCCTTAATCAAATGAATTTTTTGAATTTCAAATTTTAAGCATGTTTTAGAGCCTTTAATTGATTCAAAAGAATAACTGAGATGTCCTTACTGCCGACAGTTTTCCGGAAGCGTTTAATATCTTTTCGTTTGAAGAAGACAGGAGTTTCTCCGGTTGTAATATTTCGAACCTACTACCAGGTCAGGTCAGGTCAGGTTGGGGCCCCCCGTGGCCCGGGGGGGGGGGGGCGTATAATAGATATGGCAGTTACGGCGGTAGCTACGCCCCCGACTTCGTCATACTCATTATCATGTTTATTTAATGCCGTAGCATATAAAAAATATTCTTCTTTTTTGACAAATTCGTGTCGTTTTACGTCTGTAATTCTTGCTTTCGTTATTTTGTCACTGAATTCGAGTCATCTGGAGTACTTGGCGGTAGCAAAATTACTATATTTATTTTTTAATTACCTATAAAACATGCTAGTTCACCTTAACAAAAACATTTAATACTGAACTTATCATATGTTTGGGACCATTCCTTTAAATAAATAGCTTAAGCACCTGAAAGTAAGCACTGTTCAAAAATGTCACTGAATATACCCAATATGTCATTTTTATCTATTCAATTTATTTCCTTCTCATGTAACGAAGACCTCATGATGAAATTAGTTGGAATTCTGAACGAATACAAATCACCAGTGAGACTGTGGCTAGGCCCAGATTTATACGTCATCATTGACCATCCTGAACATATTAAGGTAAGTACCTATTTTATTCAAGTAGGTACGTATAACAAAGTATTTTATTGCGATGGTTTAAACATACAAGATTATTACAGGATAAATCTTTATATCGTGGAAAATCCCGTAGAATACGATATCGTACTTTAATCAAATACGACCCCCCATCCTGATGCCACTTGCTGGTAATAATTGCAAGGAATTAGTTCACCTTTCACCTGCGCCGCAACTGTAATACCTAATTACTGTATGTAATTAAAATCGCCGCGGTAAAAGATATAAATATAAGGAAAATATGCAGATTGTCCATTAGCCTAACGATGTCTTTGTTTTGAAAAGTAACCGCACGTTATTGTAGTTTACACAACTACATTAATTAGTTCGTCGATTAAATCACTCGTCATCAGTATAATAATAATAAACAAATAAATACAAACGGAGCTGCCAGGGAATCATCAGCTCAGCAACCGGAGTCGGGCCCATCTTAATATTAATATTTGGGTCAGGCCGTAGATTTTGCCACAACTAGCGTCGAAGTGATGCAGAAACTTCTGCGAGTCGGTCGCGCAGAGTGACACAAAACGGTAGCGCAGGAAAGTCAAGGTATATACATATACAATAGTGATTTTTACATATGAATTAAATTAATAATTACAGTTAACCAGGGCAGTGATAGGAAAAAAACAAATTGATCACAACAACATCGACTACACAATAACTACATTTTATTATCGAGGATTATACTTGAAAAGGAGAATGCTACTATTTATATAGAGCCCTGGGCCCACTAGCCTATAAGCTTGAGAGTAGTGACGTATATATTTAGGCACATTTCAGTTAAATTTAAAAACTACATCTCACCTCTAATGTCTTAGTGATATTTTAGTTTTATATATTTCAATTATTATGTCTCTGACCAGGTTTCTTTTCAACAAATACTGTTATCTCTTTATTATTAATCCTATTTATTCTTTATTGCAAAAAAAATAGAAAAAACAAATGTACAAAACACGAACTTAATGTCGCAAGCATTTTCTATCGCCAACCATTGGAATAATTATAAAATAAATAAAAACATCAGTGTTTAAACAATATCGTACTAATCAAACTACTGATTGTAATACACGTTTACTATATATTCTATATGGATAATTAAAATCGAATGCATCTAAAATCAATTAAAATATAATATTAAAATAGAAAAGATGGAGTAACCTTTGGATTAAAAAGTATTTTAGTTTTTATAGTAAAAAGGTTAAGAATCAAACTAGTGATACAAAAAACATCGGCGTTACAAACCAAATTATCGAAATGATATGTGCATAAGTGCCCACTGTTCGTATTCCACATACAAGTGCAGTAAAACTCCATATTGCCTGGATACCAGCTTGGTTTCTTTTGCAATAATATGTTCTTGCTTGAATATGTCTGGACTGAATACGCCCTCTTAACAGCCATACATTTTGAGGCAAATTATAAATATGAAAGTTGGCAAGTTCGTGATCTCTATACACCTCAATTTCATACAAACCGTTCATACAAGTAAAACGCTTTATAATTAAACTAGTAATACATACATTGATCAATGACAGAGTCGATTGCAGCCCTTCCGTCCGCTTCGTTTCGCATATCTGATGCCCGCTCTACACGTTGGCCAATGTTGGGCCTCATTGCTAAGGTGGAAGCGAGTCGGCACCACTGTGGCATGTGAAAAATGTATGGAAAAGATCGAGAGATACTTATACAATGGCACATAATATGTTGGCTAACGTGTAGGGCAGGCGTGTAGTGACTCGCCAAAAAAACCAACCACTACCGAGGAACCGCGTTCGTCATCTATTGCCGTATATATTTTTTTACCCACAACAAATTAAGAAGAGGCATATAGGGTAGGTGCTGCATATATGGACCACCGTAAGGTTTTTTTCCAAATAAAACTATAAATTTTACAGTATAATCAGCATTATTTATTTCAACCAGTACTCTAATTACTTGGTAACAATAACAATTATTATTAAAATTTTCATTAAAATACCATGTCTTGGCGATAATCAACATTTTTAAAACTTGACAATTTTGGAAACGTGCAAAAGTGAACGTATATGGACCACGTTGTTTTTAATACAGACTACGGTCGATTTTGTTTATATTAATCAAGCCTTAATAATCTTTAGTTATAGTAATTAATAAAAAAGGCCCCAGCCTAGGACTAGTCGCTGGTAAAAACTTCGCACATAAATGTGTGGCCTTTTATGCTAGCACATTCTTGATGAGCCTATTTCCTACAAACTGCCCTCTGGATCCATTGCTCTCCATGGACGTCTTCGAAGAAAAGGCCATTACAAAACAAGAATTTTGGATTTTCATTCTGGGAACGTGGCCGCGTTTCACCATATCTTATTGAATATGATGCAGTGCTCAAAAAATACATAAGTATTATACTTAACGAAAAAACGGTGGAGGAGACTTTGACTATACCAAATGTTCCAAAATTTACGGCCCACACATTTATGATGTAATTAATTAGATCGTCAATGATATTTATGAGTTAATTACATTTCTGGGGGGGGGGCGGTGGATCCCGGACTGACGACCAACTGTGGTAGGTTTAGGACAGCTGTTTTGACGCATTCGAGCGTTCGTCTTACCTCCCATGCACTTCCCCTTCGAAGACTTGAAATGCCGAAATCGCGGGTTTAGATTTTTTATAGGAATATGTTGATTATTTTCCTACAGACCATCTTTAAAGACATGAAACAGGGATATGTCCGCGAACTTTAACTTCCACAGCGTGAAGGCGAACAGTGGAACTTGCTTTGTATTTGTGGTCTTTGGGGATGTGGTCTTTGGGGATTAACTTACATGGCAGTGTTAATTCTACAATAAGGGCTATCTTCCGGTTTGCAGGGCACTATCAAAACTTTGTTGGCACGAGCAGTTAAGAAGCTAATTATCTCGCGAATAACAGCAACGATATTATCGGGCAGTAGGTGTACCGACCCTGATCTAAGGCTGACGTGCAACCGGCTATAATGACGTCTAACTAGGGATAATACTGTAGGGGACATAACTATCCTCTCGATATGTGTATGCTGAACGGCATTTAAATAAAGTTTACGCTTCGTAAATAGTTATTAATTTTCAGTTGTTGATAGATAATGATTTTTAATTCAGACAATCCTGAGCAGCTCTTCAGCTAGCACCAAAGGAGATCCGTATGCCATAATTAGGGATAGTATTGGAAATGGGTTAATACAGGCAAATGGTAACATTTTTTTATTTTTTTATAATAACTGTTTGAGTATTCGGTAGTCCAATTTCATGAAATCTTTTAATGTATCTTCAGGTCCTAAGCATAAATTACACAGAAAATTAATTTCGCCATTTCTCCGCCCAAATCACGTGCAAGCCAGTTTAACAAAGATGAACCAAATATTCATCACATGTTCTCAAAAATTGAATGAAAACGTTCAAAAAGGACCGTTTGACATATTTCCATACATGAAACACGCTGCACTAGACATGGTCACTGAAGTTTTGCTCGGGTACAAAATGGACGTACAGCGGAAACCCAACGAGGAACTCAACGCAGCTCTTGATGGGTAACTCAATGAAATAAAATAAATTAAATAGGTTACCAGTTACGCTAATTATTTCTTTCCAGGATTTACGAAACGGTCTCCAATAGATTATACAAGGTGTGGCTGCATCCTAGTTGGATTTACAGATGGACAAACGGCTATCGAGTGATGCAGGAGAGCAGTAGATTTATGAATAAGTGGATTAAAACTGTTGTAGACAAACAACGTTGTAGTAAACACGAAGCAAAAGATGCGAACGGTTTGCCATCGACTGAAATCCCGTTGCTGAAACATATTCTCGAAACTCCCGATGAGAACGGAAACTACATGACTGAAAAGGAAATACACGAAGAAATTTGTCTACTGTTTATGGCTGTAAGTTTTGTAATCCATTAACCAACCGCCTCTGTCATATTTTGAAGGTATTTTTTTATTCTCTTAAAATTCGTACGAAAAAATAAAATCGATAATGTTTTGAAATCAGCAAAATGAGCACCTAAAATGCTGGTACCTAAAATGTAAAAATTCTCAAGAAACGGCTTACAGGCAGCGGCGTCTGACTGTCTTTGGCTGTCTTCACATTCACAATTAGGGTTGCCAGGTGTCCGGCTTTCGACTGACAGTCCGGTTTTCTTTATGTCTGCCCGGCCAAGAAAATCTTGCTAAAAAAACGTGTTATTACATGATTTTTTACCAAGATTTTCTGGCACTTGCAACAACCGACAAGTAGAAACAAGAATTATGACAATCCTAGTTCCTCCACTAAGCTGGTTTAATTAATTGAGTTATGGTCATTAACTTCATGGAAGCAGCAAACTCCGCCTGAAAACATTTATGAAGAACTGGCTGCACTTTAACGTGTTTACCCTTCACTTGTAGGTTGCCTTAATATGTGGTGCAAATTTTTAAAAAATGAAGCAGCACCAAAAATGTTGGAAGTCATGCAGTACCTACGTATGTGTGTAATATTCCTATATCTAATGCTTTTGTAGGACGACTCTTTAATGTTATAAGATATGTATGGGCAGACGAAAGCAATCTTCTCGCAGCAAACACTGTAAAAAGTGAATTGTGCGTTTTCTTTAATATAAGTGATTGTTGTAATAACTAGGTAAACCTTTATTAAAAGCAGTGGCATGTAATGCTAAACATATTTAAAAAATAGATTGTTAATTTAGCATTCGATGCCACTTAGTAGAAATGACAGTTAATTTAAAAAAAACATGTCCAGTTTTTACCAACACATCTGGCATCCCTATTCCCGACATAAAACTAAGAGGGCCGATGCCTATTTATTAATTACGTTACAGGCTACCACAGTAAGCTACAGTTTTTTACAGTTTTTAGAGTGAATACAGCGGTATATTGCGGTGATTGAAAATCTGATTTTGAACCTTCAACACCTTGCCCAGCTACATAGGTACCTACCCAGTTAGTTTTGTGATATTTTCTTTTCTTTATTACGAAAATAAATAAAGCTAATTATCTTTTGGGTCGATGTTACATACTCGGACATGGCATTCCTTACACATAAAATATAGAGACAGTAGATATTTGTTATACGATATTTTATTAGGAATTAGATTGTAGATATTTCGAAGCATCTTCCCGTAACAAGACATATTTTTTTTTTAAAAACCGTTAATAAAGTGGCTAAATAGAAGTAAAAGCAGTCGGGGGACTTTCAAAATGTTTTATAAAACGGTTTTTTAATTAATATTTGTGGTTTATGTGTTCATCTATATAAAGACCTTTCAAACGTTAAAAAAAAGGTTTTAAATTAATATTTGTGGTTCATGTATATAGATACCTATACATTTTTGGAATGTACTCAATCGGACCTTTCATATGATACTAAATGCGATGTACCTACTTATCTTACATTTTTTTAAATTTGGCATTTGGAATTTAGGTACCGGTTATTTAACAGTTTAGGTACACTATGTCACTCGGGATGACATAACGATTCTAACAATACCAAACAATTCTAAATCGGTTCAAGCATATTTAGAAGTTATGATTGAATAAAGAAACTCGCATTAAGTCGAAGTATGAGTATTTTATACGATTCTGAATATAAGCCTTGGCCAGCCATCCTGACGTCAAAATTATTAATTTATTTATTTAATAATTACTATAAAACATTGATTTTGCTTAGAAAAATAACTGTAACCTAATGCTTATTTGATTGATTCTGTCACCCAACTGGGACAAGCCCGTTCTAGGGTCGACAAGGTTTTAATATTACAATAAATTATTTAAAAGTTTTAGTAAAACGCTCAAAGAAAAAATCCCTGAAAATGAGGTCCTCAAAAACAAACAAACATCGCAATTCCATTATAAAATCGGTATAAAATGGCGGTCCACTTACTTCAGCTATCTAATCTTCTTTAATATTTTATATTCAAATATATTCCAGATTTTGAATCGAGAGTATTTTTTTTCTCACTCACTCACTGTATAAGGTAGGGAAGACATTTTAATTTACCCCCGCGATAGGTGAGTACTTATTATTTTTAATGAATGGTTTTAAATATTACCCATTACATTCCTAAATTTCAGGATAATTAGAAACCTAAATTATGACTGGGCCCAGTCAACTACCGATCACCTAATATGAATAAATGTAATGAAATGCTTAATATTTATATTAAGGGTATCTAGCGGCAAACGCCGAAACTAGTTTGAAAAATAAAACGCGTAGCGAATGCTGCGTTTTAGCGCCATCTACCGCAAAACGCGCGAAAGAAAACGTTACGAGAGAAAAAGATATTTACTGCCGCTGGCTGGATTCGAACCGCGACGCTCATAAAGCCAACTTCAACGTATCGTTTCGACTGGGAGCGTGGCGTCTCCTGTAATCCGGCTTCTCGGAGGTCGGGTGCAGTGGATGGTTTGAGGTTGGGATCCAACTGTCGCTGAGTGGCCCATGTGGACTGGACGTCCGCGTTAAGCCCGGCATCGATATGGGTGCCCCGGAGGAGTCCGGGGCGTTCAGGTTGGCTAAGGAGGGGCGAACCGGGCCAGGGGGGAAACCCAGCAGCCAAGAGTCCCCGTGTCGGGCAGTAATGGGATAGCGGCCGGGAGTGGGTGCTCAGTGGCAGCCTGATCAATACAATCAGACCTGTACCTTTTTGTTTCTTGTAACTCCTCATTTTAAACCCTACCATGTGACGCCTCAAACGAAAGGGCTCGACTTATAGATTACAGCAATGAAAGAAGAAACGGAATATCTCCGACATTTACCTGCCTTTAACTCTAGCAACTCATTTTATACCCTGCCATGTGATGCCTTAAACGAAAGGGCTTAACTTATAGATTATAGCAATGCGAGAAGAAACGAAAAATCTCCGACCTGTGCCTTTAACTCTAGCAACTCCTCATTTTGCATTTTAAACCCTACCATGTGACACCTCAAACAAAAGGGCTCAACTTACAGGTTACAGCAACGCGACAAGAAATAGAAAATCTCCAACCTGCAACTTCTCATTTTCAATTTTAAACCCTACTATGTGATGCCTCAAACGAAAGAGCTCAACTTATAGATGATAGCAATGCAAGAAGAAACAAAAAATCTCCGATCTGTAGGTACCTTTTACTCTTGCAACTCGTTTTGCATTTTAAGCCCTACCATATGAGGCCTCAAACGAAAGGGCTCGGACTTATAAATTACAGCAATGTGAGAAAAAACGGAAAATCTAGCCGCCGCTTATTTCCAATTATTATCCCTATCGTGACATTTCTAATGAAACGGCTCGACTCGACTGACAAAAAACATGAAAATTTACTGTTTTTACAGAAAATCAGCTTCATGTTTGGCACACAGATAAACATTAATTAACTCGACCTCTACCAGATGTAATAGCGTACACTTTAGTTTTGGAAGAGATATTAATTCTTAGTTCGATCTCAATTCAAGTTGTCTACTTGAAGCGAGTTAATATTTACTGTTGTTTATTTTACTGTAAAAAATTTATTGTATTAGTAAAATAATTTTTATACCTACATAATTTAACTTTTTGATTCCTAGCCTAACTGATTTTGTACTATTATTATAATACATGCGTTTTTTTTATTGGTAAATCATTATTATCGCTATGCAATCATGTTATAAAAAAAATATTGTACGCCTAAAAGGCAGGTTATTCGGCACTGAATAATTGTACCACAATCACAATAAAATAAATTGAAATTGTTGGTAGAAGTAATCCAAAGTTGAACTACCAGTTTGGATAATAAATCAGTAGGTTCGGTTAAACCCCAGAAACTCTAGAAAGACCTGGACAAAACAATATCAGGAGATTTTAAATAGAAACATCGCATCACGGTCATTAAAAAAAGAACTAACTCTTAGTTATATATAATACATAATCAGCAAAGCATTTCAGTTCTGAAAATATACACAATACTCGATAACGATTACCAGCGATTATCAGGGATTATACTGTTGTAACACACTTTGTATTCTTTCAGGCAGAAGATACAGTTGCTACAATCGCCTCATTTACCTTACTGATGTTAGGCATGCACGAGGATGTCCAGAACAAAGTATCGGAAGAACAGCGGATCATTTTCAACAGTGATCCTGAAATAGCAACTGCGCCTCACCATCTATCAAATATGATCTATTTGAATATGGTAATAAAGGAAGTCCTTCGATTGTTCCCAATTGCCCCAGTCTTGGTACGAAAACTAGACCAGGATTTAGTAGTCGGTAAGCCACTTTCATCACATACTTTTGGTTAAAACGGCATGCTCATTAATTCCCAAAATTAATGTGTCCAGTACCTGACCATGTCGTCCCTTGTCTCACAAAGGGCTATCTACTTTTTATCAAACGTTCAGGAAGAAAAAAATACATTTATTGCATATCACGGAACAATCAAATATGGTAATGAATTTATAATTAAGATTTTCAGGATTGATTCAACAGGATGTAATATTTGCACCCAGTTCAAACACAGAGATATCAGTATAGAGCTAATATTCACGTTTGCCACTCAGATGGAGCAAGCAATTCTATATAAGCTAGAACCGGACTCATAAATTGTATTTTTTCAACATATGCCAATTTATGAAATAAGGGATATCATATAATTTTAAATGATATTGGCTTTCTAGTCAATCTATTATGTATGTATACATTTTATTGGCCATATTTTAAAGGAACGGATATATATTGCTAGGAATGATAGGATACCAGTCTTGAAACGCGTCGATATATTTCCCTAATTATATTTGCATATAAATTAATTCAAGGAACTATTTATTTGCCAGAGATAAATAAAATACAAACGGAGCTGCCATGGAATTCACCGACCGGAGTCGGGCCCATCATAATACTATTTTATTTTTTATTTTTTTTACACTTCTGGGGGGTGAGCAGTGGATTCCGGACTTACGAACCGGCTGTGGTAGGTCTAGGACAGCTGTCTTGCCACATGTGAGCGTTCACCTTACCACCCATTCACTCCCCCTTCGAAGCCATAGAATTTGAGATGCAGAAATAGCGGTTTTAGATATTTTTTCTAGAAAGGAGTTGATTATTTTCCTGGAGAGACCAAGATCTTTAAAAAGGTGAAACAAAGATTTAGCTGGCAGGCCACGAGCGCCTACTTCCACCGCGTGAAGGTGAACAGTGAAGCCGTTCCGGGTGACGGCATTTGCGAGGTCATGGTATTTATTTAATTTGTACTCGTGGTCTTTTGGAATATTTGATTCCCATGGAACAGTTAATTCTACGATAAGGACCATCTTCCGAGATAGAGAGTAAAGAGTTATATCTGGATGCAGGGCTGTGCATCCGAGACTTTCAGGGAATTTATACTGCTTAGAGACCGAATCGACCTCCATAATCCAATCTGAAGCTTTCTCGATTATTGAGAAAGGTTTTGCAGTGAGATGTTTTTTGCCTTTAGAGCCAACCCGCACAAACTGTATTGGGGGTTTGGAGGATACTGTGGAACCCTTGTTGGCACGAGCCACTGAGAGGCTAAATACCTCGCGAATAACAGCAAGGACTTTGTCGTGGCGGTAAGTGTACCGTCCTTGATCCAAGGCCACCTTGCAGCCAGCTAGAACATGTCTAGCTGTGCAAGGGGTGTTGCTACAAAGGGGACATGAACTATCCTCGGCATAGCTCCAACGAGCGAGGTTACTGGGGTCTGGAAGTGTATGCTGAAAGGCATTTAAATAAAATTTCAGCATCTCTGGCGTCGTCATACAACATTACTTTCCAGTGCATTGGAGGAGGAATGCAAAAGTCTCCAATTGTTGTCCAATCATTCTGGCATTGAAGGCCAATAGCATGAGCCATACTTTTGCTGTCGTAATCTCCCCGCAAGAGAGACTTCTTCAAGTCCACATCGCTCATGGTTGTACTGCCATACCCCAGACCAGTGCCATTCTGGCTGATTCCAGTAAGGAACTTTTTGTGGAAGTCAACGCGGGCTTGTAGATCATTTGACTCACTACGGCCACTTACTACTACTTACTATGTCAGTTTGAATTGTACGTACCGGTAAATTACACAGCGAGATCGCATCTATTGTTTAATGTGCCATACCATCATACAAATATTTTTGTAGAAGTGGGAAGGGTTATAGCTCTTCTTAATTCCTTACCCACAGAAATAGACATCTTTTGTATATCCCTTTGGCAGCTAAAAAGTCAACTCCCTGCTATCTCATGTTTATCATAATCTGTCTTTTATTTATTTTTATATTTTTGTTTTTTTTTTTTCTTGTTCAATGTTAGCATTAATTTAGTTATGTAATTCATTTATTTTTAGACTTACACTCTATCTTTAATATTAAAGGGCGAATTGGATTCGTCTGTAATGCTCTTGAATAATATTTGAAACTAATAAATAAATATAAATAAATTAACACAAGCACGAAATAATAAAATACTCAACCTTTCGTCAGAATTACACTTGCCGTCTTCACAGGAAGAATGGTAGAAGAATGTTTCTCATCACTATTATTATATCAAACCTCTAAAGAATTTGTAGTTCATAATATTTTTACATGTTTATGTCTATTCCATAATAAATCACCAAATCTGATTTTTTATATAGCTACAGAAATTTTACAGAAATTATTTTATCGTTTTTTAAATATTGGTGTTTCACATAACGTAATTTAAGTCTTACGTAATTGGCTGTAACAACAAGTCTTATAAAATTACTAAATTTCCTTTTTTTTTTTAAATGCCACTTCATGCATAAATTTTTTTAAAACAGACGGCATCCATGCTAATTCTAGTGTCAAATTAGAAAAAAATGTTTTTTGACACATTTTTGACACTTGAAAGTAAGCTCAAAAGTTCTAGAGTATTGAAAAGTTTAAATCAGAACTGAAATGGCTATAATAATATGGCCAGGTATTTACCATGGGTATAATAATATGGCCAGGTGTTTACCGTGGGTATAATAATATGGCCAGGTATTTATTGTGGGTATAATATGGCCAGGTATTTACCGTGGGTATAATATGGCCAGGTATTTACCGTGGGTATAATAATAAGGCCAGGTATCAGCAAAATTTTTGAAAAATTACTTCTTATCCGACTTGTTAATTTCTTTGCTGAAAACCAAATCCTGTCTAAAAAACAATTTGGATTTCAAAAAAAACCCCCCTACGCAAGATGCAATCGCCAGTCTAATTAAAAAAACACTACTTGGGCTAGACAATATGAAAAAAACCGTAGGCATTTTCTGTGACCTCTCTAAGGCTTTTGATTGCGTAGACCACTCAATTCTACTTGAAAAATTGGAATATTACGGCATTAGGAATAAGGAACTGCAACTCATGGAATCTTATTTGCAAGAACGCACTCAGAGTACGCAAGTCAAAAATAGCAAGAGCGCGCCACAGAATATCCGCAAAGGTGTTCCTCAAGGATCGATACTTGGACCATTTCTCTTCCTCGTCTATATTAATGACATCCCAGAGTGCCTGAAATCCGTGGATGATGAAATCATTTTATTCGCCGATGATACTTCACTTCTTTTTAGCGATAAAAATAAAGACACTTTGGCCCAAAGAATAAAAGAAACAATAGACAGGCTTAGTATATGGTTCCAAGTTAATAAATTGTCACTTAACGTAAATAAATCAAAATCAATATGCTTCTCTTTGCGGCCGTCTGATTATAACGAAATAGACGTATACTTTGGGTCTGACCAACTAGAAAATGTCTCCTCCACGAAATTTCTCGGATTAGAAATCGATCAAAAATTACAATGGTCTGATCACTTAAATGATCTCAGTAAAAAATTATGCAGTGCCATATTCGCCATTAGAAATATGAGAAGTTTATGCGGTTTTGAAGCAGCGAAATCCGTTTATTTTGCATATTTCCACTCCCTAATAACGTATGGCCTACTGTTTTGGGGAATGGCACCAAACTCAAAAAGAATTTTTCTCCTCCAGAAAAGAGCGGTAGGTACGCAGTTTATATAGAGTCTCACCAAGAAGTTCTTGTAAGCCGCTATTTGTAAAATCAGGAATAATGACTCTATTTTCTTCTTACATCTACCAAAATATTATGTACGCTCGTAGACACCTAACAGAAGCTCCGGTGAATAGTGATTTTCATCATCACGATACGAGGAATAAATCCAATCTCCACATAAACCGACAGCGACTTAGCAAAGTGCGAAACAGTTTTATTCACCAAAATTTGTCCTATAATAAGATTCCAGAGCAAATGAAAAGCCTTGGAGAGGACCAATTTAAAAAGATAATTATACATAATTTGGTAAGAAACCCAATTTATGGTATAAGGGAGTTTGAAAATTCTGAGTTTATTTTCCATGTTGATGATTAATGAAATGCGTAAAGTTTTAAACATAATGGTATTATGATAGCTGACATTCTAATTTTCATATAATTAAATTCATTTTTTAAAAAAAAATACGAAGGCATATTGCTGGATTGGCAACAAAATATATATTTTTTGATTATTCTACATAGAATTTGCATTTCTATTTTAATATATTATTCTCCCTGACTCATCACATTAGCATATTTTGATTATTTGTATGTAGGTAATATTGAATAATATAATATTACAGCCATGACAACTATCACGATAGTTATGTTTATAATAATGAAATTTTTAGCATTTAATTTTGTGACGCATCCAAGTGTAGGAATGCCTATCTACTGGAGTAGTTGATTGTATTGTATTGTATTGTATTTACCGTGGGTATAATAATATGGCCAATACATTTATGTATTATGATTATAAATTTCAGGACATCACAATTTACCAGAAGGAATCAACGTAATGATCATGGCCTACAAAACGCACAAAGATCCAGCAATATGGGACGAGCCGGAGAAATTTATCCCAGAAAGATTTTCCAGTGAAAATGTCACGAAACGTCATCCGTATGCGTTTATCCCTTTCAGCGGCGGTTCTAGGAGCTGTATTGGTGATTCATTTATTAAGATTTATATTGTCTCTTCTTTATTTTATTTCATTGCAAGGAAAACTTTTCAGGAAAACAATTTGCGTATTCAGCTTTAAAGTGCCTCATCAGCAACATAGTAAGGAGATACACAGTCCACAGTAACTGGAAAATAGATAATTTGAAACTGACAACGGATATATCGATCCGATCAACCAACGGATACTTCGTGACATTAAACAAAAGAACTTAATAATTTAAAATCCAATTAGCGTGTTAATTATTTTATTCGTGTTAAGCAAACATTAAATTAAATCCGAAGAATACTGAACGAAATGCAACATAGAAGTTTAATAACATGTCTCCTCGCAAAATGTATTTTATTTAAGCATAGGAAGTGGTTTTTATTTTTACGCATTAGAATAGCAATAATTTTACTGGTGTCATCGCTCTTCAAAGAAATAAAGTGATGTTGTGATTTAGCACGGTCTCCTATCTTGAGTGCGTCTTCTCGGCGCAGCCTTCAGGATGTTGTCGACGCGTAAAATCATTTCGGCAGCTTCGGTGGCAGACAACAAAACTTGGCGTTTCACGAGGTACGATTCAGTGATGCCTAGTTTCTTCATGCAACCGACATTTCCCTCCTCCATATCTAGATAAAAAACATTAAAACAGTTTTAACACATACTGATTAATTAGCTGAAACATACTAGGACTTTTTAAGACTAGATGTGCGGCATGGTAGCTCAGTGCGGCTTCAGAACGCCGTTTTAAACACCTCAGCTTAACAATTGGCTTTTCTTTTTCAGTTATTTTTCCAGATGGTGTAAAAAAATCATTTAGCTTTTGCATGAAAATTGTTGGGACATCCGCAAGTATTTATTTTATATTATATTTTTTCCTTGAGATTGTGGTTGTTTTGGTGATTTGATGTATTTGTGTATTTGTATTGATGTTTTGATATATTTGTAAAATATTTGCTATCAAATTTCGAAATGTTTTTCTGGGACGGTGTCTGAGGAATAGAATGAGATAAAATTATTGTTTTAAATATTGTTTCCCATTCAAATATTATATGATTTAGTTAAAATATGCTGAATGTTAGAAGTAATTGTTTTCCGATAAAGGTGATACTGAAGATATTGGTTACATCAAGTCATATTAATGGGGATGTGAAGAAACTATTTACTTTGAATGTAGTTAGAAAGTGTGTATTTTCTTGAAGAAATCTTTATATATTTATTTTTATTTATTTATTTGTATCAAACATAATTATAAAACACATAAAAAAGGTCATACCAAGTAATGGTGCGAAGAAACAACAGCCCACATTCACATGACCATGCTCAGCGCATACCCAACTAGGCCAAATATAGACTGTATCTGGGCATACGACTTATTTTCTGACTTAGGTGGAGAATGTTGGTTAGTTAGTTAGTTAGTTATACTGGGCGTTCCTCCGCAAGTCGACATCCAGTGTGCCTATTTTGCGTGTAACGGGGGTAGCGCTATTCCACCCACCCCAGCTCCTCGACGAAAGCCAGCAGGGCTTTCAGGTTTCCTGCCGCCTCGCTCAGGGTGCCTGGGGTCCCAAGGTGTTTTGTCCTGTATACTTCTACCTGTTTACAATCTAGCAGAATGTGTTTTGTGGTTTCTTCCGCCTCCATGCATGCTCTGCACATAGGGCTATTCGTTCCGCCCATTTTGAAGAGGTGTTTGTTTAGTGTGTTGTGTCCTGTTATCAGTCCCACTAGTTTGCGTAGTTGGGGCCTTTTTGTCCTTAGAAGTGTTTTGGTAAGTTTGTGGTTGTATTCCATTACTATTTCTTTGGTTTGTCTGCAGGTGTCTATCTCTTTCCAGTGTGTTTGATGTAGTTGTTTGTAGTGGTTGTCAAGTTGGTTGTTTATGTGCGAGTAGGGTAGGGGCACGATAGGTTCGGGTCCGTATGCCGGTGTGTTTGAGCCCTTACGGGCTAGTTCATCCGCAGCATCGTTTCCTCTTGAGTTACTGTGTCCCTTGATCCATTTCAGTGTCACCTTATTGCCTTTTCCGCATACCTCGAGGAGGCTTTGGTGGCATTCGTATATGAGCCCAGATGTAAATCTATCGCTTCCCAGTGCCTGTAGCACTGACCTGCTGTCCGATAGAATACATATGTTTTCGTGTTTTAGCTGCCGCTGTTTCACTGCGTTGCAAGCTTCTATTATTCCCATACATTATGCTTGGAAAACTGTGTTGTGTGCTCCGAGTGGTTTGAAGATGTGTATATTTAGGTATTCCGAGAAGACACCACATCCTGTACCTTTGTTGGTTTTTGATCCATCTGTGTAGATTCTTAGGTCCGTTTGATTCAGTGCTTCTTTTGAGTCTTCTGTTAATGATATGGCATATTCTTTCCAGAAGATCATAGTTTTGGGTATTCTGTCGATTGCCGCATCCAGCATTGGACAACTTGACAGTATATTATCATATATATTCGTGTGCGGTGTTTTATATTTGGTCCATAAGTTTAGATTCTTTAGACGAGTAGCCGTTGCGGCTGCTTCTTTTTGTAAATGTAGGTGTAGTGGTAGAAGCCCTAGCATGATTTCCAGCGCCGCTGTCGGAGTTGTTCTCATGCAGCCGGTCGCTGCTATACATGCTAGCCTTTGCACTTTCTGTAATTTGTTGATTGCAGTAGTAAGTTGGGTGCGGGGCCACCATACTACAGCTCCGTAGCTTATCATTGGTATTATTATCATTTTGTACAGCCACAGTATAATGTGTGGGGCTAGTCCCCATTTCTTGCCCACCATTCTTCGGCATTGTTAGAAGGCGACTGTTGCTTTGTTTAGTTTGTTGGAAGAGATGTTTGGAGAATGTTGGAAGAGATGATTCAAATTAGATTAGTTTCAAAAAAAATGATAATTAAGTTTATAAATATTTATTCGATTGGAATTGCTTTTTTTTTAAGTGTAAATTTTGATAATTTCAATAGTATTTGTAAAGTTTATAAATGCGCAGAGATATTTATGTTGTTAGCCATTTTGGTATTGATACTTTATTATTATTATAAAATCAACAAATTTACCGCGTGAAGTTTGTGGCACTTGATGTTTAGGCGACGTTGCAGTGAAAATAGTGTGCACAGCGGTTTTTCAAAATTCGCACACGCCGAATCCGCCGCTCCACCACAGCCATAATTTGCGGAGTAATAGCAGCAGTTTGCCGCCTACCCGCAGAACAACGAATGACGATTGACAGTACTTTAGTCTACCATGTACAACGGCGGCTGCAACGTCGCCGAAACATCGGATGCCACAAACTTCACATGGTAAATTTGTTTTAACGTATTTATAATGTCAAACAACTGTGGCAGTTTCGATTTCATATTATTATTATTGTTTAGCAACGTAATTGGTGAGGAGTTGATTATTGATTGATTATGGAGTTGATTATGTAAATGGACGGTTCGATATTTTTTTGTATTGATATTATTTTAAAGGGTTCTAATCTTGCGCATAAATATAGGATTTTTTAGATTGGGTGTTGGAATTCAACAACACTGTTCGGAGGTCTAAGGTAAAGTGGGTACTTTCTTATAAAACTTTCAAAGAAAACAAACGAAGGACATTATTCTCCTATCGTTAAGGCGGTCGGAAAAGCCGACGGCGGAATAGGGAACGGATACGTACTCTAGATAAGTAGACTTTTCATAAGCCTCAATAGTGCAAATCTAATAGTATGTTCCCACTCGTACACTTTCGTCATATTGTGTCGTCTTTCAATTTCATCTTGTGTCTAGCATATGCTTTATTGAATGCCTCAAGGCGCATGCAGCTATATGTCTACACTTATGCGCTTTCGCCTATTCAATTGTGATCACTGACAGTACCCGTTAGAGATTACGATGAACTAGTGTGAGCTTGCAGTAATCGTTGAGGTTCCTTGGAGAAGTATGACTGTAGGCTTTTTATCTTGATTTTGACTTTATTCATATTAAAATTGTATTTTTGGCCCAGAGCAGTCAGAGGTGTTCCTTTTTATTTTATTGTTGTAATGTATTATAATTTTGGTTCTATAATATAGGACAATTTTGATAATGTTATATAAATCGAAACGTTTTCTTTATCTTCTGCCATTTTGTGTCGCAAGCCTATTCACAGGGTGCCCGATTGGCGTGCGCTGTAGTGTTAAATGCATGCGTCAGAGGAAAGCGCAAGAGGAAGATGAAAGCGTACGAGTGGGGACATACCTTAAAGGTACGTCCCCATTTGTCTGCTTTTGTTTTCATCATGCGTTGTCACTTTCAATTTCATTTTACGTCTAGAGTCTAGTGCATGGTTTATCGAATGCCTCAAGATGCATGCAGTTATACGTTTAGATTTATGCGCAATTGTCTATTTACTGACAATACGCAGTGGACATTACGATGGACGAGTGTGAACTCGTAGCGATCGGCGTGAAAAAAAAATTCGAACACTGGCGAACAATTCGGTTGAAAGAATATTTGAAGAAATGTAATTTTTAAATATTGAAAGATTCGGTGGAAAATCATGACATCGTATTCAAAAACTTTACTCGAATGTCAAAAGTAAATTTCTATGAGCTTTTAAAAATATCGGAAAGAAAAATTGGCATTTTGCGTCGCAAGATGTACGGAGCGACGCACGCCTATCCGCAGGGCGCCGGAACGGCGCGCGTCGAGGCATGTGCCGTCGTTAAGACTAGTTTTGACGAGTGCGCTATTGCACGCGCTGCGGTATTGCACGCGCGCGTTAGAGGAAGGGTCGAGACGAAGACCGAATCGGAGGAGCGAGCGCGTACCTCGAGGACGCGGCGGTCGGTCGATTCGTCGATGAGAAATTACAATTTGCGTCTTCGATCGCATCGAAGAGAACCGATCCGACTCGCAGTTTGAGGTTTTTATTTTTTGAAACACTTCATAATTCTCGGAATCTTCGATTAGTTTCATACGGGAGGGGCAGCGGGGTGCGGGGGTGGAGGGCTACGTTTTGAAATAATTGCGGCGGCTCACCCAGGCCCTGCGTGCTGTGGCCGTCGGCGTGGGCGGCGCGCAGGCGGGCCACCAGCTGCGGCCCGTCCAGGCCGGCGTTGTCGGCCACGGCCATGGGCAGGCGCCGCAGGGCCGCGGCCAGCGCGTCGGCGGCCGCGGCCGGCTTGCCCGCGATGCGCGCCGCCGCCCGCGCCGCCGCCTCCGCCATCAGCATCTCCGCCGCGCCGCCGCCCAGCACGGCCCGCGGGTCGCGCACCGCCGCCGACACCGCGCACACCTGCAAGCCCGGAACGCCTCAGACGGATCCTCGGGCGGGAGCCCCTCTCCCGACGGACCCGCTGCCTCGGCGGCCCCCCGAGATACGCTTCGGAAATTGAGACCGCGACTCCCGACGATCCGAGGACCGTCCTCGCTCGGAAAGAAAGACTCGCAGAACGACTCCGAGCGCAAACGGTCGAATCGAAAACGCCGCAGAGACGGAACGAGACGGTCGACATCGGATAACGCCGAAGCGAAGGCCGTCGCCGAAGAAAATCAGCCGCGCGGCGGACGACCTCGTCCCGAATCTCGATCTTCGCGATTCCTCTACGATCCGAGTGCGGACGATATCGGATTGCAAATCGACAGGTATCGCTACGATTCCCTCGTCGATACGAAACCGAAAACTCGCTAGACGGCCGATAGAGCGGCCCGCGACCGATTCCCTCTCTATAAATCCTTCGAAAACGCGGCTAATCGTCTTCGCGAAAAAGAAGAAACGAGAGCCGAAAACACCTACACTCTTCAATTAGACGCTAAAATTATCAATCGATAATCATATCGATGTATAACATCTAATTATAATTCTAAATAGCAAATTCGATTAAGAAACAAATCAAAATGAATAAATCGCACAAAATCGCAACCTTTTAAAAATATAAAATGCTAACCGAAAAAATGTATTTATTATTTTACTTCTTTTTTTCCCCTCCAAATATCTAAACCCACATTAGACAACGGAAAGACAAATAAAGGAGATAGCTGCATCGTCCAGATTTTAAAATGAGCGAGATAAATTATACAAATGTTTTCAAAAGCATTGACTAAATTCATTGCATTCGTCCTAACGCTTGAAAAAAGAAAATAATACATAAATAAAATCCAAAGATTTTTTTTTCTCAAATGGGCGGAAATGGATAACCTGCTTTTCCCAAATTTTGTTATCCGCCGTTTTAGTGTTAACTACACTACTAAAAATGGATAGAAACAAAATGCTACCCCAATACACTTTCGCAAAAAAAGTATAGTGTCCCGAAGATAATAATGTTATTCATATAAATGTATCCAATATAACAATAATTCAAAGACAAAGGAAAGACTAGTGCTAATGTATACTCTCAATCCCTAGGACTAAGATCAAATAATCCCTGGAACCCACCTCTATGTATGATTTTCCAAGTAGAAACCTCAGCTTTATAACTGAGGTTTCTAGAGATTTTTGAGAAGTTTTATATTAAAGACAGGAGTAATAGAAAAAAAGGAAAGTGACATGCATACGGAATATCCAAGACCTAAAATACTTTTTGTGCAACAAACTAAACCAGAGCAATTGAAAAATTTCTTTTAATGGAAGATTTTCTTTTAATGTTAGATTATTCCTGTATGGGTTATTATTATTTATTATTTCTTGAGTGGGGCTTTTCTAAGGTCTTTATGAGCCTTGTAACACTGCGACCATTGCTGATCTATTGTGCTCGCCACCTACTATAGTTCTGTGCTAAGCCTCGTGTCATTTAAGAACCGCAGCAGGCTTTTGGCGCCAGATTGTTTTACCTCCTCAGGTTGGAGGTAGTGACCACCCAGGTGGGTGTATCTTTTACGCATCAGCGGGCCACACTCGCACATGAGGTGCTGGGGAGTTTCCTCTGCCCCTTGGCAGAACCTGCACATTTTTGTGTCTTTGAGCTTGAGGTTGAACATGTGTTTGTTCAGGCCACAATGCCCCGTGAGCGCCCTTACCAGTATGCGTAGATTGTTCCTATTTAGCGATAGGGCCTCACGGGCCGTCTTACGGTCGTAAGGCTTAATAAGCGCTTTGGAATGATTCAACCCTGGCGAGTTGTTCCAGTGGTTGACGGATTGTTCTAAACACATTTGTTTGAGCATTAGGTTTGCAAGGCTTTTTGGTACGCCACAGCAAGGTTCAGAGCCGTATAACGTTCCCTTTGCTCCCGTCCTAGCAAGTTCGTCGGCTTTTTCATTTCCCTCGATTCCTGCATGGCCGGGAACCCATCTTAGAATTACCCTGTTCTTTTCGCCCAGGGAATTCAGTAGTGATATGCAGTTTTGCACTAGCTTTGAATTAATGGTATTCGAGGCTAGTGCCATAAGAGCTGCTTCGCTATCCGAGTGGATATAGATACGGTGGTTGGCGTAGTCCTTTTGGAGGTTGATATCCGCACATTCAATAATGGCGTAAACCTCCGCTTGGAATATGGAGGCGTATTTTCCCAAGTTTACACTTCTTTCGAAGTTTGGTCGCTCTCCATATATACCACAGCCTACGTCAAGTCCCGATTTGGACCCGCTAGCCTTAGGGAGCCAATGGGAGGCCGGTAGCCTTAAATGGTCAGTATACCATTTAAGGCTACCGGCCTCCCATTGCAGTTGGCTTTTTAGCCAGTCGTCTCTGGGCGGCAGTTCCACTGTAAAAAGTTTTCCAAAGTTTAGGAGTGGGAGCATGGTGTCTGATACCATGTTGAGGGTTGGATTTTCACTGACTGAGTCAAGAACTGATCTTAGTGCTTGTGAGATCCAGTTTACCTTCTCTCGGGCAGATAGCCTGTACATGCTGGCTTTCGCCACCTGTTGCAAATGAATGTGTAGGGGCGGTAAGTTCAGCAGTGCATCTAGAGCTGCTCCAGGAGTGGAGGACATTGCGCCAGTTGTCATGAGGCACGCCGTGCTTTGGATATTGTTTAGTTTGGTAATCACAGTTTTCTGGTTGGCTTTGTTGCACCATACCACCGAGGCGTACGAGATTATCGCCTCACAATGGCAGTGTATAGCCAGTGGGAGTTAAGGACCCAGTTTTTCCCCGCCAGTCTTCTGCTTATACCCAAAGCACTTTTAGCTTTTTGAATTGTTTTATCTAGGTGGCTGTTCCAGGTGAGTCTCTGGTCGAGCGTGACTCCCAGATACTTTACTTCCTTGGAAGAAGGAATCTGCCGTGGTTTAGGATTGGCATTTTTAGTCCACCTAGTTGACGTTTGTTGGTAAATGGCACGAGGACGGTCTTATCAGCGTTGACCGATAATTCGTTCTCTCTGCACCAATTGCTAACGATTGTTAACGCTTTTTGCATTATGTGTGAGATCGTGTTTTGGCAGAAGCCTCGGACAATGACTACTAGGTTATCAGCATAGCCCTGTGTGTCTATCCTGGCCTCTGCCATCCTATGCAGGAGTTGATCTATTGCAAGAGTCCATAGTAGGGGCGAGAGTAGTGGTGACTTCAAGGTTTGTTCCGTGAAGAGCTACCTTGGCCGTGCGGTTTGAGAGCATCGCTTTCACCCATCTGGTTGTGGTGTTGTCAACTTGTTTTGACTCTAGCCCCTTCACCAGTGATTTAATAGGGGTTTTGTCGAAGGCGCCCTCAATGTCTAAAAATGCGCATACTGCGATTTCTTTGTCTTCCAACGCCTTTTCCACTCTGTCTACTAGGTAGAGCAGAGCGGTTTCCGTGGATTTACCTCTGCGGTAGGCGTGTTGGTTACAGCTGATAGGATTGACCGTTAGGATTTTTTCCCTGATATAGCTATCCAGTATCTTTTCCATCGCTTTCAGTAGAAAGGATGTGAGGCTAATTGGCCTGAAGGACTTTGACAGTGCGTAGTCCTTCCTGCCAGCCTTGGGTATGAATAGCACTTTGACCTTGGTCCATTCTTCTGGTATATGTCCCCAGGCATAGCTTGCTCTGAAGATTTTAACCAGATATGGGGTTAGAATGTCGATACCCTGTTGCAAAAGCACGGGCATGATTCCATCGTCCCCGCATGATTTGTAAGGTTTAAAGGATTTTACGGCCCATTTAACTTGATCAGGCCTTATGATTCTAGCAGCCCTACTCCAGTCCTCGTTTCGAGGTCTGTATGGAGCAGTGGCGGCGTTGCTAGTTATCATGTATGGGTTACTGTTCTACATGAAAAATTTAATTCAAAATAAATTACAACTTTTTCGTATTTAGGCTACGGTTAGTGAGGAAAAATCATTTCTTTTTCAACTTTACGATATTATATTTTTTTTTATTCTCAGCAACGAAGGCCGAAATCAGAAAAAGGTGTGCATGATTTTTAAATCACTTTTTCATGTAAAATAAACAGCCATACAGAAAAATACATTTCTAAAAAAATATTCAATATATTTTTTTCCTTTTTCGAAATCTATTTTTGTTGGTTTTATTTTTGTTTAGTTTGATGCACCAAATCGCTAATTAATCTTTCGTAAGCCAGTCATTCCACGAAAAAAAATTCGAAGCCCTAGAAAATGTGTTTGTAGAAGGTGTTTGCAAACATACTAATATATACCGGTGGATTATCCAATGGCGGTCTTCAATCGGGCTTTAACTGCAGTGGAGGTAGAAGTAGAGCCGATAATTGCATAAATACGGATATAATACGGATAATACGAAAAACGTCGATCAGCGGGCGTGGCCACCCAGGGGTTAAAACACCTCTATATATACAAACAGGAGCTACAGGCCAAACATCTAAATTAATTAAAGAATGCCATGGGGCACTTAAAGATATCACACATGGGTAAACAGACAGAGCGGAGTGAGAGGTAATGAAGAAGCGGATAGACTTGCAGGGCAGGTATGGTCACACCAAGCAATCGGAGCGGAGTCCACTTTTCCGCTGGCGAGGGGCACACGAGCACTACCTCGTGTAACCTCAGTCACTCACATGCGCGAAAACATTCGTACATTGCACAAATGTTTTTACGCATGTGTAGAGCCGTCAGCGAATACGCAGTGTTATACTCAGCAAATATGCAAAGTTATTCGCATACTCATTCGCGAACCCATTTGCAATCCCTCCTACATTTGTTCACAAATGCCTCAGTCTTGCTTGCAATATATGAGTTTTCTTTTTAAGATTTTATATGGTAGGTTCGCTCTGTTCACATTGTTGTTATTCCAATCCGAAGTCCGGTTGTTCTATCATGTGGCTTGTTTATGCGTACACAGCAGGCGCGACTCCCGAAACGTGCATTACGTTCACAATCGCAACTGCGAATGTGCAGGAGACGAAGCTTCGAGGTTCGCGCGCTTTGATATGCGTCGAAAAACTGACACGGTTTGGAATATGGCGAATGCAGCTAAAAACTTCGCAGGTTCATTTGCAAATGCCGTTCTACACTTGGGGGTTTGCATATTCGTGCAAATGTGTGGGACCGGCATAAAATGAGGAGAGGAGTGGACAAAGCGCATGTGGAGGGAGACTAGCATGAGGCAAGCAAAAATGGCCATTAGGAAACCCATAGTAAGATTACCACTTTACTGTCTGACACTTTCCAGGGATAACTAGAGGAAAACAGTGGGCAATGAGTAAAAATAATTGTGTCACTGAGGGGTAAAAAATAAATAAAGCTCAAACCGCATCATGCAGAGATCGCTCAGCCTCATCGATGATCTGCTTTGTGGCGCCCCTAATAACAATGGTACACGCCGAACCGAGCGCCACCCCTGAAAATCTGATCAGCGTATCTTCTCCGATCATGACCTCTTCGATGACATCGCAGTATCCGAGCTTCACCTTGTCGGGGGTTTCGAATGTCGAAACGATATCTCCGCCGGTAACGAGTGCGAGACGTTCAATACCCTGGAAATAAAAACGTTTCTTACTTCAAGTAAAGAAGTATGTATTAGATCTTTGAGGTTTTCATATCTAATGTTTGTTTTCATCGAGGTACACAAAATCATACATAATATATTATACAAATCATTATCGAGACAACAAAAAAAGATTATGGGAGTGGAGTTGAATAATGTGGGTACTCTATGTAAATGTGGATATTCTATGTAAAATAAATCTTTCTGGACCCGGTTTTGTTGCATAGGTATAGAATGTGGCAGAATCAGGGTGTAAAAAGAGAGAATAGTTTAACGAGGGTGATGCTTTAATAACAGTTCTTTGTTAGGGCCTGAATTATACTCAGCAATAGCTTTAACCTCATATCTGATTAAACCATTCCACGTAGTTGTGTAAATAGTAAATAGACAATGCTTCTTAAAGTAAAGCTTTGCGTCGCAACCACAGATATACTAGAATAGACCACACGACCATCCTGAGAAATCGATGGAGGAATAGAAAGAGAAAGCTGCGTATGGGCCCCCTCTATCCTTGTCTGGAATCCACCGTTCACCTCCCAGAAGTGTAATAATTATATATGATGGGCCCGATTTCAGTCGGTGAATTCCATGGCAGCTCCATTTGTATTTTTTTTTTTATTGATAGCTAAATATTAATTCTTTTTAATGCAATACTGAGATAGTAGTTAAAAAAATGCACCTCTTGTTAGAATTACCTTTTCTTGCAATATATAACATTCGCAGGTACACCCCCCCCCCCCCCCCCCCCAGTGTATGATCAACGCCGATGATTTTATGACAAATATGGTAATTGTAAATAAATAAAATTAAAATAAATAAAATACAAACAGAGCTGCCATGGCACTCACCGACCGAAGTCGGGCCCATTTATATACTATTATTACACTTCTGGGGGTGAACGGTGGATTCCGGACTAACGACCGGCTGTGATAGGTTTAGGACAGCTGTCTTGCCATATGTGAGCGTTTACCTTACCACCTATTTACTCCCCTTTCAAAGCCATAGAAGCGTATAAAACGAGTGGTAAGCCATGTGTATTTTGTGTGGCAATATTGTTTGCCCTCGTTATCTATGTTTACCGACCCAATAGAAATAATCCATAGTGAAGTAATTCCTTTTATTTGTCATTTTAGAAAGAGGTATATAAAAACTCCCCAGAGTCAACCGCCTCATATATCACAAGATCACTATCAGTCATTTGTGAAACCCATTCTGGAACAAGCCTATCAGATCTGGAACCCATACTTTAGGAAGGATATCGATCTTCTACAGAAGGTCTAGTGAAGAGCGACTAAAATGGCTTTTAACTTGATGCATCCCAACATACAAGGAAAGATGGACCAGTCTTGCGCAACGCAGGGCACGGGGTGAATTAATCGAGACATATAAGATCCTGACTGCATCGTATGATGTTCCTGAGTTGTAGACTATCTACACCATGAACACCAACACACATCTGCGTGGGCATCATCTGAAACTCCGGCGCAAATCATTTCATATATGGAGGTCGATTCGGTCTCTAAGCAGTATAAATTCCCTGAAAGTCTCGGATGCACAGCCCTGCGTCCAGATATAACTCTTCACTCTCTATCTCGGAAGATGGCCCTTATCGTAGAATTAACTGTTCCATGGCAACCAAATATCCCAAAAGACCACAAGTACAAATTAAAAAAAAACCATGATCTCGCAAATGCCGTCACCAGGAACGGCTTTACTGTTCACCTTCACGCGGTGGAAGTTGGCGCTCGTGGCCTGCCAGCTAAATCTCTGTTTCACCTTTTTAAAGATCTTGCTCTCCAGGAAAATAATCAACTCCTTCTTAGAAAAATTATCTAAAACCGCGATTTCCGCATCTCAAATTTTATGGCTTCGAAGGGGGAGTGAATGGGTGGTAAGGTGACGCTCACATGTGGCAAGACAGCTGTCCTAAACCTACCACAGCCGGTCGTTAGTTCGGAATCCACTGCTCACCCCCCAGAAGTGTAATAACACTATATGATGGGCCCGACTTCGGTCGGTGAATTCCATGGCAGCTCCGTTTGTATTTAATTTACTAAGAAACATTTCTTCAGCAGAAAAGTAGAAATCGAATGGATTAGTGCCAAGTGTCAAAAATGTAATGCAGGCACGGACCCAGACTCATCAGATTAAGCTTCCTGTCTGTTAAATATATAATAATAAAGTCTGGCAAATTCTAGCACACCAGTGCGCTTATATACACTGTATGGGTTAAAGTATGCAACAAAGCAGTAGCAGAAGAGGTGGAAAATAATTTTTTTTTTGATAAGAAAAAACTAAAAGGAAATAGGAAAACACAAAATATTACACACCTGAAAGTCGGCATGCTCGATAGCCATAACGCCAGCATCAGCGAACAGCTGCTCCGGGTAGTTGTAGATGAGCTGTCTGTTGATGAAAACATTGCACTCGTGAGCGACAATCTTGTTGACCTTCTCCTTCATCTTCTCGCGCTCTGCTGTCTCCAACTCAGCGATCTTCGCCATGGAGTCAACCTTGATCGTCGATCCGAACACTTTGATCTTGTCCGTGTCCATGGGCGTGTTTGCAATGAGGATTTTTGCCTTTTCTACCCTCTTAGGTTGGTGAACGCCGATCTGCAATATTCAATTATCTATAATAATATGCAGATTGAGAAACGAGGAAATCTAACCGCAGGTTGAAGAGATAAAGAGATAGCTTTTAAGTACAATTAAGTATAATTAATATAACCTTCTTCTCGAGTAGAAAGCCTTCATCCAGGAAAGAGTCTTCCAAAAGCCCGCCCTTAATTTTAATCATCTGAATTGATTTGAGATTTCCAGATCCCTTTAATCTTATGACCGCGTCAACTGCGAGCTTTGTGAAATATCTGAAATAAAAATTCAAGTTCTTAACATAATTATATATAAAATGATTATTTATTGCTCTCGCGAAAAGTATACAACGGTGACTTCAATTTCATTCATTCGTGGCCGCATACCAATTGTATTTTCTATTTTTGCTGTAGGGTGATCTGGTCGATAGTGATATTGGATCAGCAGTAGAAGGTGAATCACTCAATTATCTAGACAAATACATAACATACAATCGCATTTGACGATTCTATACTATCATCTCTACTAAACATCCATGACCGTTTACTGTACCCACCCAAAAATTGTGACAGTTGGATGAACACGACATGGTGGTTTTTGTTTTTTCTCAATTTTCAAAATAAAATACGACTGCAATTTCATTTACAAATAGGTATGCAATATTTACAGTTTCCCGTGAGTGCTGTGGTCAGTTATATCATTACACATAAATTAAGGTAACAATGAAATAAAAATTAAATGTTGGTCTACAACGGTACACAACACATCAAAAGATGTTGGTAGTATCCTAGATCCTCTGTGCACCAAACTTTGAAACTAGATCCGATTGCTTAGTGTTACATTCCTATGATTTATTTTAAGGTTTTTGTATTCTTTGTAAGAAATTATCATTTGGTATTTCACTTTAAATATAAACTGTTCATCCCATTTTTTTTCATGTTTAAAACTAATATTGTTGAGTTTTGAATAAGTGTAGAATAGTACCTTAACCCTTGGAGTAAATGGGTATTTTCATGCATGCATCTGTCTCTTTTGCAGGATTTTCGGCGACATCGACCTTAAAGTACTATAACTACGAAACTACTACACCAATCATCAAAAGAACAACTGCACAATGATTGCATTGAAATTTCGAATATAGAATATTGAAATATCATTTTGTAAAACAATTAGATAATTATGAATAAATATGAGAACGTCAAAGAAGTGAAAAAAACGCGGAACCAAGATCTGGTCGTATCATACTCAACGGATAATTGTTTCAGAACCAGATTTGGTCGTATCATACTCAACGGGTTAATTTTAGTTTTTTAAACCAGTTTCTTTACAACACGGTAGACTCATCTGTCTGGCTATTTTAGCAGCTTGCCCGGGTTGCTAATTAACACCGTTCAGGTTAAATAATAATACTTTATATTTAACTATCATGAAACTATAGTCATATGCTTACACCGGATTCACTGTGTACTACAGTGATCCACCTTTGAGTGAAGGTTGCTCCATGTGTTAACAGTGAATCATTTTTTGGAAGATTATTTGTAACTTTTGGACACAATTCACAAGACTGTCATAAGGGTCAATCTGACAAGCAATGTCAATATATTGGTCATAATGATAAATTCGGACCAATATATTGACATCTTATCAAACCATATGATACGGGAACTCCACGAGATCTATCCTTCCAACGAGGGAATTTTTCAACAGGATCTCGCCCCATGTCATTCTTTGAAAAAAGTGAGACTTTTTCGCACAAAATCAAATTACTGTACTACAATGGCCCGGAAACTTCCCCGATCTAAACCCAATCGAAAGCCTTTGGGCCATTTGCAAAAAACGGCTGTCTAAGATGGATTGTACAACGAAAACCAAGATGTAGTAATTCAAGTCTGGTTTCACGATGATGAACTGAAAGGAAGCTGTCAAAACCTGGTAAATTCTACGCCTACAAGAGTGAGTTCTTATCAACGCAAAAGGAGGACACATTCTATATTAAAACTAAAATCTATAACTACCAGTACTGTTTTTGTATGTTTATGTCCAATAAAGCACTTTTTGAAGAAAAATACTCTGTTCCAATCAATTTGCTCAGTACTGTAGGTCGCAAGCGACTAATTTAGCGTCCTAAGTGTTAAAAAAATTAGGGAATGATATGTCTAATTCATATTTGCACCAAGAAAATCCTCACCAGAACATCAAGAAAATTTGCATATAAGGTCAATGTGAGGTACCAAATTGATCTTGCTTACTCTTTATGCTGGCAGAGAATCTTCGAGCTCAGAGTTGTGCGGGCGATATTTTCCAAATCTTCGCGGAAGAGCTTCTCGTCTTTTGAGTTGTCGAAGGCAGACTTCGTGAGAGCATCCCTAGCGGCTTCGGTAGCAATTCTCCATCCAGCAATTATAGTTTGCGGATGAATTTTCTGCTCAATCAGCTTCTCAGCTTCTCGGAGCATTTCGGCAGCTGAGAGACAAAACAGAACAGAGGGTGACACTTATATTCAAGAATAAATATTAAAAAACTGGGGAGAAGTACATTTATTTATAAAAAACACTGATGGATAAAAAAACTAAAAGTTTTATTGAAAACACACATTTCGGTAGGTGATAATAAATTATTTCTAAACTTAAAAGAATGATACCTATATTTATATTAAAGCCAACTATTTAACTGAAATACTACTGTTTAACTGAAAAAATACTATTTCATTGAAATATTATACAAATAATGTTACTTTTAACAATGTGTTTAGGATTATTTGTGTATTATTCAAAAAGTAGGTAAAAAATCCTTGGGTTTTTTCATTAGACTTCTCTTCTCACTTTCAGATATATTTTGTATTGAATGTAATGTATCAATCAACTTGATCTTGATACATTCTGCAAATGAACTGCTAAATATGAAGGCTCGTGAAGTATGACTTTTTACCAATTCCTTCGTCATACAAACTACAAACCAATCTAAAATAGGCCCCTCAAAAAGATTTTTTTAAATTTAACTTACGGGATACGGCTTGTTGCGTTCGGGCGATAATATAGCAGCCGTATCTTATACGTTCGTATGGGTAGGGCGGTAAATAGTATATTTAACAGGATATTAATAATTTCAAATGAACAACACAGCTAAAAATTTAGGATGAAGAATTAGTTCAACGAACACTCAAATTTATTATATAGCTTTAAATAAGGTTTTTATTTTTTACTACAAAAATAGGTATTATTCTGGTATTGGTACCTTTTCTACATTATTGATGTTTTAACGTCACCCGACTATATTCATAACGCTGATTCCGAAACTGCAATAATCTATTTTCCGCCTCAATAAATAAGCCAGATATAGGCATTTAAAGAAGCGTCAAACCCCTACATTTCAGTAGTTTATTTCTTTTTTTACAACAATTCAGAAACGATTATATAGCGGCAGGTTAGGTTAGTTTTTTTAAACAATCATGAAAACTAATTTATAAATTTAAAAAAAATCTCTTAACCCCTCAAATGTGAGGCGTCCCTTAAGGGATGCCTTGGCAAAATGTATACAAAATGTATATAAATTTATATAAATGTAAATATAAATATAAATGTGCGCCGCTTTATAGTAATCCGCTCTATAGTAATGCTATAGCTCTATAGTAAACCCCGCTCTATGTAAATGTAAATGTAAATGTAAATATAAATTTATATACATTTTGCCGTAGGCAACCCGAGCTAATCGCCATTCATTTGAGGGGTTAAAAACGAGCGTCACCTTTAGTATCCGCCAAATTTAGTAGTTTTTTTTTTAATATACAAAGTACCAATATAATCATCCCCTAAAATATAATAACTATTAGCTATTAGAACTTCTTAATGTCATAAATTTAGTAATATAAAATTATAAAAATTACCAACAATGTAGAACCGGTTCTACATTGTTGATTTTTTAACATCGCCTGACTATATTCACCATACTGATTCGGTATATGTAATCATTATTAGGCCTCAATAAATTAACGAGATATCGGCTTTCAAAGAAGCATCAAACCCATACATTTCGGTAGGTTGATAGTTTTATTTAAATAACACATAAACACATCTATGGGAGTAGGTTAGGTTTTTTTTTTTTAAACAATCCTAAAAACTCAGTTAACCTTTAACTGACGACCTATACGTCTCACAGACGTAATCACTTTTGATTTATTAATATTTTTCAACTCGTGGCACTTGTGGTGTCGCCTCTCCCGTTACCTTCCCCTCCCGGCATCTCTAGCCGCCAGTCAAGGTCGAGCGCTCGGCGAGTGCACAGGTGCCCGTATCGAAGCCATCGCCGTCTCACAGACGTCAGCACGGTGTTAACGCATGAAATTGTGTACGTCTCTTAGTCGTCACCTCGGTGTTTGTGTGAGGAAGCTCATAGTGTCTCATTGACGTTACATCGGTGTCAGAATGCACAAAAAGAAGGATTTGACGTCTAGTAAGTGGAAAAGGCCCGCTATTGATGAAGATTCCATTTCAAAACATTCACCGAAACTTCGATAACAGTGTAGGCCGTTGGACAGTAAGGAAATCTCTGAAATTATAAATGAGTGACGACAATTTTACTGATTTTGATGATGATGTGTGCGATCCTGATTTTCTTTTAGAGAGCAATCACAATACAGAATCTGAACAATCCGACGACGAAGATCAGTCTGTGACTCATCGAATAGAGGAGATTTTCCAAGAAGAACAGCATGACGCAGACGAGTTTATACATGAAGAGGGCAGAGAGGAACAGCATGAAGAAGAACAGGTTAGAAATGAAGAGGCGAGACAGGAACAATGTGACGAGGAAGAGACTAGAAATGACCAAGTTAGCAATATACCCAATAATATATATGAGCCGAATGAAGGATCAACGACAGAGCATCCACGCTACTTTTATAGGAAGAATAGGTTCAAATGGGCATCAGCGGAACCAACTCGAGTGCGTGCGCATAATATTGTCAATGCTGGACAGCAATTAAGTCCGACTGCATTTACATCTTTTGAGGAGTTGTGGAAACTAATGTTTACTCAAAATAATAAATACAAACGGAGCTGCCATGGAATTCACCGACCGGAGTCGGGCCCATCATAATACAATTTTTTACACTTCTGGGGGGTGAGCAGTGGATTCCGGACTTACGAACCGGCTGTGGTAGGTTTAGGACAGCTGTCTTGCCACATGTGAGCGTTCACCTTGCCACCCATTCACTCCCCCTTCGAAGCCATAGAATTTGAGATGCGCAAATCGCAGTTTTAGATAATTTTTCTAAGAAAGAGTTGATTATTTTTCTGGAAAGGCCAAGATCTTTAAAGAGGTGAAATAGAGATTTAGCTGGCAGGCCACGAGCGCCAACTTCCACCGCGTGAAGGTGAACAGTGAAGCCGTTCCGGGTTACGGCATTTGCGAGATCATTGTATTTATTTAATTTGTACTCGTGGTCTTTTGGGATATTTGATTCCCATGGAACAGTTAATTCTACAATAAGAGCCACCTTCCGAGATAGAGAGTAAAGAGTTATATCTGGACGGAGGGCTGTGCATCCGAGACTTTCAGGGAATTTATACTGCTTAGAGACCGAATCAACCTCCAACCTATGATTGAAATTATAGTAAAACGTACCAATGAGAAACTGGATATCTACAGAGCCAAATTCAAAGACACAAGTAGATCTGAACTGGGTTCTACCAATACAACAGAGATAAATGCTTTAATTGGATTATTGTTTTATACATTAGTATTCCAATCCAAGTTAGAGAATGCAGAGTTTATCTTCGCGACAGATGGCACAGGACGGGAAATTTTCCGTTGTGTTATATCTAAGAACAGGTTCTTGGTCTTATTAACTGTTTGCGTTTCGATGACAAACTAACGAGAACTGATAGACTAAAAGATGATAAACTCGCTGCCATTTCAGAACTATTTAACGCATTTATCATTAATTGCAAGCGAAACTATACGTCGGGTACTCACGTTTGCATTGATGAAATGCTAGTGGCGTTTAGAGGATTTATATGCCAAACAAGCCCAACAAGTATGGGCTGAAAGTTCTCTTGCTAGTTGACACGGAAAGTTTTTATGTGGATTCTGGAGGTTGATTCGGTCTCTAAGCAGTATAAATTCCCTGAAAGTCTCGGATGCACAGCCCTCCGTCCATATATAACTCTTTACTCTCTATCTCGGAATAACTTTGGACGAAAAACTAAACTGGAATAAACACCTAGAAAACAAACTAAACAAAGCAACAGTCGCCTTCTGGCAATGCCGAAGAATGGTGGGCAAGAAATGGGGACTAGCCCCACACATTATACTGTGGCTGTACAAAATGATAATAATACCAATGATAAGCTACGGAGCTGTAGTATGGTGGCCCCGCACCCAACTTACTACTGCAATCAACAAATTACAGAAAGTGCAAAGGCTAGCATGTATAGCAGCGACCGGCTGCATGAGAACAACTCCGACAGCGGCGCTGGAAATCATGCTAGGGCTTCTACCACTACACTTACATATACAAAAAGAAGCAGCCGCAACGGCTACTCGTCTAAAGAATCTAAACTTATGGACCAAATATAAAACACCGCACACGAATATATATGATAATATACTGTCAAGCTTTCCAATGCTGGATGCGGCAATCGACAGAATACCCAAAACTATGATCTTCTGGAAAGAATATGCCATATCATTAACAGAAGACTCAAAAGAAGCACTGAATCAAACGGACCTAAGAATCTACACAGATGGATCAAAAACCAACAAAGGTACAGGATGTGGTGTCTTCTCGGAAGACCTAAATATACACATCTCCAAACCACTCGGAGCACACAACACAGTATTCCAAGCAGAATGTATGGGAATAATAGAAGCTTGCAACGCAGTGAAACAGCGGCAGCTAAAACACGAAAACATATGTATTCTATCGGACAGCAGGTCAGTGCTACAGGCACTGGGAAGCGATAGATTTACATCTGGGCTCATATACGAATGCCACCAAAGCCTCCTCGAGGTATGCGGAAAAGGCAATAAGGTGACACTGAAATGGATCAAGTGACACAGTAACTCAAGAGGAAACGATGCTGCGGATGAACTAGCCCGTAAGGGCTCAGACACACCGGCATACGGACCCGAACCTATCGTGCCCCTACCCTACTCGCACATAAACAACCAACTTGACAACCACTACAAACAACTACATCAAACACACTGGAAAGAGATAGACACCTGCAGACAAACCAAAGAAATAGTAGTGGAATACAACCACAAACTTACCAAAACACTTCTAAGGACAAAAAGGCCCCAACTACGCAAACTAGTGGGACTGATAACAGGACACAACACACTAAACAAACACCTCTTCAACATGGGCGGAACGAATAGCCCTATGTGCAGAGCATGCATGGAGGCGGAAGAAACCACAAAACACATTCTGCTAGATTGTAAACAGGTAGAAGTATACAGGACAAAACACCTTGGACTCCAGGCACCCTGCGCGAGGCAGCAGGAAACCTGAAAGCCCTGCTGGCTTTCGTCGAGGAACTGGGGTGGGTGGAATAGCGCTACCCCCGTTACACGCAAAATAGGCACACTGGATGTCGACTTGCGGAGGAACGCCCAGTATAACTAACTAACTCTCTATCTCGGAAGGTGGCTCTTATTGTAGAATTAACTGTTCCATGGGAATCAAATATCCCAAAAGACCACGAGTACAAATTAAATAAATACCATGATCTTACAGAAGTGTAAAAAAATAGTATTATGATGGGCCCGACTCCGGTCGGTGAATTCCATGGCAGCTCCGTTTGTATTTATTGTAAACCCCCTGATCATCAGGATGACAACAACGAAAGAGTTGTGACAGCCGGAGAGACGGTGGACGGCGTGAAAGAACGCATCGGGTCGATGGCCTTGCAAGCCAGACCCGATTATATATAAAGCAAAAAAGAAAAAAAAGGAAATATGCCCCCAAGCGGCCTATCAGGGGGGGAGAATTCCCGCTACCCCAGTTGAAACCCCAAACAACGACACGGCTAAAACGACACCGGACCTTGCTTGCCCTATCTGCGGGAAACAATATAAACGATTAGCATGGTTAAAAAAACACATTGCTGGGCACGATGATAGCGACGCTGCACGTCAGTGTCTTAAACCGTCGCAAGGAGTCACGGACAGAGTTGAACCTCACATGTCCCTTGACTCCACATCTGCCCGCAGTTTGTCACCCGACCGGTCTCCTCTACCCGCGCAAATCGTATCCTTCCCTCCTCTAAAATTCCCTTCACTTGCGAAAGAGGACTGGGAATTTCATAATAATAATTTAACTTCTATTCTTGACCACTCTGTGAACCGTAATGCCCCTGCCAGCGTCCAGCTGTCATCCTTCCAGGTGGCGGTCCATGAATACTTCTCGGGTGTTTACCCAAAATCTACCCATGTCGACCCGGTTCACAGAGAAAACGCATTTAAGGCAAAGCTCCGTAGGCAAAAGCGGCTACTTCGTCGCCAGTTACGTGAAGCCAAGAAAGCCGGGGATAAAGCCCTCTGCCACAACTTCTCGCGCGCGTACCGCTCTATACTAAAACTCATACAGAGCGTAGCAACGCAAAACGACAAGCGCAAGGCAGCATTTCTCAAATCCAAAGAGGAAGCCCGGTTCGACAAAAACCGTTTTAACTACAGCAAAACGGTTTTGTCTGCCGCCAAGGGAAAAATCCAAATCCCGGAAGAAATGGCCACGGAATATTTTTCGACCACGTATGAGGACCCAATGCGGCTCCATAATTACAGCCCTCCGCCGGGCATTACACCTCCGCCCCTGCCTACGGTAGCTTTTGCTTCTCAACCTCCATCTCTAGATGAGATTCTTAATCAAGTAAAGAGGAAGCCGTCGGGCTCTACTCCGGGTCCCGATGGTATTCCCTATTTAGTATACAAAAAATGCCCCTGCCTTCTGCAATATTTAGGATCCATCTTCCGAAATATATGGAATAGCGGTGTAGTCCCACAGAATTTTGGCCGAGCGACAGTCATCTTAATTCCGAAGGTCCCAGTTTGCACCGGACCAAAGGACGCTCGGCCCATTGCTCTCACAGACACTGTGGCCAAAATATTTTTTAGCATAGTCCACACGAGGATGAGCGAATTCATGCACCGGAATGAGTACCTTGGAGTATCAGTTCAAAAAGGCTTCATGCGTGGCGTCTCGGGCTGCCTCGAGCACAATTCTCTCCTGGCTGCTGCCATCAAGGATGCGAGACAGCACGAACGCCAAATCAATGTATGCTGGCTCGACCTAGAGAATGCCTTTGGGTCAGTCCGACACAGTCTCCTCCACTTTGCACTCCGCTGGTACAACTTCCCACCAGTCGTGCGTGACATTGTAGCCTCCTACTACAACTGTCTGACTTTCCATGTTAAAACGCAAGAATGGACTACCCGCTCTATACCATATTCAATTGGACTATTTCAGGGCTGTTGCCTCTCCCCGACGATTTTTAATATAGTTTTTAATATACTGCTGGAAAGCCTGACCCAGTTTGACAGGAAGTGGGGCTACCGTTTTAAAACAGACGGCCAATACACCTCGTCGTGCCTCGCTTTTGCCGACGACCTAACTTTCATCACCAGAAGCCCCAAGCAGCTTTCCCTGCTATTACAGAAAGTGGAGCTTTTCTGCGACTGGTCAGGCTGTATAAAAGTGAAGCCCTCCAAATGTTTTTGCCTTGGACTCGCCCGCATGGGCACAAAATTTACATCCTATGACCCCAAATTGGTCTATAAGGGCTCTAATATCTCCCTTATAGACCCAAACAATCATTTCAAATTCCTCGGCAGAAAAATCACCCATCAGGGAAAAGACGTCTCGGGCGATCATGTTATAGAGCATTTCAAAAGTTGCCTGGCGAAAATAGATGCCTTGCTAATTTCTGGCCCTCGTAAGGCCTGGATCTATGACAATTATCTAACGTCACATTTGTCATGGCCCTTTCTTATTTACGATTTTACCAAAACCCAACTGTCCCGTCTAGATGCGCTGGTGACAGCTAGTTTAAAATCCTGGCTGTCCTTAGCCAAACCAGCTGACCCCTCGACTCTCTTCAGGTCCAAACAAAATTTTGGGCTAGCGCTTAAACTGCCCTCTCTGCTCTACGCCAACTCCAGAATAACCAAAAATTCGATTCTCTGCAATTCCAAAGATCCGGCAATATCGAAGCACGTAATAAGTGGCCGTAGTGATTCAAATGATCTACAAGCCCGCGTAGACTTCCACAAAAAGTTCCTTACTGGAATCAGCCAGAATGGCACTGGTCTGGGGTATGGCAGTACAACCACGAGCGACGTGGACTTGAAGAAGTCTCTTTTGCGGGGAGATTACGACAGCAAGAGTATGGCTCATGCTATTGGCCTTCAATGCCAGAATGATTGGACAACAATTGGGGACTTTTGCATTCCGCCTCCAATGCACTGGAAGGTAATGCTCTATGACTGGACGCCAGAGATGCTGAAATTTTATTTGAATGCCTTTCAGCATACACTTCCAGACCCCAGTAACCTCGCTCGTTGGAGCTTTGCCGAGGATAGTTCTTGTCCCCTCTGTAGCAATACCCCTTGCACAGCTAGACACATTCTAGCTGGCTGCAAGGTGGCCTTAGATCAAGGACGGTACACTTACCGCCATGACAAAGTTCTCGCTGTTATTCGCGAGGTAATTAGTCTCTCAGTGGCTCGTGCCAACAAGGGTTTGACAGTATCCTCCAAACCCCCAATACAGTTTGTGCGGGATGGCTCTAAAGGCAAAAAACATTTAACTACAAAACCTTTCTCAATAATCGAGAAAGCTACAGATTGGATTCTGGAGGTTGATTCGGTCTCTAAGCAGTATAAATTCCCTGAAAGTCTCGGATGCACAGCCCTCCGTCCAGATATAACTCTTTACTCTCTATCTCGGAAGGTGGCTCTTATCGTAGAATTAACTGTTCCATGGGAATCAAATATCCCAAAAGACCACGAGTACAAATTAAATAAATACCATGATCTCGCAAATGCCGTAACCCGGAACGGCTTCACTGTTCACCTTCACGCGGTGGAAGTTGGCGCTCGTGGCCTGCCAGCTAAATCTCTATTTCACCTCTTTAAAGATCTTGGCCTTTCCAGAAAAATAATCAACTCTTTCTTAGAAAAATTATCTAAAACTGCGATTTGCGCATCTCAAATTCTATGGCTTCGAAGGGGGAGTGAATGGGTGGCAAGGTGAACGCTCACATGTGGCAAGACAGCTGTCCTAAACCTACCACAGCCGGTTCGTAAGTCCGGAATCCACTGCTCACCCCCCAGAAGTGTAAAAAAATAGTATTATGATGGGCCCGACTCCGGTCGGTGAATTCCATGGCAGCTCCGTTTGTATTTATTTATTGACTAAAGGGGGAGTGGATGAAGTGGACAAGAAATGTTCCATTTATTCCTGCTGACCTATGGTTATATTTTACAGATTGATAGACCTGAGCGGTGTCAATGCATATGTGTTGCATAATAAACGCACAAATACGAATAATATAAGTCGTGGCCGTTTTCTGTTATCGCTTGCACGGGAATTAGTTCTACCTGAAATCAAACTTCGTGTCTATAATGACAGGATACTATGTGAATTGCGGCTAAGTATGGAAAGAATTATAGGACCCAAGGATATGCCTGAGCCACCACCACCTAAAACGTACACAAATCCAGATCCAGGTATCCGAAAGACCTGTGCAATCTGCCCTAGTCGGCGAAAAAGGCATACGAAGTACTATTGCTACGAATGCAAAAAACCTATGTGCCTTACTTGCTGCCTACAAGTATGCAGTGACTGTAAATCAAGCTCGTCTTAGTACTCCAAATTGATGTGATGTCATTTTTTTTGTTTTTGTATTGAAGTTTTTTTCTTTTGGTTTATTTTAATAAATGTTTAAAGAAGTAAACATATTTAAAGTTCATTTGAGAATTAATACACAATTAAGGAAAAAAAGGAGACTGAAAGACGTATCTGAAATTCATAAAGAAACTATTGTGATCTCATGAATAAATGTTGTTTGTATCTAAAAATTTTGGTGTATTTTTTTTTAAAGTTACAATTTAATTACATAAAACATTAGTCTTCCAATTGTAAAAAAATATAAAACTTATCATGCAAATATATATTTTTTTCAATATATTAATTTTCGACGTCTGTCAGACGTCACATCGGCGTAAGAGCTACGTTTAGACCAGATCGTCAGCTAAAGGTTATTTTTTTTTTTTTTTGTAGGTATGTAAATGTTTTTTTTTGGAATTATTGCAGTATAGGGACTTTTCTCAGAAATCGAAAAAACAAAGAAATACTACTAGGTTAGATCATTGTAATGCTAAATGTGAAAGAAAAAAGCTTCGGACGCGTAAATTTTCAAAACCAAATTTACATACAAAAAAAAAATTTTTTTTTTTACCTCAGTTTTAAAGGTTGTTTTAAAAAAACCTAACCTAACCTAACCTAACCTACCGCCAAATAGGTGTTTATGTATTATTTTTAAAAAAAAACTTCCGAAATGTATGGGTTTGGCGCTTTTTTGAATGCCTATATCTCGCTTATTTATTGAGACCGAATAAATATTATTGCAGATTCGGAATCAGCGTGGTGAATATAGTCTGGTGACGTTAAAAAATCAACAATCTAGAAGAGGTACCTATACTGCAATAATACCTTTTTTTTTAAATATTACGCATCCGAGGCGTTTTTTATCTCATTTAGTTATTACATTGATTGAATCAAGTATCTTGTTTTTTTTTTTTGATTTTTGAGAAAGGTTCTATAATGCATATGAAATCAAAATTACAAACCTAAAACAGCAACGGATGTCGTACCATCGCCTACTTCATCATCCTGTACTTTTGACATATCGACCAGAATCTTAGCAGCAGGGTTATCGACTCCGATGGATTTTAAAATTGTCGCACCATCATTAGTAACTTCCACCTATAAAATATTCCATCTTCGAATTATAAGGTCCATTGCAAACATTTGTAACTACGAATATGAAGACGAGTAACTTACACTGCCAGCGCTCCGGCCAGTAGAAACTAATATTTTGTCCATTCCTTTTGGTCCTAAGGTGCTTTTTACCAAATCACCGATCGCTATGGCACCGATAAAACTGGACATTCGAGCAATCTCGGCCTTTTCTTCTTCGGCGTCATGCTTCAGCACACGGACGGGGTTTAGGGAAACCTAAAAACAGCAACAGATGCACGTGGAGGCCGATTTTTCTATAGATATACAAAGATGCCAGTAAAGCACGACATGCACTTACCATTGTGATTTAGTAACCAGCACTTATTGATGAAAATACTAAATTACAGTTTTTAACGCCGGCCACGCTAAATAACCACAAAAACTATGGAGTTTGTGGAAAAAGAGAAAAACGAATCACAAGACGTCAACCCACGGACGGTGACTAATGCAGTGTTGCCAACTATCCAATATTCTAGATTCTTCCAATTATTTTGTCGATAGAAAGCGATTTATAACCAATTGTACATCGCTAATTATAAAGCTGGCTATACATTAATCAAGCACTAATATGCACCGAAAGCCCGATATCTTATACGTTCGCACTAATTTAAGCAGAATATAGTATATTACTATACTTCGAGAAAGAAAAAAAAAACAACTTCGTCGTTCCGAGCAACGAAGCAGAACCACAGTTGTAAAGGAAAAGAACGTTGGAATGACCTAACTAATAATTAGGTACTTAGATATTATTAGTATGTACCTATTTTTTACTTGTTCGTCTAGTTAGTGAATAGGTACAAAAAAGATGTTCAATTGTTTTCTTGGGCATTCTAAAACAGCGACTCATGAAATGAATAAGACTTACATACATATCTACCAAAATACTTTCATTGGGAACGCAGAAATCACAACTATGAGAGAATGATGTTCTAATTTAATATTTATGATAATTTAGTTTTATGGCAACCTATACATTAAATATACTTCATACACGGAGTGAATATGTGCTCACATTTTTATTCTATGGCTAAGCGTGTGGTTGAGAATACAACGAGCTTGTCTGCGCGACCAGCACTATCAAGTTAGAGGAAAACGTCCTTATTTGTAAGAAACCACGTCATGTCTGCAGCTTATTCACTAGCTATAGAAACCAGCGTATGCGTGTCTTTAGCCTTTGAAATTAACGGAGTAGGTACTAATAATTGCCATCGCGGCGATTGCTATGATATCGCGGCGATAGCATGAGTAATCCATATATGTATAAATCCCCTCCCTTCTTTATGACGACAGATAATAAATATACATAAATAATATACAAATAAAAAATACAATTAAAAAATACATAATATTATGAACCTTTTTAATAAATGTCTATACAAGGGGCGTTCAAAAAAAAGTAATAATGAGTTACAAACTCTTTAGAACCATATAAAAATAAATATATCTCTCATTATGTCCCAAAAAAACAAAACTTTGATTCGATTTAAAAAAAAATAAGAGTAATTTGTTTACATGATCCCTTTGAAATATATATGGCGTACATGGAAATAAGCGCGTCAACGAAGTCCAACGTTAGCCTTAGTTTGAATCTGCAAATACTAACTGAAATATATTTCAAAATACGAATAGAAACTATTCAATATTTGAGAGAAAGCAGAAACTAAGTTTAAACACATACATACGTAGTATTTTTCTTCTTACTCTATTAGGAAAATGACCGTCAAGTGACTGGCACTTTCTTGGCTTTCGTCTATGTAAATACAATAATATAGGTATGACATACTACACATTATTATGCCGCACAATTCGACTTTTTATTTACATAGGTAACAAAGTATTACCGGTAATAGCGTTATTATACCAAATACTGTGTAAAGTTTATATGCACCCACCTTTAAGTTGTTTTGACACTGATCTGACAGATAATTTTGAGGTTATCAAAGAAAGATTTGCGAAGCAAAAACTTAAAAATAAGTATATACGTGGTGAATTGTTTCAAAAGATATTGCAATGTTGAAAATATTGATTCCTTCTCATGTTCTCATGAGGAATGTTTTACTTTCGCCTCAAATCCTATCGTGTTCAGCTTCAATCATTAGTGGAGACGACACTGTTGCAGCAAGCAAACGACCTCAAAAAAAGAAGAAGATAGACGATAAAATTATATTAATAAACGAAGAGCAAAAAGTGAATGTTATTTCGTTGACCGAAGCTCAAAAGATTGCGGATCGCAAGAATTTTAAACTTGTTAGATCCGTAGATTCTACGATGAGAGTGACGAGGCCTGTTTACAAGTAGGTTCTCTATATTTAAAAACGGTAACATATGCAGTATAGGAACCTTTCTCAAAAATCGAAAAAGAAACTACTAGATTTGATCATTGTAATGCTAACGGTCATAGAAAAAAGCCTCAAACGCATAATATTTCAAGACAAAAAAAAAAAAAATACATACAAAAAAAATGTTTTTAAACTCAGTTTTTAAGATTGTTTAAAAAAAACTAACCTAACCTACTTACACCAATTTTATATTAATATATTTATTGTAATTTTATATTAATAATATATTTATAATAATAATATATTTATATGTAGGTATTACATATTTGGATGTATTGGATATTTATACTATAAATTTGTATGTATTACTTTTAAACAAAACTAACAACCTACCGAAATGTATGGGTTTGATGCTTCTTTGAATGCCTATATCTCGCTTATTTATTGAGAATCCCTGACTATATTCAAATCAGCATGGTGAATATAGTTGGGTGACGTTACAAAAACAACATTTAGAACAGGTTCCTGTAAAGCAGTAATACCTAAAAAAAATTATTGTAATGTATAATTACTAAAATTTACTGAAATTTGTTTTTTTGAAGATTAATGTCAGGTTCTGACTATTTCCAAGAAGATAAGTCCAGACGTGAAGATGAGAAAAAGAATAAAACTGTATTCGATCAAAAAGGAGTCAAACGCATCGCTATCTCAGCTGATATCGGCGAACATGATTTAAGAACGAAACTTAAACAAATAGTTACCTTTGTCACTAAAAGATACGAGGTGCGAGGAGTAATCACTGGCGACAGTATAAAAAGAGGCGTGAGTACATTTATTATCAGAAATTATATATTAATTACAAAATGTATCAAATAAACAACGCAATTTCAGGAAGATATTTTGAGCGCTATCGAGAAAGACAACAAAGGATTCGGTAAAATCACCCAGAAACAGATCGTCAGATCGGATCTTAAGTTCCGTGTCATACCGATCAAACCAGCAGTTTCCGAAGATGAAGCAGCGGAAATTCCGAAAACGAGCCCAGACAATAGCGACAAACCGAACGCATGACTAGACGGCCGGATAAGAAATTTTCTAATTCTTACAGCAATATTTTTTTTGGTGAAATATAGTTCTTACTATTGTACAATAAGAAATAAATAAAAATATTAGTTTTTTTCAAGTTTGGTTGTTTGAATTTTCGCGCGCGCGTCGAGCTATTGGCAGCACTGATGGGCGCGCTTTTTTTTTCAGTTTATAAAAAATATAGGAATTTACTTTGAAATATAATAAAATTAGTGTCATTATTTTGTGATTTTAATCATACCGGAAGTGGTGTAATATCGTTTATATATAATAGCAACACTGCCCTCGATAGTTATATAAATGGCGAGCTTGACGCGCTTCCGTTCATTTTGATTGAACAAATTTCTGAACCACGTTCTACGTAAGTAATGTTTGTTTTATGATTTTTTGTATTAATTCGCTGTGGTTTCGTTGCGTTTTACGCATTATTGAGTGTGTCGATAGTTGTGGGAGGTTTAGTTACGTTTTATCGACAGAATTGAAAGAAATGGCAGACGAACTACCACGTGGCGTATGTAGCGATTTTGAAATGATGATAAATTGAATTTTGACATTCGCGGTCACGACCCGAACACAAATGTAGAATCTTTAGCGTCTGATTTGACTGTTTTGTTTGGTAATTTGACGTTGGTTTGGGTTGGAATCTATTCTGATTGTTTTTTCTTTTAACAGAATGGCGGACGCAGCTCCAGCCGGTGGACGCGGTGGATTTCGTAGTGGATTCGGTTCTCGCGGTGGCGACAGAGGCCGCGGCGGCCCGCGCGGCCGCGGACGCGGTCGCGGTCGCGGCAGAGGTCGCGGTAAAGAAGACCAGAAAGAGTGGGTGCCGGTAACCAAGCTAGGCCGCCTCGTCCGCGACGGACAGATCTCTTCGCTGGAGCAGATATATCTCTTCTCCCTCCCCATCAAAGAATTCGAGATCATCGACTTCTTCATCGGGCCGAACCTAAAGGACGAGGTCATGAAGATTATGCCAGTCCAGAAGCAGACGCGTGCCGGCCAGCGTACTCGCTTCAAGGCTTTCGTCGCCATCGGAGACGAGAATGGCCATATTGGCTTAGGAGTAAAGTGCAGCAAGGAAGTGGCGACTGCCATTCGTGGTGCTATAATCCTCGCTAAGCTTTCCGTCGTTCCTGTGCGTCGCGGTTACTGGGGTAACAATATCGGCAAACCGCACACCGTTCCATGCAAGGTAAGAAACCGCCCATCACTACTATTCAGAAATGTCATTAATGTATGAAATTGGAGGGAAAATTACAAAAGAAAAATGGCCATCAACCAAACAAACATAATATGATGAGACTTACAAAATCAACATTCGCGGTTGACATCGAGGACCTCGGTCCTGTGAGCTTTTAACACGTCTGATTCCAGCATCGACATCCCTTTCACAGCAATGTCTCTGCACGTATAACATCTTTTTTTTTCCTTCGTTTCAGGTCACCGGTAAATGCGGTTCGGTCAGCGTGCGCCTCATCCCGGCCCCCCGCGGTACCGGCATCGTCTCCGCCGCTGTGCCCAAGAAACTCCTGATGATGGCCGGAGTCGAGGATTGCTACACGTCAGCCAAGGGATGCACCAGCACCCTCGGAAACTTCGCTAAAGCCACTTATGCAGCTATCGCAAAGACCTATGCTTATTTGACTCCGAATCTGTGGCGTGAGATCGCTCTCGGCAAAACACCATACCAGGAATTCGCCGACTACCTCTCTAAGGCTGATAAGAGCCGCGGCGTGCGATTCGAGGGAGTTTAAACTTTGAGATCTTCAAATAAAAGCCCTCGCATAGAACCATTTCTATTGTTTTATTCTGATGTGGTTGTTTATGATCGATACTTTAGCTAGGGAATATCTTGTCTAGGAGGCAGCATTACTGCTAGCACAGTATACCAGGCATAGCTTCTCTTACCCTCGGTGTGCACTTGCGGCCAACGAGATACTACGAAATGTATGGAATCGCCGTCGGGCGTGCGCGCTTGGGCCGTGCGGTCGACGGCGATTCCATACATTTCGTAATATCCCATTGGCCGCCACGGCCAGGCCGCAAGTGCGCGCCGGGGCTTAGAACAAAATTGAAATCAAAGCAAATGTCACGAGTCGTAAGGATATCGGCTCGGACATCGCCGTCAGATGTCCCGCTACTCGGCCTATGCAGATATCCACACGATCGAAAAAGTCGCCAGCCTTTATCTGCTCGTCGGGACGTACCCCTCTGCCTGCGTTCCTTGCACCCTCTTCCTGCAATGCCATTTAGCTCGAGAGTAAAGCTACTGGTTCTTCTTATACACATCTCCAAACCACTCGGAGCACACAACACAGTATTCCAAGCAGAATGTATGGGAATAATAGAAGCTTGCAACGCAGTGAAACAGCGGCAGCTAAAACACGAAAACATATGTATTCTATCGGACAGCAGGTCAGTGCTACAGGCACTGGGAAGCGATAGATTTACATCTGGGCTCATACGAATGCCACCAAAGCCTCCTCGAGGTATGCGGAAAAGGCAATAAGGTGACACTGAAATGGATCAAGGGACACAGTAACTCAAGAGGAAACGATGCTGCGGATGAACTAGCCCGTAAGGGCTCAGACACACCGGCATACGGACCCGAACCTATCGTGCCCCTACCCTACTCGCACATAAACAACCAACTTGACAACCACTACAAACAACTACATCAAACACACTGGAAAGAGATAGACACCTGCAGACAAACCAAAGAAATAGTAGTGGAATACAACCACAAACTTACCAAAACACTTCTAAGGACAAAAAGGCCCCAACTACGCAAACTAGTGGGACTGATAACAGGACACAACACACTAAACAAACACCTCTTCAACATGGGCGGAACGAATAGCCCTATGTGCAGAGCACGCATGGAGGCGGAAGAAACCACAAAACACATTCTGCTAGATTGTAAACAGGTAGAAGTATACAGGACAAAACACCTTGGACTCCAGGCACCCTGCGCGAGGCAGCAGGAAACCTGAAAGCCCTGCTGGCTTTCGTCGAGGAACTGGGGTGGGTGGAATAGCGCTACCCCCGTTACACGCAAAATAGGCACACTGGATGTCGACTTGCGGAGGAACGCCCAGTATAACTAACTAACTAACTACTGGTTCTTCTTTTTTGATTTGATGGATCGACGGATCTGGATCGATGGATCGACGATCTAACTGGTTGATACACTGTGCTGCTAGTGAGCCTATATCACATCGTTTTTCACTGGAAATGTTATTCAGTAACATGGATTTGTTGCATGGATTGCTTCACTGCATACCAATTCAGTTGACAACGCGGTTGGATATTATTATAGTGCTTCCTGGGTTTCAGTGCAGATCTTGTGACTTTGAGGAATTTCCTCGCAGGTTTCTATTCTATTCTCGTTAGCGAAAACTGGAAAACTGAATTTTCAGTTGTAATACTCGGAGAGAACCTTGATAAGGTCTTCTCGTTCCTTCAGGGTTAAGGGATAGAGGACTCGAAACCTTTCCTCGCAGGTCATTCTTTTAAACTGATCCAGGCAGTTTAGTAAAGAGCCGCTGTGCTCTTCCGGCAGATCTACATCCTTAACAAAGTATGTGCACCTTACCTGGTAGCCATATTCTAGTAATGGGCAAACAGACTTTAGTACATTTTTAACACGCTTCAGGTGTCATGCTATGAAAAGCTTTTTTGAGTGTATAAAAATTTGCCCTTTTCACAATCTCAATAATGTGGGTCCCACTGTAGGTTACACTAGTAATGAGTAGGTCCTGTTTATTTACTATTAGCTGAACAACCTCAAACGAGTAATCCTTTGTAGTTACTTTCTAATCCTTTTTTTACATACAAGTAATTTGTTTAATATTTTTTTCACATTTTTACAATGTAAAATCAGTGAATTCCTTTTCGAACAATTTTAATGTATGATCCAGACCTATTCCAAAGTATACAAACCTGCATTTCAAAACGTCCATTGTGCGATTGTACCTTAAAGTGTATGTTCGTATCGGCCATATGCAGTGGATCTGTAGAATTCAACTTCCGGACTGCAGAGAATCAAAGATTTTCATAAAACTTTATATCGCTTGCGCTATAGTGTTTTAATAAATGAGATTATGTGAGTAAATACATATATTTTTTTAGGGAATTTATGCAGTTTAGCTTATTGCCATATATACATTTAAAAAAATAACAACCTAGGGGACGTAACGCAGTTTGGGGGGAGGGGGGTCTTGTAAAACTTTAGGATGCATTACAGGGGCGGGAGGGGAGTTCGAACAACGTGTTACATAGCATTGTTTTTTTTAATTTAAAAATCTATATATAGGGGATTAAAATGTTTTATTTCAGTTAAGTTTCCGTTTCTAATTGCATTGCCAAAATGTTTTTTTTTATTTTAAGAGTTTATTAGTAAAAAAAAAAGCTGAAATAGGAGAATGCATGAGAAGGACAATGGTGGATGAAGCCAAAAATGTATGTAAGGACAGGGCCAAGTCAGGAAAATTGCATAATTTAATGTAAGATTACTAGTAAAAGTTTATTACGACAAATTTGAGCCCATTTTAACATATTTTAAACCTAATCAAATGTTTATTACATTATTGTGATTGTTTATTAAATAACAATATGAATAAAAAATAAAATAATAATATACGCATGTATTGCGAGTTAGAAACTTCTAGTTTTATTTATTATTGCAAACGCGATAAAAACAATGACAAAGGTATTTTAGCGACTTTCCGGTACTTTGAGCAACATAACTGTGACTATTAGGTAAAAATGGTCATTTGGGTGTTATGTAACGTTTAGGGAGGGGGAGGGGAGGTACAGAAAAACGTCATGGCGCTTTACATGGGGGGGGGGGGGGAGGGAGGGTCATACATAATACTTGAACCCTACTGCCAAATAGGCGTTTATAGAACTTTTAAAAACAACTAACAACCCACTGCCATATAGGTGTTTATGAATTGTTTTAAAAAAAAAACTAACAACCTACCGAAATATAGGTATTTGACGCTTCTTTAAACGCCTTTATCTCACTTCTTATAGACAGAGCAAAGATTTGTCGATTCGGAATCAGTGCGATGAATATAGGGGGGTGCAAGGGGTATTGCCTTTGTAGCAATACCCCTTGCACAGTCAGACATATTCTAGCTGGCTGCAAGGTGGCCTTAGATCAAGGACGGTACACTTACCGCCTCGACAAAGTTCTTGCTGTTATTCGCGAGGTAATTAGCCTCTCAGTAGCTCATGCCAACAAGGGTTAGACAGTACCCTCCAAACCCCCAATACAGTTTGTGCGGGATGGCTCTAAAGGCAAAAAACATTTCACTATAAAACCTTTCTCAATAATCGAGAAAGCTTCAGATTGGATTCTGAAGGCCGATTCGGTCTTTAAGCAGTATAAATTCCCTGAAAGTCTCGGATGCACAGCCCTGCGTCCAGATATAACTCTTTACTCTCTATCTCGGAAGATGGCCCTCATCGTAGAATTAACTGTTTCATGGGAATCAAATATCCCAATAGACCACGAGTACAAATTAAATAAATACCATGATCTCGCAAATGCCGTCACCCGAAACGGCTTCACTGTTCACATTCATGCAGTGGAAGTTGGCACTCGTGGCCTGCCAGCGAAATCTCTGTTTCACCTTTTTAAAGATCTTGGTCTCTCAAGGAAAATAATCAACTCCTTAGAAAAATTATCTAAAACCGCGATTTCCGCATCTGAAATTCTATGGCTTCAAAGGGGGAGTGAATGGGTGGTAAGGTGAGCGCTTATATGTGGCAAGACAACTGTCCTAAACCTACCACAGCCGGTTGTTAGCCCGGACTCCACTGCTCACCCCCCAGAAGTGTAATAATACTATATGATGGGCCCGACTTCGGTCGGTGAATGCCATGGCAGCTCCGTTTGAATTTTATTTAGGTGATTAAACATCTTTGATATAGAAGAGTTTGCTAAACTGCATAAATACAATTTTTGGAGTATATGCATTATAGAAATCTTTCTCAAAAAAAAAAAAAAAACACTTCTATATTCGATAATTGTAAATGTGATAGAAAAAAATCCTTGGACGCGCAATAAGACAAAAAAAAAAACAAAGAAACATACAAAAAAAATAATAATTTTTTAAACTCAGTTTTAAGGATTGTGTTAACCCTTCAGGCCTCGGCCCCTCGGCCGATTGACAAGTTGATGCCTCAAAAATTTTTAGTAAAAATTAGTAAAAAAATTGATCTATGACACTGTTTCACCGAAACATTAATTACTGCCAAACCACTGTACCCATAATTAAAATAAAACATATTAACATAATAAAATAAAATTAATTAAATTAAAATAAAATTAAAACGGGGCCGTCACGCTGAATCGTGTTTTGGCCGATATCGGCCAATCGGGGCTCTAGGGGTTAAAAAGAACTAACTTAACCTGCCGCCATATAGGTGATTATGTATTATTTTTTAAAAACTAACAAAGTATTGAAATGTATGGGTTTGACACTTTTTGAATGCCTATACCTCGCTTATTTATTGAGGCCAAATAAAGATTATTGCAGATTCGGAATCAACGTGCTGAATATAGCCGGGTGACGTTAAAAAATCAACAACTTAGAACAGGTTCCTATAATGCATTAACCCTTAGAAAGATAGCTGTGGGAATGAAACTCAAGACAGCATGTTTCCAACCCTCGAAAATTTCTTTGTAGGGGGTGTTAGTACACGCATACTAATGTATAATGGTGGCTTATTCAATGAAGGCGACTTTTTTCATATATAATTATTTAATTGCTTAAATACGGAGATCCGCCGCCCGCGAGTTGTTGCAACGGAAAAACCTCTGATCGGTGGTACTGGCATTCTAGCGGGTAATACCCTATTTTTAGCTAGGGATTGACAATAAATATGTGGACTTCTTTAATATTTTTATTTATTTGTAGTTCTAGGACGTAAAATCCGCGACTTCCTTTTCGAACAGTTGTATCGTATGATCGCAGACCTTTTCCAAGTCTTCTAAGCCGCGTTTCAAAACTTCGATTGCGCCGTCCTTACGCGACTGTATCCTAAAGTGCATCTTCGTTTCGGCCGGATGCGGAACGGTGTATCCGCAGAATTCAACGTCCGGACTGCAAAGAAGTAAAAGCTCGCTCAAAACTTTGTATAACATCCACAGGAGTGTTCAATAAATAAGAAAATGCACACATACTATCTAGTGATTATGCATTTGAGTGCGTTGCCTAGAGTGTGTCCCTCATTTTGAAATATAAACGTTTTGCTTTTGTCGTCTTGGGAGGCATCACCTGGAAGCTGAAAACAAATAACACCAGTGAGTTATAGTATCAAATTCTGGGTAATTATTAGGTATTGCTACCAGTTCTACATTGTTGATTTTTTAGTCACCCGACTATATTCACCATGCTGATTCAGAGACTGGGATACTCTTTTGTCTGACTTAATAAATAAAAGAGGGCACTTAAATAAGTGTCAAACACCTACATTTCAGTAGGTTGTTCGTTTTTTTTAAAAACAATTCATAACACCTATATGGCGGAGGTTAGGTTAGTTTTTTTTTAAAACCATCAGAAACTAATTAAAAACAATTATAATAATTTTAAAAAGGCCTTATATTCTATCAGATTTAGCATTAAAATGATCGAATTTAGTAGTTTTTTAAAAAATATATAGGCGAGGTTTTTTTAAAAATACCTAATAAATTCCAAATTATTGGGCGTTTGCTTACCTCTGTTATTAATGCTGAATTCATATTGAATTTATTATTACTCCATAACTAGCCTACGGCTTCGCCGAGCTCTTATAACCAAAAAACGAAATGATTTACAGGAAGCCAGCAAGCAAAGCCACTCAAGCAACAGTCAACCATAGACAACGACAGCATGACTAAAATATGCAGGCACCGAGTATGCACCGCCACTATTCTCACCCTGCTGGATTCTTAGCCCGCCGAGTCTGCATCCCGTGTAGACAGATTAAACAAAGGTGCGCGCAAATTTTTTTGTAGATGGCTCTAGATAGAATCTAGCGGTAATCGCCAAGGAGGTGCGAAGTGAGCGACGCACCGCGTGAGCTGTGAAAGCCTGCGCTTATCATGTGTGGCCTGCCCTATGTCTGGCCGTCTATATGAGTTGATTTTTGCCGTATTCGTTTCGATAGTTAGATTTTTCATGTATTATTTGATTATATTAGTATAACGTACCTGACTACGTCGACTATTAATGTCTTCTGATTACTGTTTATTTTATATGTGTAACTATGAATGAACATCGAAATAGTTCATAGTTCATTTTATTTTAAAAAAATCTTTACAAATTGTAGAAATCTTATATACAAAGCATTAATAAAATATATAAATTACCAAAACCTCTCTTATAAAGGAGCAGATTAAAATGCCATTTTAAAATTAATTAATTACATAAGCGAGTTAATATCTAAATAAAACTGTCAACAAATAAAAACGAGAATATGAGTCAAAATAATATTAATATGCAGTCGCATTCAATTTAAATCAAATGAAATTACAATTACAAATAGTAATAATGATTATTATTATTATTTATTTACCTATCATAAAAAGACTTTGGTCGTCAACACTGTCGCGGTCGTTTTGTTATCACCGTAACGTAGAATTTGTAATTTATCAACTAGCTTTGCTTTCACCTGCTGTGTGGGTAGTTATATTCTATTAGAAACTCTATTTTGTAATGATATTTAACATTCATATTTTACAATATAAAATTAATATATCCAATAATTAATTTTATTTAATAAATTTTCAATACTGACGAATTCTAATATGCCATAAATAGCGTTATATTTGTATGTATTATAGCATTCTTTTATTGTGTGTATCCTGAATGAATAAATTAATACGGATACTATAAGTGATGTGATGCCAAAGAAGAAACATCCCCCTTAGTTCAAACAGTTCAGGTTATGAGAAATCGTCGGTGCATATTCTCATGATGTGCAAATTTACTCAATTCTACAGATTTTGATTAATTCGCGACATTTTCTCGGAATTCTGGCCGATTGCTTGCTATCTTCAGACAATTTAACACGCTGAATTATTTTGCTTACATTGGCGAGACTGATTAACTTTGCCATTGTTTATATCTTCATTGATGACAGCTGTCACTTTGTCACGTTGCCAGCGCTTATGAAATTTTAGTTTTCTGATGTTTTCACCATCGACATTGCGCGTTTGCAAATTTTTAAATCTGAAAATCACATCGTTGGCATGATATGGAATATATTTCTATTCATCTGATATATTTTTTTTTTAAATGTCTTCATACTGCTATATTAGTTGCATTGCCTTCTGAGGTTGACACGTAAAGTTTAGATACGTCTTGACGTAATACGCTAAATGACCTGGTAAATTTGAGAGAAAAACTGCAGTTAGATTTACACCGCAGGAATCACCCTCTTTGGGTGGAGCCATCAAATCAAAAAAGAAGTAGATTTACACCAGCCACGTTGAGGGGTTAACCCTGTTTTATATGGATGATCATGTTAAAGCAGACTCCAACAGGGAATTGTACCTACTCGTTTAAACTTAAAAGGAGATTGTATGATTGAGTGGAATCTTAAAATCCTTTTAAAACTGGAGACGTTGCCAACAACGTATTTAATCTCGCCTGGAATAATCCAGATGCTAAATTATTTAGCATCTGGATCTCAATATCGGCTTTTTGGCTACATGCCTCGGTTCTAGATCGGATATATACTAACTACAATGCGTTATTTTTCCTAGTATTATAACTACCATGGCCACGAATTCAAACAATCTAAGTTGGGCATGTTTCAGTGTGCCATACCATAGTACGAACCGTAGTCATGGCCACCTTATTATCCACTAATGTTGTGTAGGTATCGAATATCATCAGGGTGGTATTAAGAAGAAGAAGACGAATAAGTTTTTAAACCGATATTATAGGCGCAAGATTAAAAAAAAGGTATTTGCTGGTTAACCTACCTCCGTGAGTTTAATTTAGGTACATGGTCTTTACCTTGTCTCTACCTTTCCGTCATACCATTGATTATAATACCTTTATAATCAATGCTCATACCAATGGGAATTTATTCAACCCGTTAACGCATGGATTTTTGAAAATCGTTTCAAAATATATATATCGTTATGTTCATTCGATGAAATATTAAAAAATAGCGGAAGAAATCTACATATTGGATTGAAGAAGTTAAAAAATATATATTAGGTCCCAAATTCGGAACAATGTGCAATAAGGATAACAATAATGTGGCGGCCAAGTTTGAAACAATATGCAGTATAATTTTATTCCAGACACATAGTGGCTATATTTACATACACAATAGGTTTATCAGGTAATTTATAAATAAAACAAAGATAAAGAATTATTATATTAAAAATTATCATGCTTATGTATTATCAAAAAGGGTAAATAACTATCAAACTCTGTCCATATCAGATATCATTTTTTTTTCTTATCAGATGGAATGTTTTGAAACAGTTTAGATCTTTGTTTAAAGAAAGATAGCATTCAAATTTGACGCAGAAAATATGTGCCTTTTGACAGCAGATTTTGCATCTTTGCCGATCTTCAGCCCTAAATGGCCAACTTCCTATGCTCAGGACCTAGTTTAAATATCGCCACTTGTATTTTTTTTGCATTATATTGCCACATTCTCGATATTTTTTTAGTGGGTATCTTTATGCTGTTGGAATTTTCAATAATTGAACATTCAAAATATTTACAAATCGGGTATTCTTCGATCAAACTCCTGTGTTTTGCCGGCGAAATGTAGGAAGTGATGACGTAGGAAATGTAGGAAGTGCAAGTGATGATGTTTGCAACTTTTTCAATGTAAGGGCCTTCTCTCAAATAATGGCGTGTTGTGGGCAGCTGAACGACGGATATGTAGGTACACCAAAATGCCTAGGATTTTTCTGATATTATCCATTGTAATGGTGTTTGCTTTCTCCTGTTGAATCTATACTGCATAGAGATTCGTTTGCTCCTCTATGAGAAACGGAGGTTCAGTAGGAAAAAGTTGCTTAAAAATCCATGTGAGAGTTTAATGTAATAATCTCGTCAGGCAGAGCTTCAGACCCTAAAAACAAATATATTGTCTTTACAAAATTACTTGTTTTCTCCGTCCATATAAATTGAGGTCTATTTGTTTTTGTATTGCGTTTTTTTTTACCAACAGGCTATGGTACCTATCTTAACTTCAGACTCATTGTTTCCACAGCATCTCATCTTCAGAGTCACTACTTTCTTCAATATACACAGCTTCTATAGGTTTTGAATGGCAATCGTCATCTTTCGACATACCTTCATCTTCACTGCCATCTGGAATCATGGGAACGGTACGCCCACGAGTTTTGATTTTGTCTGTAAAAAAGTTGAAAAAACCCGGTCAACAAAAATCCCATTCCGCAGAGTAAAAGTAAAAATACAAGATTATGTATTTTTTTAAAGTTACCGAATATGATTTCACAGAATAAAATAATTATACATCGTGTCCCAGTTTTATAATCAAAAACTGAGAGACTCGTGTACCTATAGATAATAAATAAAAACAAAAAGAAAGTTTTTTTGAAATTTTTCCCGAAAAATTCTTTTTGAACATTAAAAGATTTTCTTTTACGTAATAATATTCTAGACAAAACTGACATGAACCTTATATACAACTTTTTTTGGTTCAGGCCTTTATTATTGAGGAAAAGCATTATTTTTATTCAACTTTCGGATATTCATATTTTTTTTATCAGTAACTAAGGCCTGAATCCAAAAAAGGTCCATATGAATAATGTACTGTAGTTAAAAACCTAATATTTATTTATTTTTTTTTTACAAAAAAATGCAAAATATATATTTTTTAAATTTCGCTTTAAAAATTGCTCAATGTGTAATTTATGAAATTTATATACCTACAATATATCGTCGACTTAAGAAAATGGCAAGGTCAACAACTGGTTTTCGCGGTCGGCGATTGGATAAGCGAACGGCTGCCTATATTAAAAGATAACTAAAACAAAAAAGAATATTGGCTAGGTTAGGGCAGGATAGAAATTTATGCGTGCATTACGTATTGGTAAGCCATCGGAGTGAGACGTCATTTGAATCGTGACTGGTGTCTAGCTGATGATACTATTATTGCGGTAAGATTGTTTCGTTAGTAACGTATAAGTGCCGCTACACATGATGCGGTGCGGCGCCGCACCGCAAAGACTTCGCCATAGGGCGTATACACATACGCCGCGCGCGGCGCACGGTGCAACGTTACTACGACGCCGCAATGAGCGAATATTGTAATATGAATTATGTACCTTGTTCAATCTGGAATCGGAAATGGAATTAATATTTAAAAACAATATTTTATGGAATTAATATTTAACAACAATATGTCAAAACAAATGAAATAGGCGAGCAAGTACCCTCCTTCGACTACACTAATCTTCTTCTTCTTTTTTATTTGATGGATACACTAATCAACTGAGCGGCGCGGCGGCCTCAGAGCGGTAATGCCCCCCCCCCCTTCGCATCGTCTTGCCTAGTTGAAGTCCGCACCGTGTGGTTACCAAGGATATTTGTATGCAGAACGCCGCAGCGGCACCGCTCAGGCGCCGCGCCGCAGCCGCACCGCATCGCGTGGCCCGGCCCTTAGTGGTTCAAAATTGATAGTTTCAAGTTTATTTCTATGTTCATAAACTTAAAAAAGCAGGAATTCGTTGACAAATGTATTACGTTGTATATTAATTAAAGCCGGTATGTTAATATTTACATATTACAAGTAAATCTATAAATACCAATGTGATATGCAGATATGCAAGTAGAACACTAAAATTAAGAGATACAGAGAATCGTACGACAAGGACAAAGCAATAGGTTTACCGAGGATAATAGTTTTGCATATATTGCATATTTCCATATATTGTGAATAGTAGGTAGAATGTGGGATCGTTGGATTTAAATATTTTTAGAAGTTCATTTTTTCCAGACCTATATAATTAGGTACTGGTCGACTGGAATTTTAATGTTTTTGGGCGAAAGGGTTGCATATAGGCATTTCTTTGAAAAGTATACCAATTTTGGAAGGAATTTTTTAACTACATATTTATTTGTTCCAATAACTAACGTTTTTAGAAATATTTGTCAGTGGATGTAACGAATTCCCCGCGAAAAAATGTATTTACTATATTTCTATTTGGGGCTTTATTACATAAAAGTATTAATTAATTGATAATAATTGATGTAAAAGCTTTACATCTAAAATGTTAGTCAGTGGAACAAATATTTAAGGAATTCTGTCCGGAATTTATACATTTATCAAAAAAACCACCCACATAATTGTTATTGGATTGAGCTATGCTTAATGTCGCCATTTTATATGGAATTCGCATACAGACTCCACTAAAACAGGTCATAATGAGCCAAAATTCCAAAATTCTCAAAATCCTGTAGACATCACTCGAGAGCAACTATAAAAAAGCTCTAATAACCTATTGCAAAATGAAGTCTCATTAACGCAAGGAGCTGATCCCCAAGCAAGTATGCCATAGCTGACTTGGGATTCACTAAAGCATAGATAATAGTTGATTTTAGGTTCATAACGTGTGGGTAGTTTTTGATTAATAAGAATTTTATTAATGATAACGGCTAACTGATGACAATTTAGATTTAATGCGGTTCATATGAATTCGCCATTTAAATTTGTTGTCTAGATTTATACCAATTTAACGGTTTCATAGAGCAGCGTTTAGCAGTGTGTATTATTTCAGTTGTAGATGAAATTATAAGTGCAGTTTTGGTCATGTTTAATACGTTGACTGCCAACTAAGAGATAACTAGTAGTTGGCTTTAGCAAGAAGCTTTTTGTTACCTAATTACGAGACAAATCGGAAATACTTTTTGAAAACACGCTTTCTTAATGCTTTTTAATGATCAATATATAGTTTCAATGACCAATGTCTTAGAGCTTTTAATGATTAATATGATTTATTAGAATGGATTTGCAGACCAGAGTCCTGAAAACTACTTTGTCAGTCAACGTGTTAATGATGTTTCATTTGCATAAAATCAATCGTTGATTTCATCAAGCGCTTTGTTTACGGTCGTCACCAATAAATTGGGACTTCAACTTGAACTATTCTATTTGTGTCATCGGCAAATTGAGTAATAGTATCATATTGTTACGTAATAGCTCATATTGTTATTTAGCTACCCCCGCTCTGGCGAGAAACCTTAATTACTTGCAAACATTTTAAATAATTTTTGACAGTCCATGGCATATAATAAACTACTGAATCGCTAATAATAATGTAATATAGTATGTAGTTGAGTTACTATTGAAGAAAAATCCCTGAATCTTTGTAGAAATACAAAAATGTTATAATTCAGTGCCGGATTAACCCATGTAGAGGCCCTTAGGCCATCAAAATCTCGGGGCCCCAACTGTCGATAATTTATAACAATTATGCTATTCATTACAATTATCCAATTAAAGTAGATACCATTAAAATATGTATGAATAAAAGCATGTTGGTTCATTTAGTCGCGAAATTCTTACGGAATAATGATTAATTAAAAAAAATACGAGTGGAAGATATTATATTTAGATATCATCACTTCGAAAGACCCTATGAAAAGTTTACGAAGTGTACTTAAGTAACTTATATTTTTTTTCCAGATGAAAACAAACTCTAGAATGTGGTCAGCATTGCTGTATATTGTGGTAGCAGCAATATTTTGCATCAAAGATGTGTCATCCGCTAATATACTCGGAATTATTCCGTTCTCAATGATATCACATTATCAATTGGCCAATCCTATATACTTAGAGTTGGCGAAGAGAGGCCATAATGTTACCGTGTTATCACCGATATTAGAAAAGAATCCGCCGCCAAATTATCGACAAATAAATTTCGATAACTTTGAGCCTAGTCTCGTACGTAAGTATATTTATAAAGATTTGCCTTCGATATCTTCGACCTCAATCTGCCTTTAGATAAACTTACGTTTTTAGACATCACAGACGTTTTGTTTTTTTTTGGTATTTGTTTATACGTTTGGCGGAATTAAAACAAGTCAGGTAGTAGCCACTTTAACTTCCTTTTCCATAAAAGTTGCAGAAAGGAGGGTAGAGTAGCCATTCAAATTGTATCTGTCAGTGACGAATATTGAATTGTCATAATCATGTGGCCTATCAAAATGTAGAGTAGAAAATTTGATATCTGTGTGTGTTGCCGGTGTTACATAATTTTAAAAATTTATTTCAGTCAACCCAGAGGATAAAGAACCAGATCTCTTCAAGCTTTTGAATGCCGGCTCGTTTATTACGCGGATGTTCTTTACTTATTACACTTTTTCCAAGTATATAGACAAAGTGATGACATTAGCACCTGTTCAAAACTTCATAATGCACAATGGTTCAAGTTTCGATCTGGTGATTGCTGAAGACTTCCGAGTCCAACCGGTCTATATGTTCGCTTATAAATTCAACGCTCCGCTGGTTACCATTACGCCGTTAGGAGGTGCACATTGGATGAACAACTATATGAGCAATCCTCTCAATCTCCAATATGTGAGTCATGAGTTTCTTCCGTATATCGGACAGCTCACGTTCCTACAACGATTCGAGAACGTCGTGTACACATTCCTAGACTTGATTGCAAAGAAGTATATTCAAGATCCGTATAATGATGCAATAGCTCAGAAGTACTTCGGTCACTTGCGGCAGCCGTTGCCCACAGTTTCAGAATTGGAAAGAAATGTGTCTTTAGTCTTGATGAACTCTCACTTTTCAATTGATACAGTTACGCCCAAGCTTCCAAATATGGTGGAGATTGCAGGGATTCATATAAAACCAGCCGAGGAATTGCCAGCGGTAAGAAGAAGATGGATTTTACTCAAGTTTCAGTTTTATTGTTTTACAATTTTTCAGGATGATGCTTATGTAATAAGAAGGTAGCCGATTACCCGGTTGACCGCACTTAGCCTTTATTTGAGATCTATTGTGGCTTAACCTCATGTATCTGTTGTCCACCAGTACATATTATAGATCTTGTAACCAGGTGACCTGGGAGACTGGTCGCAGAATGCACGATAGACGAAAGCTGCACACATCAGCCTGTATGTGACCATTTTTTCCCTTCTTATAGAGCTGAAGCCAACAAACACTCTTCTTCCAACATCTGCAACAACCCCTGCAAACGGGATTGTCGACTATTCCTATAGCGCGCGTATTATGTTTGTTAAGTTTGCAGCGTCCAGTGAGTGTCTTACCGTTTTCCTCAAGTCATCGCTGGAGAGGCTGTTAGTCTTAGAGTAGGTTTCCTAATGGCCACTTTTGTTGCCTCGTGTGTGTTCCTATCCACCTGTCTTTTATCCACACCTTGGTTCTGTTGAGCAATGTGTTTGTATCTACCTCTCTACCAGTAGCTTTGTTTTCGTGCTCCTTGTCGATTGGTAGACGTGACGATACCCTCCTCGGAAATCTATCTGCTTATTCCTTACCTCTCACTCCACTGTGTCTTTATATCCATGTAAGATAGGGGAAAGCAGGTAGGCTTTGTACACGGGGAGCATTCGTACAGTGAAGAAATCTACTCTATCCATTACATTGGCGTCGTCGCCTTTGTGTGCGTGACTCGCGCTCATGCGCGTGTGTGCGTGATTCGCGCGTGAATGCTCTCCCCTATATTCTGTTTTCATATGATATTTTCCCAAGTACATGTATTCTGCCTGTAGCTCTTGAGTGTTGGAAGCACCAATTTGCTGTCAATATGTATTACATACATATGTATGTCATTGTTATACATGCAGTTTCCGTTTGGAAAATCGTGGATTTGGACACCTGAAATATTTTTATCTATAGCAAAATGAAATAAAAATTATTTTTATTGCACTGATATAAAAGTTTACAAAGGCGGACTTATTATTATATAGTAAGGGACTTTAAGGGAGGAAGTCTTGGCCAGTCGGGAGTTGCGGCCAGTGTCAGTAATCCGGCATATTTGAATACTTTAAAATTTCCATTTATTATAGAAAATTTTCTTTTGACAATGCCTCACTTTTTAAGTAGAATTCATAGCATAAAGGCGTGTCGGAGCGTAGCTCAGCATTTGTCTCTAAAATTTCGGAGTTCAAACTTATTTCCCGTTTGCGTTTGGTGTGTTGTCACTTTTATTTGCAACCGGATCGAAAAGCTAAATATGTATAAAAAATCTATTGGATAATATCTTTTAACAACAAACAAAATGGGGCGTGAAAAAAAATCATGATACGGTGAGCGTGCAGCCATTTTGGAATTGTAGCGTGTCGGGAGTGATGGCCACCTTCTTGTCGGGAGTTGCGGCCACTCACAAATTTGACATTTCTTGATATGTGCTTGCATTTGTTATGTATATTTAGCATTTTTCCTGAAAAATTAGTTCGTTTCATGTAATTGTATTTTTTTTTCATGTAAGTGAATTCGGTATTTATATGGATTTTCTTGTGTTATTACGATTTTGCCGTGTTTTTGATTTTTTCAGTCATCATGCAATCTTATAAATATAAAAATGTTCCTATCAAACCAGAACATACATTTCAAAATCTAGTGGATGCCATGAAAGCAGTGATGGTCAAAAATAAGCCGAAGCAGACTGTTGCCGCATCATTTCAAATACCCTGGAAATCGTTAAGACGCTACGTATCAAATGTGAAGGAGACACAATTGGATCTTTCGACAATCACGAACAAGGATTTTTTTTAAAATTTTTAATTTGACCGAAAAGACTGGTGGAAAAACGGCTCGCAATGTTAAAGAATGCGATAAAAAATGCGATTTAACTTTTTTTTAAGTGGCCACAACTCCCGACATTTTTGAAAATCCCAAAAAATGTATTTTTTGGGAAAACACGCCTAAAGTGTTCATATATTTTTTTTTCGCCCAGAAAAATCGAATGAAAACCGTGATTTTGACATCTAGTACGCTGATCATTCATTTGTTTTCGGAAAAAAATTATTTTTGATGACTTTTTTGGGCTCAATCAAGACTATGGCCACAACTCCCTCCCTTTCTATACAAAATATTCTACCGGCAGCATTTCAGGTGATTGCGAATCATACCATTTATCAGTCTTTGATCCATCGGTGTAAATAGGTATTTTATCTGATTCCTCTATATTATCTACGTCTTCACCCCCAGGTTTTATCGAGAAACCATTCCTGAAAGTGTATTCAGGTAGAATTTTGTACGTATCCATCTTCAGTAAATGGAAGCCATCACACTCCTGTTGTAGAGTTTCCCTGTGCATTATCGTTCTTTTCTTCGTGTTCAAGTTTTGGTTTCTAAAGACAAATGGGTATTCTCGCTGCATCTTGTTTTATAAAAACGTCTACAATATTATGCCCAATATAACTTCTAGTGCCTTCTAATTCTCGTAGCACTAGTTTCGACTATACATGCAAGTCTCTGTAGAGTCATTAGCTTTTTCGCAAGCGTTCTAAATTAAACTAGCATTGATCTCTTGATAGCCATGTGCTTCCAGGATTCAAGCCATAGTGTATCTAGGAGTAAGACCCCACGTCTTATATCATCGTTCTGCATTGCCAAATGGCTATGGTTGCTGTTCTGAATTGCATCTCTGTGTGATTTCACCAATGGATATCAGATCGTTGTAAGTTTAAAACTTGACACACAAATGGATAGGCGGGAAGTCGTTTTGAACTCTACGTGACACGAGATCATTGCCAATTCCTTCATCTCTTAGGAGGGGTCTAATAACCCACCGTGAACAACGTGGCTTGGATGTGACAGCCATGCACAACATGGAGAATGACGGAATAAAACACGAACAAACGTGGTAAGATCGTCGTGGAATAATTATGCAAATTGAAATTTATCAGGATTTGAAGAAGATTCTGGACGATGCGAAGCACGGCGTAATTTACTTCAGCATGGGAACAATTTTGAAATCCAAACATCTGCCAAAGGAAAAGAGAGACGCCTTGCTCAATGTCTTCGGTGGTCTTGAGCAGACGGTGCTTTGGAAGTGGGAGGAAGAAAATCTGCCAGGACAACCAAACAATGTGGTCATTAGAAAATGGTTTCCACAAAGTGATATTTTAGGTGAGTACCTTAGTTTGAATTAATGTCCTTATTATTATATCGCTGGTCACCACCCTAAAAGCACATCATAAATATATAGGTTTTAACTGAAATAAAGATCTAAAATTGAATGTGAATAAAGCTTTATACAATAAACTTCTATATCTTATGAGAATTACGCAGATCTATAAAAAATAGTATAAATAGATAATAAAGATTTTCAGACACCGATTTTTAGAACAGCATATCACAAAGTCAATTAGATCCTCTAAATGCTTAAAAATCGTTAAAAAAATCATTCTCAGTAAAATTCAGCAGATTTTTTCAGTAAAAATTAAGAACTCCGCAACTACCAACTACCAATTGATTTTTTGCCCTATTTTTGTAACAAACTATAACTATTACATTTTGAAAGATTCACAAATCGTTTAAACTAAAATTAACGAAAGATTTTTTGTTTTATATCTCTATAGTGATTATTACGATCCTCGCAGGGAAAGCCTTTAGAAACATTTTTACTGAATTTCGTGTAATCTCGCTGCATATCGCTGCGGTCTTCCGTCTCTGTCTACCTATTCATATAGTATAAGTTTTAGCAGAACCATTTGTAATAAAACTAATACTACCCTCATGGTAATGAAAAACTGGAAATTTCGATTTCGTCTGTTTCGAGTATTGTTTGATTCGACATCGTTCATTTCAAAATGGGCGTCTGAGGCGAAAATTAAATTTTACAACAGATTGATTGATAACAAAACAAATTCTGAAAAATGTTACAATTTATTTATTTAACTGTTTTAGTTTTTAATTGTAATTAGTATTTAATTTGTAATTTATTTAATTATTTGTTGATTTCACTTTAACTCATTCACTAAAATTTTAGATCTATAACTAATATTAATTTAAATTAATTTACATTTATTCATATACAAAATTGAGCATGGCAGCATGGTTATAGCAATTTTTTACTGTTGCCTCCAGATTTGTCAAACAGCAAGTTTTCTAGTTACATATATACATACTACATTCCTTCATATTACATATGTACATATATTCTACAAGTCAACAAATTATCTATAAAAACAGTGACCATTAGAAATTGTAAATAATAATATCCACAATAGACAATAATCGAAATAATTTAATTATGGAATGTAGGTAATCACTTTAAATGGAATAAACCATTAAAAGGGCGTATAGCCGACATCGAGACGTTGACATCGACGAATTTGAAAATCGAGCCTGAAAATAGCGATTATTATAGCTGATGAAAAAATTAATTAAATCGAAAAGAAGAAAACTAAATATGAAATCGAAGACTATCGCGGTTGTTTAACATTACGCGGGTACCCTGGACCCTGGTCGAAAATTATCGCCGGTGTGCCCCAAGGTGATTTTATCACCTCTCCTTTTCTGCTTGTTTACTATGTCCATCTCTGAAAATTTGTCATGTAAATACCACCTGTATGCCGACGACCTTCAACTCTATGCTAGTTTCGCTCCCATGGATGCGGCTAGTGCTATATCCGCATTAAACTCCGATTTAAACTCGATAGCGGTATGGTCTCGTAACCATGGCCTGCTTCTTAATCCGTCAAAAACCCAAGCAATCGTCATCGGAAGTCGCTCACTCATTGCCAAGTATAAAAATAATCTCCCCCTTATCAATATCGACAACGTCGTTGTCCCTTACAGCAGTTCTGTGAAAGACCTTGGCCTGCTTATGGATGAAAACTTATCTTGGCATCCTCAAGTAAGTGAGGTCAGTCGCAAAATCTTTGCAAGTCTCCATTCTTTTAAACGGGTTCAGAATCTCTTACCTCTTTGTATTAAACGCCAAATGGCACAATCTTTTCTTTTACCGCTAATTAATTACGCTGATGTGGCCTACCTAGATGCGAATGAAGAACTACTCGATAAGCTAGATAGGATTCAAAACGCGTGTATTCGCTTTGTTTATTCCCTGAAGAAGTTTGATCACATATCAAACTGTCGCAGGCATATAGAGTGGCTACCCATTAGACGATGTCGGGAATTTCACATACTCGCCCTACTCTTCCGCGTACTACAGTCAAACTGTCCTACTTATTTGTATAATCTCTTCTCTCCGCTATCATCCCATGGCCTCCTATTGCGCTCTCAGGAAAATCTATTACTGGCTATACCTCAGCATTCATCAACTTTCATGTCTAGGTCTTTCGCAGTGCAAGCGGCCCGTCTCTGGAATTCCGTGCCTTTGCCGATAAGACAACTTGAAAACCTGAGCGGGTTTAAAAATTCTTTAAAGAGACATTTACTCAACTTATGAATTCCCCCCTCCCCTCCCGTCTCCTTTGCTTGTCCTTATATTTCACTCCTCCCTTCAATATCGAGTTGGCATACGTTACTAATAACTGAATTATATTTTATACTATGATGACTTTTTTGTAAGTGTATTTATTTATTACTTGTAAATTTATTTGCCCACATAAACCTTCAGTCACAATAACCCTGGCGGTATGGTCGGTAGATATTGCCACTTGGCAATAGGCCCACCACATTGTATTCTTTTGTGTGTGCAATAAAGCTTTTCAAACAAACAAACAACGGCGGTTGCAACATCACCGAAACGTTGGGCGTTTGACCATCGAATGCAGATAAATTATCGCGCTTATTGTAGCCAATACCAAGAACAGCGAAGCATTATTTGTGTTATCGAGACGAGATTTCGGAAATATATAGTGTATCAACCATTTTTTTTAATTTGTTGCAGCTCATCAGAATATTCGCCTATTTATAACACACGGTGGTCTGCTCAGTATGCAGGAGGCTGTCAGTAGAGGGGTGCCTCTCATAGGAATGCCAATATTCGGTGACCAGCCCAGGAACATTCTGAAGGCCACTCACTTAGGGTTCGCTGAAGGTCTAGACTATAATGACCTAACAAATAAAAATATAAATGACACAATCTATAAAGTTCTCAACAATTCAGCCTATAGTAAAAGGGTGAAAGAATTGTCCATTAGATTGAATGACAAACCAATGTCCTCAATGGATACAGCAATATACTGGATAGAATACGTAATCAGACATAAAGGTGCTTACTACATGAAGACACCGACGCCTGATATGAGCTGGGTTAAATATTATTTATTAGATGTTATTTTGATACTCCTTATTATAGCGATGCTGCTATTTTATGCTACATATGTCACATTGAAATATATGATTATCTATGGTTGCAATAGAAATTTAAGGAAAGAGAAATTTACTCTTAATAGTAAAATAGATTGATTTCAGGCTTCTAGTGTGATGTCGTTTTATATGTCAATATGTTTTTATTATTTATTTGAAGGGCACCAGAAACGATCATTTGCGATTGTCAATGTTTACGTGATTCGAGATTTTAAGTGATTAGCAATTGAAGCTTCAATTAAAGGTGTATCATTATTTATGCAATAACTCTTGCGGTATTTTATGCAATAACTCTTGCGGTCAAGGAAAAAAAATGAACCAAACGTTTGTCCAAGGAATGGTACAACTTGAGATATCGGTAAGAGACTGAGCCGAATGGTTATAAAAAAAATCTTTGAATGGACCAGAATTCATTTGAAACATTATTGGAGTTAATCCGGCCTTAATATTCCTAATCTAGCCTATTCCTGATAGTCAAAGTCTCTCTGAGATACTAAGACTAACACTGAGATACTAAAACTAACACTGAGATACTAAGACTAACACTGAGATACAAAGACTAACACTGAGATACTAAGACTGGTATATGTTTAGGTATGTTATATTAATATGCATTTATTTCCATTTTACAAGTAATTTCAGGTAGGTAGGTACATCTGAGTAGGAACCTAAATAATCATAGTTGGTAATCAGAAAGCGATTGTTATTCGCTATCATTGACCATCAATGCACAGCGCTTCAATCGCCATCAATCCAATTTTTATCATTTGTTGTCAATGCCGCAGTAATATTGACAGTCGCTTTAATTGCCTAAACGATCACTTTTCTCATCAATGAGTGTCAATCACGTAAACATTAGCAATCGCAATTGACTGTCTCAGGGATAACAGAGAAAAATATAAGCTGTTCTTGCGACCAATCCATGAAAGCATACGAATACAATTGCAGATAAAAAATAATGTCAGTGGATGGAGGAGGTATGGCTGTAAATTTAAACATTTTGAAAATGTGTTGTTTTGGCTAACAATGTGTTCAGTTAAGGTATATTATATCCATATATGAATCGTATACCTACCTAAATAAGTACGATGCTTCTTGTGTAAATAATTATATAACATTGCTAGCTTCACATTATTATTATTGGTATAACTTTGTGTTATCATAATTTGTACATTATTTCATCCTAATTAATTGTTTTCGATGTAAATAGTTTTTACTTAATATTTACAATCACAGCGAACGTAGCGCAGCTTTTGGGTATGCCTAGTTTGAATTATTGAGTTTGTACTTATTGGTCATATGAATAGGTTATAATATAAACTATCTTAATTAATAACATTAACCACAAGTCTCATCTGCTATTGCTTTATTAACAGTCATCACAGGCAGCGTTAACGAAACATAAAATAAATATAATTTTACTTATTTTTCGACGACGGTAAGTACCATTATTATTAAAATATTTTTAAATAGACTACATTTAAGTCATCAACGCCGGGGCAGCTTTGTTTGTATTGTTTCTCTCCCTAACAGGTGTGCCCGTGCCACCGTACCAAGCTCGTTCTGTCCCCACTCTCTTCTTGCTGCTGTTTGCGAATGCTGCTTAATTTATAGCCTATGCACTACCACCTGCCAAAATATGAATGTATATTTTTTCTTTTCTTTTTATTATTATATAAACATGTATATTTTTTATATACATGTATATTACATACATGTATATTATATATACATATATATATATATATATATATATATATATATATATATATATATATATATATATATATATATATATATATATATATATATATATATATATATATATATATATATATATATATATATATATATATATATATATATATATATATATATATATATATATATATATATATATATATATATATATATATATATATATATATATATATATATATATATATATATATATATATATATATATATATATATATATATATATATATATATATATATATATATATATATATATATATATATATATATATATATATATATATATATATATATATATATATATATATATATATATATATATATACATGTATATTTTTTTTAAATATTTTTATTTTATATAATACGTATTGTAACTATGTAATGAAATGTAATGAAATGTAATGTAAATACATGTATGTGTATGTAAATGTAAAATGTAAAGGGAAGAAAAAATGTATTTATGAAACGAATAAATAAATGACTCCTTGGGGGATTGGATGGGGAGAGAAGCCTCTGATCATTGGATATACAATTAAGCTCGGGCAGAAAAGACGACTATAGTCGTTATAACTGCTCGGGTGGTGGATGGATTGGCTCCGTCCACCTCGTTGGAGTAAGAAAATGTCACATACATTTAAGTCATAATTAACATAAAAACCCTAATTAATGAGATTAATAACGCAAGATGATAAACAAATAAAATATAAACAAGCTAAAGTTACATAAACAAAATAACAAGTAATATAAACAAACTAAAGTTGCAATATAGATAAACTTAGTAATTACAAACTAAAGTTATTAAACCTTCGAAATTTAAACCATTTAAAAAGACGAAGACCAAAAAGTATTCGATCCAGTTTATGCTTAATGACGGCGTCTTCATGTGACAAACCTCAAGACATATTCCACCAAGAAGATCTGTTCCATCGCAGACATGGGCCTATCGTTGATTGTGACTGACATCTTCTTTACAGTCTCATGATACTCGTATGATGGGTTATTGAGGATTTTAACGATAACTGCCTTGATTGTGCCCTCGCTGAGATTATCGTATTATAATCCTTCTCCGAAACCTGATAATAATAAAACAATAATAATAACAAAAAACTCGGCAATGTCCATCAGCTAACCTATACATTGAGTTTATAACATATTTATTACGTTGGCTACGCAAAAGAACAATAAAAATACATCTGATAAAAAAGAAACAGAGAACTAGAAAGAAACAGATAATAAAAAAAGAAAAACAAATTACTAAAATTAAATAAAGATGCAGAGGAAAGGATGGAGAGGAAAGAAGGAAAGGGAAGCGAAAAGGAGGGGAAAAGGTGGATTGGTTAATCAATGGATTTTCCGGTTATATGCTCTTTGAGCCTGGCCTTGAACGAGGAGATGCTGGGGGCTGTTCTAACATCATTTGGTAAAGCATTCCAGAGTCGTGCAGCTTCCACGGAGAAGGAGTATGAAAAAAGTCAATGCTATGACCAGGAATTGATAACAGGTTATTTCCCTCTGATCTCAGGGGACGGCCGTGCGCCGATAGCGCGGTGAACCTATCGGCAAGATAATGCAGTACGCCATCCGCGAGGATGCCGAGACACCTCTTTTTATATTTCTCGGTTGATCGCCGAATATAGTTATTCCGATTATGGAAACTCCACAAAAGACAGCTTCTCAGGTACTCAGTAGACCGCCATGCATGATAAAGATGCTTACTTTTGGGTGAGCTGTAAAACAAAAATAATATTCACTTATTTGATTCATTCTAAATTATGCAGTACGTTAGTTTCCGTATTACCTAATATATCACTTCGATGAAACCACATCCTTATAACATTCTTCGGTTGTCCCGATAATTCTTATTCCTCCTACTTTCAGAAAACGGCCTGTTTCAGCCCTGAGAAGCCTTTCAAGAATACATCCATCTTTGGCAAATTATTTTAATAATAGATTGAATCCCATGCTCAAGTAGATTACTGCATGTTTTGAATCGTATAGTATTTTCTGTAAGTCTTATAAATGTTTAAAATACATGTGCACTACTGATCTATCAATTATTGATTTATCAATATTAGTATCATTAAAGTTACATATACTACTGGTATTTTTTTGGTGGTTTTATATTAATACTTGCAACCTCCACCATGTTCAGAAGCGGCGACGACACAGAATTCATAGAGAAATGGCTATTCATAAACAATCGTTAAGTTAATAGCCGTACCCACGACATTCTCCAGTCTCTGTCCTAACATAAGTTTTCGGCAGTATGACATAAATTCATAAGAAACGTTTCTTAATGTCAAAGAAGTTTGTCTTTATGTACAGAGGGTGGCCAAATTATATATTCAAGCGTAGATTTCAGCACTTATTCGAATTTTTCGAAATTATTATACTTTTAAACTGTGTTACCTGTCAAGACCCCGTGATCTTTATTGTAACGAATGTACATAAAACTAAATATTTTGATGTTATTATAATAAATATATATTCTAGAAATGCCACGATCGAGTTAAGTATATACACTCAGAATATGTTGTCTGCAAAATGTTAAATAAAAAGAAAACCATATATTCCGTTTTTCAAAAGGAAAATCGTTATTTTGTGGTAATGAACATACGAGTATACTTATGTAAACTCACATACATAATACTAAAAAGAATGTACTACTACGAATCGAGATATATTTTTTTCATAAAATTACCATTTTCAAATAATATCTTCTGAATATACTTAACTCGATTACTTTAATTCTACAATCTATATAGAAAGTCCAATAATAGCAAAAACTATAGTTTTATATATATTCGTTACAATAAAAATCACCGAGCGTATTAATAAGCCTAGTTTAAAAGTGTAATAATTCAGAAAAATGTTAATTAGTACTTAATTATGTGCTTGAGTATAATAATTTGGCCACCCTCTGTAGGTTCTATGGTAAAACTAAAATAAAAATGAGTAATTTGATCAATATTGGGCTATATTTGAGCAAATATTATTTTTATATATACCAAAACATCTAGGCTCACTTAACTTGAATTTAATACTTTTGGTAAAGTCTTATACAATGACTACTGTTCTATTCATTTTAAAAATGCCAAAGCAAAATGTTTATTCAATTTATTTTTTTATTCTTAAATGAAACATTTTTCTTAAATGTTAGACTGATTATACTACTCGTGATATATCTCGCAAGTAAATATAATGTCAACACAGACACTAAAGCTATAGCAGCTATTATTACGAAGACATCCACCAAGAAATATTCGATCCAGTTCATGTTTGATGACGGTGTCTTCATATGGTAAGCCCCCTTATGTCTCAGAACGTATTCCACCCAGAAGACCGCAGTGTCCATCGCAGACATGGGTTTGTCGTTAATCAAGGTGGACATCTTCCTTACAGACTCTTGATATGATGGATTATTGAGGATTTTATTAATTGCTGCTTTGATCGTTTCTTCGCTGAGCTTGTTATATTCTAGACCTTCTGCGAAACCTGATGTCATCGCTCTTTCTATGTTCCTCGGTTGGTCTCCGAAAACTGGAATACCGATTAGGGGAACTCCTCGAAATACAGCCTCCTGGGTGCTCAGTAAACCACCGTGCGTAATGAAAATGAGTACGTTTGGATGGGCTGTAAAAAAGATAAATGAAATCTCGCAATCTACATTTTATAACATTCATACATAGTTAATTTAAGTAATTATTGTCCTTAGATAATCAAGCTACATTTGGATTTCAGTGGCAATCTCAACGCATGTTGAAGGGTAGATTTTTAAAACATTTAAAAATGGTAAATGTTTAAAACATTTATAACTAAGTAAAATATAAAACAAAAGGAAATGATTTCACTAACTTACATTATTTCACATGGCCAATAACGCTAAAGCATTTATTATTGTAGAGGCGGACGACAAAAATATTTTATTACGGTGTGCTACAAGACCTGATAAGAAAGATTGATAAGAAAACTTTCTAGTAATGGCATTACTTCGACTGCGTTACAATGGTTTGAAATCGAATTTCATGAATCGAACGCTAGTGCGACTACCATATAAACCAGAGGTAGGTACGCAAACTTTTTGTGGACCACTTTTTTTCCCTAGACCACCTTGCCTGCATGATACTATTTTTTTCCTAAAATACTATCATTAAATGCTTTTGACAGCGGGCACAGTACTGATCACTTACACGGGGTTTTCGCTAAAGTGGATAGTTGTAAAAAATATAAAAACGTGTACAATCTTTAATTGTTAATTTTTAAGCGTACACGACCTTTAAGTACGAAGCATTTGAGAAAGCCGCACATATAGCCCTATTTCGCTTGCTCATTCATGTGATGCGTCTATTCTACTCGCTCGTACGGATACCCATTTTTCACGTATCTCACTCGCACCTCCACTTGTTAGGCATGTGCGCTGACTAGTGATACAATTTGAGTTGAGTGTTGATTTACTTTCATGACACTTGCGACGCGCGCGTTTGTTTATTGCTATTATTATAAGTTTAAAACATATGCTGTACACACAAACTGTTTTAGAAGCAACAAGACATTTACAAATCGCCTAAATATTTATAATGACCTGCCTAAATGGGGTCCACTAACGTATGTAGACCCCCATTTACATCTCGTGCATTTGTTTTCTCGCTGAGATGGACCCCTGCAATTCGAAATCCACCACTGGGGGTCCATTTAGACCACTTTGGGAATCACTGATATAAACGAAACGTGAACGATTGTTAAATGTCAGTCTGTTGACATTATATATGCAAACTGTAACCGCCCTACCTTTGGGATATTATTCGAAAAGTAGGCAAAAAATACTTGGATTTTTTTAATTAGATTTCTAATTTTCAGATTTATTTTGTATTGAATGTAATATTATATCAATCAACCTAATCTTGATACATACTGCAAAATAAACTGCTAAATATGAAGAGGCTCGTAAATTATGACTTTTTACCAATTCTCTCCTCATTCAAACCACTACGTTCTCCTAAAAGGTTTTTCCTTTAATTGAACGTACGGGATACCTACGGCTTGTTAAGTTCGGGCGATAATATAGCGCCCTGTATCACGTATGTTAGTATGGGTAGGGCGGTTAAACGCCTGTATCCATAACCATCTAAGATGGCTATGTTGTATCTTGTTCTTGTATAGTCCGGGTAATTATTTTAACATATTCGGAAACAGTATGAATATAGTCGGGTGACGTTAAAACATATTCAACGCAGACTACTGACCTAATCGGCATATATACCTATTTATTTCCTTGTATGTAAGTTAATTGTTAGTTTTAAAGTTTGATTTGTCAATATATTGGCAATATATAGGAATTCTGTTTACAAAATGCAAACAGAATTGCTTTTAATTAATAGGAGAAATCGTGAACTAAACGGATTGTCACGAGCGATAGGCAATGCTTTCCACATCGAGTAATGAATGAACGAATAAACAAATATAATAGACAAAATTTTAACAAAATAAAAACTGTCATGGTAAAACTTAGAACGGGCTATCATAATTGAATGCGTACACAAAATTTCGTGTCTGTGCTGTTGACCGTCGAGGAGTCCCCTCGTTGGAAGCCTACCCTGGGTGTCGCAGCTATGTCATGGTTAAACATAAAACGGGCTATCATAACTGAATGCGTATATAAAACTTCGTGTCTGTGCTGTTGACCGTTGAGGAGTCCCCTCGTCGGGAGCAAACCCTGGGTGTAGAATCAGGTCATACTTACCATAAAAAACATTGTCATCGGAACTGAACCAACATGTAAATTTTCAACTTCATATGATAATATTTGAGGACTTCCCCCAATTCCTCATGAATCTCATCACCAGAACAGGATTTTGATAAAAGTGGGACCAATCTGGAAGTATATCCTTTCAAATAAAATAATTTTCCAAATCGGTCCATAAATGACGGAGTTCTGAGGTAACAAACATTAAAAAAATACATCTAAATTGATAACCTCCTCCTTTTTTTGAAGTCGGTTAAAATGAATCCTTATTGCATTACATAATAAAAGTATACCTACATATAACACATTCTATTGCATAACACGTGACCCAATTACGGCGCTTATCGTTATATAACGATATCAGTGTAAGACAATGACGCGATAAGGGAGAAAATATTTGCTTAAGATGTATATATGAAGTGGGTTTATAATTCGACTTATTCAATTCAATTCAAAATTTAATTTGTTTTATTGTGATTGTGGTGTAGTAACAAGGAGTTTTACAATAACAGTGCGTCACAACCAGACTTTTAGGGGTACACTTTTATTTTTAACAAGACTGCGAACAGAAATTGATTTAAACAATAAAAAAACACATATTATTTTGAAAGTAGGTTAGATTTAAAAAAGTTAAATAGGTAGATTTTAATTCAGATTTTTATTGATAAGCAATAGTTAAAAATAGTCAATAATGAAGATAATTAGTAATAAATTATCATTATATAATAATAATAAAACACGGTGGATTAAAAATATCGTTAAAATCAAAGTACCTACATTAGATATAAAAATTAAAACATGTTAGGTCAATAAAAAATACAATATCAATGAAATGCTAAAGGTATCATCAGTAAAACATTAAAGAATTAGGTGTAAGCAAATTTTCAAATTAGGCTAAAAAGTAATTCGTTTTCATAATCTTGTTTCTTTGTTCAGTCTGCAACAAATCTCTTTTTTTTAAGGAATAAAATGCATTTTCTGATACAAATTTACTTAGGGCTCACTAAACTGATGTAAAAGTCGTTATGTCTACGTTCGCGAATCCTCAGCCATTGTAGTCTGTTACAGTTAGGTTATTCCATATTATGGTCGAACTCGCGTATGTCAGTCAAATATAATGACGACATTTTGTAATCGTTACAGTTGTTATAAAATACATTCACCAGCATCAAGTAACAGACGTCATTTTAATCCACGATGGACAGTAGCAGCACAGTATACCGAGAGAACAGTAGACGCACTCGGGTGACATGGTGTTGCGGGGATAAGGTGCGAGAGATATGAGCAAAGGGATACGTCTCGGCGAACGTCTTTGGTTGGAGTTACGTGCTGGCGAAGGTTGGCGGTTTTTCGAACGTTTGAACGTATGCGTCGGCGGAGTAGCAGACATATGGCGGCATTACGACTCGTGAGGTAGCTCGTTTCTATTTCAGTTTTGTTCTAAAAGACGCTACTGCTTGGTATTCTGTGGTAACAGGGATCGTACAAAAGACTGTTTCACTCCAGCTGGTAGGAATTTCTATAACTGTCCGTGGCTATGAACGCTATAAAGGGACGTTTACTAGTTTCAGTGGGTTGTGCCTGCCAAGGCTAACCACTCCAAAATATAGCACATACTGATGTCTTACCTAAAATATCATTCTGCGGAAACCATTTCCTGGTGATGATATTGCTAGATTGACCTGGCAACACATCCTCTTCCCACTTCCATAAAATAGTTTGTTTCAATCCTGAGAATACTTTCAAAAATGCTTCTCTCTTCTCTTTAGGCATGTGTTTTGATAGGAGGCTCGAACCCATGCTAAAGTAGATGACTCCATGTTTTGAATCGTCCAGTATTTTCTGTAAATCCTGTAAATGTTCAATATGCATGAGTATATTTATGGCATGACATTAAATAGTAGATTGCTTTTATTCGAAGATTATTGACTTCATAGTATTGACGACACTACAACCAAACGCAAATAGTATAATAGGAGATTACCAGGCGGATTTATGCAAGATAAAATCCAAAACTCGCCAGACTCACCCTGCATTAGAGCATGTAAAAGAATTATAACCAGGATCTTTACATCTTCTTTACATTTCTTTCAGTTATCCACCAACTACTAGTCTTTGAAAGAAGAAATGACACAAAATATCATTAGAATGGTGGATATGCTACAACGATGAGCGTATGCAACTTGCTGACTAGCCTACGATTGTTGTAGAACGATGAGTAAGCGAATACAGTGACTGAATCATATCAATAGGCACCGCCTGTCAAAATTCTCAATAATTCAATTGAGAAAAACCCTACAGGAAAAATACCACTTAGAGTGTCAACTACAACGGGCGAAACCGTCACCTCAGGAAGTTTTAACGATAATGATCGTTCTATCTCCCGTGAGGTGAGCGTAGAAAACTTAGACGAATACAAATCTACCGTCTAACTAAGCCGACTGACTCTGCAGTGGCCAACGCCTTACGGCGAGGCACCAGGAAAGGTACCCAGCGGGAAGCCTCGCCCCCGGACTACCAGATTTGGTAGGAAATCTCTATCTGGAATTAATTATCAGATACCTCCAACCTCCCGAATGGTTATGGGTTCGAAGTCGCTTGCCGACCTCTACCTGCCTTATATTCAGCGGTGATTCAGTTTGAATCCATCGCGGACCATTGGCATCTTTTGCCCGGCTCTGAATTCAGGATCAGGTAACCAATTGGTCATTTCAAGAAAGATTGACGACAGGTCAATATCCACCCCCGCTGCTTAGGAAACAGTATATTTCCATAGTCTCCCGACTCCTTCAGTAATTAGTCAAAGTGCATATACCGATTGGCTTCGCCTCACGGTGCGCATACCGTCCAATAGCGCCGGGTGACAATCCCCCAGGGATAACCGATCCACTAGCCGTGAGGTAGTCTTCCACACAAGGAGGCTACTGAATAGGAGCTGAATCGTGAGCTGGACCGATCCGAAACACAATTGATCTTATGGCCCAGTTGCATGAAACTGTTCGCAACATATAGGAAAAAGAGCAGTTGGTATGTGTATCTATCGATGGACGGTGATGTAAGAAAGTATCTTAACCCATGCCGAAAGTATCGAGTATCGAGCCGAAAGTAGCGACCCGAGCGGGTCGTTACACATTCGAGGGGAACCCCTCGCTCGGGACGCTCGCCTACCTACGGCAAATTGTATATAACTTTATATAAATGTAAAACTAAATGTAAATGAATATAAAATGTTACAACTTATGGTCGTTTTTCTGAAGGCCGTCGCTTCACGGCGATTTCACGCTCGACGGTTTCACGGTCGAAACGGTACGGGCGACTTTTTACTTCGCGAGGATTGGGATTAAAGTATCTTAAGCCGCTGAGTGAAAAGAATGGCTGGCTGATCTCTATTGTGAAGCAAGTAAGAATTCGGCTCGGGTGGAGATGCTACAGGAGTAAGCAAGTAAGTATTGGATATACCATACTTACCGATGGTAATTCCTTCGGTGGCTTTACGTGAAGTCCTCCAACTTCAACCATATTTGGGAGCAACGACTTTACAGCATTCATACTGAAATGACTGTTCATAAATAAAAGTGATACATTTTTCTCCAGGTCTTCTCCTTTCGGCAAAGGCGCAGGCAAATGTCCAAAGTGTCTCTGTGCTATCCGATCGTGGAGAGGCTGATAGTAATATTTTCGGAATACTAAATCTATAGCTGTGTAGACAACATTCTCCAGCCGCTGTACAAATGTCATCTTGTCAGAGTATGGCATAAATTCGTGTGGGACATAATGAAGACTCATAGGATTATCCATGTAATTTTCAGACCAGTGAGAACCTTCAAGTGTGAGCATCGTAATGAGCGGAGCTCTGTATTTATGCGCAAACATTAAAAATGGAGAAAATCTGAAATCTTCAGCAATCACTAAATCGAAATCAGTATTATCGTTCAAGGTGAAATCCTTGAGTGTCTTCGATTCTAATAACCTTTCTGCATAAGCGGTATACATATTAAAGGTGAAGAGCTGACTGATTAGAAATGGAACTCTCTTCTTGATCTCGAAGACGTTTGGTTCATCATGGTTTGATGATGCTGAAATTAAAATGATTTTTTAAAAATTATTTGAAAATATTGTTATATTTAACAAAAATTGTGCTACATACAGACACTTCCAAGCCTTATCTGATCTACTTGAATATGCCGATAGTTCAGAGGTACTCTATCCTCTTTTATTGGAGAAATTACTGTAATATTATGGCCTCGCTTTGCTAATTCTAGAAACATCGGATGATATGCATTGTAATGTGACTTAATGAAAAATGGTTGAATTCCAAGAATATTTGCGCCAGAGACATTTTTGGATTGAAGTAATAATACCAAGAAAATGACAAGTAAAATCAAAGACCTGTAATTGCAGATCATAGCGTATTCGTGAGCCTTATCTGGAAAATAGAAACAAGTCGAAATATTGAATTATAACATTATAACTTTAACTTTCAGTGTAGAGCTTACTTACTATACATTTCATATATTTTAAATCAAGGGCTGAGATACTCCTGAGTATGACCTGAATTGAAAAAAAAAAAAAAATAACTACTATTGTAGTGACTACTATTCTTTATTATAGTATCATTGCTTCTAAACCACTTTTGAAAATTTATTTTATAATTTTATCAAATAATTAGGGGAAAAAACTTAATTTCCTAGTATTATGTTATTTTGTTTTTAAAAACTTACCTAGTTCAATTATTTTCAATAACCACTTTAAAACACACTGAATTGGATCACAATTTCGTATAATTTATGGTTTCTTGTCAATTGAAACGGACGTTACATCGTTCACATACTTCTACAATCGCAGACTCTTAAGAAACTTTTGATATCGTATCTCTTATCATGTATAACACAGATTAAAATGTAGTATTAGTGAGCCTTATCTGGAAAGTAAATACAAGCCGATATAATAAAATATATTATTCCAACCTTTTCCTTTTAATAGAGCTTACTATACATGTTTTTTTTAAATGAAGGATGGTACACATGGTTACGACTTGAATAGAAAAAAGAAGGAATCCGAAAATATTTTTTAGAAACTACTATTTCTGTAGTGTACAATAGTATTCTTTAATATAATATCATTGCTTCCTAACCACATTTTTAAAAACATATTTTATAATGATATCAACTAATCAGGGAAAAAATCTTTACATTCTAGTATTTGTTATTTTATTTTTACCAACTTTCCTCGTTCAATTATTTGCAATATTTGCACAAATACACTGAACTGGATCACAATTTAGTAAATTTTATATATTTTTTATCTATTGAAACGCACGTTGCACCTTTTTTACAAAGTAGACTGTTATGAAACATTTGATATAGTATCTCTTATCCCCGTACATATATTTAAGTCATAACTTGAATTGGAAAAAAAGGATTACGAAAATATTCCTTAAAAAACAACTATTTTTATAAATAAGATAAAACGAATTTACCGCGTGAGGTTTGTAACATCCGTTTTTTTGGCGATGTTGCAACCATGAGTCTACCATGGACCACGGCGGTTGGAACATCGCCGAAACGTCGGGTGTTTCAACTTTACGAAGTAAAATTGTTTTTATCATATTTATAATGTCAAACAACGCATTATTCTTCGATTTCATGTAAAATATTTTGTATTTTTTACTATTATTCTTTAATATAAAATCATTGGTTCCAAACTACATTTTAAAAATGTAATTTATTATGTTATCCACTAATTAGGAAAAAGAAAATTATTCGTTATTTTGTTTTTACAAACTTACCTCCTTCAATTATTTGCAATAACAACTCCCCTCCAATGTGTAACGTCTTGCTCGGGACGATCGCCTACCTACGGCAAAATGTCTAATGAGCAGTTAAAAAAATTCATAATCAATGCGATCATTTCACAGTTCTTCTTTTTATGATCCGTATAGTGGTTTATAACTTATGGACGTTTTACGATTCACGCCGATTTCATGCTCGACGGTTTCACGTTCGAAACGGTACGGGTGAGTTTTTACTTCGCAAATTAAAGGGTTAAAACACATTGAATTGGATCACAACTTCGTTTTTATATATTTATATATTTTTTAAGCGATTAAAACGCACTTTACACCGTTCATAATAATATACTACCACAAACGCAGACTTTCGATATCGTATGAGTTTCATTCTGCTATATCTCATCTCCGTTCGCAGGCATTCGCTATATATTAAGGTACAAATTTATCAAATAAATGAGCACAAAAATAATTCATTTCATTTATTTCAAAACTCAATAGTGAATATGTTTTTTCGTTTATTATTTACTAGCTGCGCCCAGCGGTTTCACCCGCGTGATGATGGAAAATTGTGATAATGATGATAGAAAACCATATATCTTTATAAATTATAGCCTATGTATTATTCTGACGTATAAGCTATATTATTGTAAAGTTTCATCAAAATCCATTCAGTAGTTTTGGCGTGAAAGAGTAACAAACATCCATACATGCATACAAACTTTCGCGTTTATAATATTAGTAGGATTGGTAGGATAGGATAGTAGGATAGAATTTAAATTTCGAATGTCAATTTCTTAGATTTTTTTTCCTACCTACTTGACAGTTATCGTTATATTTTAGATAATTCACACTATAGCTTTATAAATTATAGCCTATGTGTTATTCTGATGTGTAAGCTATATTATTGTAAAGTTTCATCAAAATCCATTCAGTAGTTTTTGCGTGAAAGAGTAACAAACATCCATACATACATACAAACTTTCGCGTTTATAATATTATATTATTAGTAGAACTCATTCACTCTTTCGTTTTTTGACGGGAGATGCAAAGAGTGACCTCAAACAATATTTAAATAATAAAAAAATAACTGCTAAAAAGGTGCTTCCTCCCATCGTTAAAACACAAATCACATCTAGAAGGTAGTACTCGTACCAAATCATATATGAAGATGGAGTCTTCATATGGTATGCCCCTTTGTGTCTAATGACATATTCGACCCAATACATAACGGTATCCATCGGTGTCATAGGTCTATCGTTCACTCTAGCTGATATCTCTTTAGCTGTTTTCATATATTTCGGATCGTTCAATACTTTGTCGATCGTGTTTTGAGTATCTTCGATGTTTAGGTTTTCAAAATCTAAATATTCGGCGTATCCCATATGTTTCGCTTTCTTCATATTGGAAGGTTGATCGGCAAAAATCGGTATGCCTACTAGTGGTACTCCACGATACACTGCTTCTTGTATACTCAGCAAGCCTCCATGTGTTATGAAAAGGCGGACGTTCGGATGACCTGAAATAAATGTATGATCAATCGAGAATTATATAAAAGCAGAATTTGATAAATTGCAAAACATAAGAATTTGATACACTGGTCAAAAATTATTACTATATTCTGGCATTTTTCATTTTCAATACTTACTGGTGATATATGTTTAACAGAAAAAATGCGTTAAATTGTATTTGCAACAGCCTAAAATAAGATTACAAAATACTATTCCAATCACCGTGGAAGTATCTCTATCTCGTCATTTTAAGTTATGAGCACGCCATATTAGTCAGGTAGCGCCAACAGCAAAGTCACGGCAAGAGCCAGTGTATTCAATTCACCCAAAAATGTATCTGTCTGGAACTACGATATCTCAAAAATGCGCTTTGCGATTACCAAAATTCTTTATCCAAAGTGTTTTATTTGTCAATGGGAAGCTGACTAGATTTCTGTTCCGGACCGACAACTGGTCGGTGATTGCAAAATCGCATTTTTAGACGTAATGACACCAAATATTTATTCGATTTTGATATTTGTACTCCACTCCCTCATAACACCCCTCCTTCCCCTCTCCCTACGAATTCCCCGACTTCCCCAAATTCCCCGACTATACTCCGAGGGTCTTACTCCCTCTTGCAAAGTACCTACTTGTACATATCAGCTTACTACTATACAGGTCTCGACTGCAGATGAACTCAGACAAGATGGTACTCGAGTACATATTGAGGAAAATGTACAGCCATACATCCGGAGGGTAAACAAGCCTACCACTTTCCTAGTAGAGGGCATAGCACTAATAATACGTTGGGAAAAGTGACCATATACACAAATGGCCCATAGATCAGCTAAGGGACCAGAAGCTGGGGCCTACTCTCTCGAAACAGGCAATAAAATGACCAAGTCACTGGGATTGTATGCCACAATATCCCAAGCGGCATCAATCAGATCATAATGGCGCCAGGTGAGGTTGATAGATCGTGGATACAAAAAGGTGAACTTGCAAGAAAGGGGGAGGGAATCGCAATCGGACCCGAGCCGCTGGCAGAGGGGTACACGAGAACGGCTCTGCGCGAATAATGGATGGGAGGATGAGTGAAGGACAGATTGACAAAGGCAAAATACAGGCAGGCAAAGAGAGCTATTATAAGATCCAACCTCCAAGCGACAAGGTACTGCTTGGGCCTCTGTAGAACAGACTGTGATAGTACTGGGTATGCTCACTGGGCATTGTAGGCTTAACAGACACACATTTTAGGCATCTTTAAAGAAGCAACTTGTAGTGACTGCAGAAAGGACGAGAAGACAGCGGAGTATTATTAGCAAGAAGAAAGGATCATAGGAAATTACTTGGCGGATGTTAAATTGCGGATATGGCGGAAATATGCAGGATGCCTTCTTCATGGATGATTTAAGGTGAGCTGAGCTCCATTTTCAGACCCTCGTCATCATGTGTAATAGAAGCACTCGATAACAAAACATACTAGCCCAAATTCGACTACTCTACCATTTGCCATTAGGGAGTTCCAGTCCTTACATCCCGGCTCCATCATCAAATCAGCTCGATGGTACCATAATATTGCATTGTCGCCGAACTTACATAGGCATACCAAATTTTAGCTCAAACGGACACCAGAAAGTGGTTGAGAAATGGTTTGGAATATTGAAACGGAAATTTTACTCACGAACATTGCAAGTTAATGATATAAAGCACGGGTGGCCAACCTTTTCAGAGGCCGGGCCAAATTTTTGAAATAAGATTTCCCGCCGGGCCGCACAACCGGAAGGTGAAAAAAAGGAAGGAAACAGAAAGAAACATACATATTTTTTATTTATTAAGCATAAGAAAATTAAATTTTATAATGTTAGTGTGACGTCTGACTTAGTTTGGCAGAGCTTAGTTCATTAATGTCGATCTCAACTGAGGTCGTAGCTAGACGCAAACAGTTTTCCAAATGCTCATCGGTAATTCGGGTTCTCTCTTTGGATTTGATGTGCTTCATACGACTAAAAAGCTGTTCACACTCGTAAGTATTTCCGAATAGAGAAGTCATAGCCAGAGCACGTTTGTAAATAGTCGGATATTTTTCCTTGTCCAAATAAGTTTTGTAGCTCTTCTAAGCCAACCTGATAAAATCTTTCCTTTAACTGTGCATCACAACGTATTTCACAAATTTTCATTTGTAATGTTCCTGGTAATGAATTCACACCCCGCGCATTCGTGACTCAGGGTCGGAGTTGTCACTCGGCGGGCCGCGGGTTGGCCACCCTTGATATAAAGCTTCTAATAATAGGTTCTTACATATGAAAGTGGCGTTTCCTCGAACTGGCCACTTTGATCTCAAATATCTGGCGTTAGGTTAGGACTTCCAAAAACAAATTTATTTCAAACTTATGCTTGTGTATTTTTGTTTCGAATTTAGTGATTCCTTTGTTTTCACGCCATTTGATTTTTCTTTGACATCGTTAAGTTAAATACGCGTCGAGTGCTGCGTTCCATTACTCAACCGTCACAACAACATGGGAAGTTTGAAATTGTATCGTTACTTGTGATGAAAAATGGATCCTGTACAATAATCGGAAACGCTCATCACAATGGTTGAACCCAGGTGAATCGGCCAAATTCTGTCCCAAGCGAAAGTTGACTCAGAAAAAGGTACTGGTAGACTGGTGCTGGTGTCATCAATACAGCTTCTTAAAATCTGGCCACACGATTACGGTAGATCTGTATTGTTAGCTATTGCAAACCATGGTGGAATAGCTAGCCATTAAACAACCTAGACTGGTCACTTGCTCTAGCCCACTTCTGTCTGCTTCAGGACAAAGCTAGACCACGCACTGAACAAAAGACGGTCGGTAAATTAGAGGAGCTGCGATTGGAATGCCTCTGACATCCACTATACTCACCGGATCTTGCTTCAACGGATTACCACGTTCAATCAATGAACTACCTAAAAAATTGCGAAAGTGCATAGATAACAATGCTACATACTTTGATTGATTAAATATATACCTACATATTTTTTTTCATATAAAACGACAATTTCATATTTAAGGAATAAATAAGGTTATTTTGGCCTTTTTAGTGCTTATTGTTTTTTGAAGTCGGTTTTTATTTTTTCGATTAAATCATATTTCTTATGTTTTAGTCGGCGGATAAGAATATTGTTATACATTTAAGTATATTAAAAAGAATAAAAACACGACTGTCGTTACATTAGGTGAACTATTGCATTATTTATTATTTTAATTACGGTTTATTTATAAAATATTTCTAATTTATGTATTATGATACAATATGGACGCATCACTTTCACCAAAAGTGGTTGGTATATAATCCCTAAATTCCTCTAATTTAGATGGTATATAATCGCTGGGGATTGTTTCTACTTTCCGGATTATTCACACTAAACGCAGCATATCTACTTTAGTCACATCGCTGTACTTTGTGACTATTTCTATTATTTTAATTTTTCTTTGTGACTATTTAATTTTTTTTTTAGAAATTTTACTATTAATGGTATTATAATTTTATTGTGACTTTTTATTTTTCTTACAAATATTACAAATTTTATTTATAATTTAAGTTATGACTATATAGTTTATTATTAACCGAAGGATATGTGTATTTAATTATCTATTTACTTCAATGATTTATTTTATTATAATTATATATTTACATATTTTATTTTTATGCATATTTTTATTTAATTCAATGTTTTTTTTCATTTTCGCTTTTTTTCTTTTTGTTTAAACTACTTTTTTTTCTTTTGATTATGTTTTCTTTTAAAACTAGTATTTGTTTAATATGTCTGCCCTAGAACAAGTGTTCATACTTAGTTGGGCGACATGGGACCGATCTTCGCTATATGCGTGACACAACTTGCTGTGGGTTTTATTTAAGTGTAGATATTAAATATAATTTGTTACGCTTGTTGCTTATTATGTACATTGCTATAAATAAATAAATAAATAAATCAGTAATTCAGTAAAATAAGTAGATACAAACCTAAGATATCGCTCTGTGGAAACCATTTTCTAATGATTACATTTCTCGCTTTGTGTGGCATGTCGTCCATTTCCCATTTCCAAAGAATCGTTTGTTTCAGACTACCAAAAACGTTGTTAAGTGTAACGATTTTATCTTCAGGCATAAGCTTACCAAGTAAAATTGAGCCCATGCTGAAGTAGATCACGCCGTCTTTAGCTTCATCTAATTTTTTTTTAATATCCTGAAAATTTATAACAAAAGTTTTAAACGAAAGTCGTCCTAGAGCAGCGGTTCCCAACCTTTTTGAGGCTATTACCCATGAAGCGGGTTAGATATTAGCAAATACCACAAAAAAGATTAGTTTAGAATATAAATTAGGTAATACATTTTTACACATTAAATATACATCGTTTCTTCGATTTTTTTTGCTCTTATTTTCATTGCCACCACTGTCTAAATTATACTTTCACTTCTGTAAATTATGGCAAATGGGATTGTTATTTTCTAGGCTTTTTCCTATAATAATGGATACTCGCTACTAAGCTTTCGCGAAAATCTTGCTAGTTGTGTGTTTTCATTATCTTATAATGAATAAAATATTGGAATTAATGGCATTTAATATTGTTTCTGTTTTATAATCTGCTAACCACCCTCTGCCTGGATAGAATGCCATTATCGTTCCAATATCGAAAACCTCCAGTAAATAATTTTCAAGGCTTATTTTTGTTCCGATAATAATAAGGCATACACTCATCGATACTGGCGAAATCTCCAAACAAGAAAAATCGAATAACGGGATTTGTTGCTGGTTATTAGAGCATCTGAATCAAATAATGTAACCTGACACTGAACTATGCATATGCAGATGCAAGTTTAACGGCGGCACATATAACAGATATATATACCTCCACTTTCACCATGAAAATGGCATCAGACTGAAGGAAGATGGCATCAGACTGTTGTAAGCAATTAAGAGGCCAATGGTTTCACCTGCATATATGTAGTAAGCAGTCATATTTTGAAATGTTAGCGCCTAGATTCCGTACACTTGCATGATAAAGTAATAGTCACCACTAATGGTTTATCATAAATATGTGTATGGAATCTATGGGCTAACATGTCAAAATATCACTTCATACTATACGCAGGACGCACTGGACTAGTAAACTACGTAACGAACCTGTGGCAGTTTTTTCAGTGGTTGCAAGTGAATCCCAGCGACTTCAACGATATTAGGAAGATATGATCTGACAACATCCATCGAAAAATGTGTGTTGAGGAAAACCAGCGAGACGTTCTTTTCTATATCCGTTGGTTTTGGAAGCGGTTGAGGCAACTTCTCGTAGAACCTTTCACTGAATTTCTCGTTGAGAGGTCTGAAATAAAACTCTTTCGCTAGCAACTCCCACATACTGCAGACCACATTCCTCAGCCTCTCCCAAAGGTTCATCTCCTGCGTCAAGTCCAAAACCTCCTGCGGCACGTATTGGAGGTTCATGGGATTTCCCATGTAGTGCTCCACCCAGTGCGCCCCTCCGAAAGTCGTGTACGTTATCAACGGTGCCTTATACTTGTGTGCAAGAAGAAAGAAAGGTGGAAATCGAAAATCTTCCGATATTATGAGATCGAATTTAGTATTGTCATTGTCGACGAACTCTTTTATGGCCTTCGATTCCAGAACCGTCTCTGTGTACATTCTCAGTTTGGCAAATTCGAGAAATATGTGTATCATGAACGGTTTTGGTTTCATCATTTCAAACATGTTTACTTCTACGTCTGGAAACACTGAAATATCAAATGTTTACTTAAAATATTTCCATTCCATTTCTTGCAATAAATTAATCATCTTTACATACTTGCATTTGCTGGAAGTATTTGATCAGCTTGTATATGATAATAATTACTCGGAACATCATCTTCCTTGAATGCTGATATTACTGTCACGTTATGTCCGCGATTTGCCAGTTCAATAAAAACATTACGAAACACATTATAATGGGAAGTGATATAAAAAGGCGACAGACAAAGAATATTCGCAGATTCACCAAATTTAATAAAATATATTACTCCCAGGAGAACACAAGTCCACGATATAGATTCTTTCATATCTAAAATTAAAGCCACACACGTAATAATTATGTAGTATTCCAGTGTACAGACTACTACTACTAAATAAATAACATGCGGAAGCACCAAAATAGCACATAATTACCGAATTTATTTTTATCTTCTATGTTTGACGAACAAACTGATTTTGTTTTCTTTAAGTAATTATAAATAATGTAGGTCGATATATCGCTCGGCGGCTGACGCCGCGCACTGCTACAATCACGGAATAAAAAGTACTGAAAACGGTACCTACTCTCCGCAATACAAGCTTCTTTCGACCTATTAATAGCTATTTTTATAGTCATAACTCAATTGAATAAGATTAAACATATGCGGGCAGCGCTCGAAAGTCATCCACGCGTTTCCTTCGACGTTGCTTTCGTGTTTTCCGTCAGAGCTGTACAGTAAACTGTTGCAAAATTAGAAGCAACGCTTATAATCTGCAAAATCATGGTAGAATTCCTACGGGAATCATAACTCACGTTGATTTAAATGCGATTTAATTATAAAATAGTCGTGGAATTTCTCTGTTGACATTGCTTTTCCCTAGGGGGGATTCAATGTACCAATATTATACAAGCGTACTTCATAAGGATAGTCAATCGTCCTGGTATATTGCAGATTCAGGAACAATTGGGGGCAAATAACCCCCTCCACCCCCCCCCCCACCTCCACTCTCTTCCACCCCTGGCCACAAGATGATCCATGTAACTACCTATACCTTTGATTGACCTTTTGGTTTCAATACAACTACACAGTTTTATTGTCAGTTTTCGGTTATTGGCGATGATGACGTCACCAGAACAATACATTGCAGAGAGTAGCGCGGAAATAAGTGCCATTTCGAACCACACGCTGTTTCAGTCAATATATCGTCATCGTCCTGGGCTTATTTTACTTTTTCCTGTAGATTGCGGTGCAGGAAAAATTCTCCGAAATAGGCCACTCGCGATTTAAGCATAATGAAGTCCTCCGCCTACATTCCTCCTTCTGCCCCACCAGTACAGAAAATTACATCCTTCATTCCAGTTCCTGGTTCCTAATAAACCTATTTACACATTGATAAACTGGGTATAATATACTAGTTTTGTAAACGAGCACCATGCACAGGATTAAGGCCTATTTTTGGTATTCAATTTTAATTTTATAATCTATAATATATTTTTTTTTAATCTACAAATATCGGTAAAATCAAGCTAAAATGACATAGTAATTGATTAATTCCGATTATTAAAATAGCCTAACTTTATTTATTTATTTATTTATCTGCAATAAATTGTATAGACGACATGACAGGCCAATCTTAATATAATACAAAAACAATAATATAATACAAAAAACACATGTGCTCTTAATATTAATTAAGGTACCCGCTTATTACAAAAGCGTCGTAAGGGGCCGTGCACATATTACGTAATCATCGAGGGGGAGGGGGGGGGGTGGAGCTGAGGCTTACGCTTGATTACGTGGGGTAGGGGGTGCCCGTCCTGATTACGTAATCATTTGGTCACCGCATTGATTTTTTTGGTCTAAACCTGCACATTAAATGTGCATATTTAAATGTATCCTTAAATATTTTTTCTCTTTAATACCGTCTTTACAGACACTGCGGTCTTAAGATTGGGATCTATAAAATAAACCAATGAGTTTGAAATTTAGTAAATATTTTGAATTAATAAAGTGCATTTTTAAAAGCATTCTAAAATGTTTTTTCCACTCACCGTCTTCAAAAACTTTACAAACGCTGGATTCACGATTTTTTACATTTTCCGCAAATTCTCTTGATTACGTAATCTTGGAGGGAGGGAGGGAGGCAGGCGGCTGATTACGTCTGTTGACATGGGGAAGGGGAGAGGTCGAAAATCCCAAAAACGTGTTTATGTAATATGTGGACGGCCCCTAATATAATAAAAATGGTTTACAAACGAATAACATAAAATGGTATAATTATGTGCCGTATCTAATTCATTTAAGATCACAATTTAATAAGCGCGTATTAAAACTCACTCAGGCTACACGAGCAAATCACTAATTTGCTCGTGTAGCCTGTTCAGCAATGCTACAGATTTTGACAGCGGGAATATTCTTCTTTGCATCGTTCTGTCAAAATTTCTCGGCAGATCAACAACACGTGCCTGTGAGCCCGTTGATAATTCGCAGGTACAAAAAAAACAACTTGTAACGAATAACTTTGAATAACTTGCAAATGTGGATCAACAGTGAACATGATCTCCGCTGTACAAAGTTGTTGAATCCGACCATGCATAAAAGAAATTTACTGGGATAAATGTAGGGATGTCCAGGATAATAACCGAATTTCCTGTGACAAGACCCGTATAAATCTCCTTTGGACCTTTTCGATCTATAATATATAAGAGTTCTCATGGGTGTCGCATACTATACCGATTGCCTCCAGCTTACTGCGAACTAGCGCATTGTAAAGCATTCGAATCGACACAGAGTTCGTAAAACTTTTGGATTTCTCAACAAAAACACGAGGATGCTGAACGCCACTTTTTCAATCGTGTCAATATGAAAATTAAAGTTCATTTTACCGTGGAAATAATCTCCGAGGTCTTTTATAATTTAAGAATCTACCCATTTATGGCATATTTGTATAACAATGAAGTACGCTTCCTGGTGTAACTAACAATTGATCATTTGGCAGGGTTAGAGTCCAGTTTGTTCTTTAGGCCCCATTGTGTTAGGTTCTCGATGTCTTCCTGCGAACTCATATAAGTGGTAGTCCTATTTACTCTTGAAAATATTTTGAAGTCTTCTTCGAACATTCAAGATTGATCCGATTTCAATACACTTGGTAGGTCATTCACCATTATCAAATTTATCCAAGGATGTCTTGCTAAGGATGTCTCGAAAGGCGAATAATGACACTCGCCTTGGTGGTGGCGGGGTGGGGGAGGGAGGGGGGGAGGGGGGAGACAAGAGGCATATATACGAAATGGCAATAGAATTCTGTATTTTGAATAATTATAATCATTAAATCTAATTATTCAACGTATTGTCTTACTCTTGGACCAGGAATGGGGTAAAGGCGGCCCGCGGGCCAAATTTGATCCGCAAGCGCTTTGAATCTAGCCCGTGCAGGACGGATTCAAAATCTTGAAAGTAGTGATTGGTACCTACATACAACTAGATAGATTTAAAAAATGACAACTGTTTTTTTATGTCCAAAGTGGACCTGGCTCCCAAACATTGTAACAACGTGAAAGAAAATGTATCTCTCTCTCTCTAAATTTACACTTACTTTAATTGAAAATACCAAATTAGGGCGATTTTTTCAATTTACACAAAATTATTAATATATTATACTTATGAAATCGAAGACTAACGCGGTTGTTTGACATTATATAACGAAACATGCACCCGATCCTATACAGACGAAACTCAGAAGTCGAACAGATCACGAGCTTACTTACCATACGTCGTGGGGCGTGACAGATCGAATAAGTAAGATGCTATACCCCTGCAAACCCCGTGTGTGTATAAAATCGAGTACAGCTGTGGTTTAGCCTACGTGGGTTAAACAAAACGGCCTATAGCCACTCGACTAATAGAACATATCGAAGCTGTAAAAACGTTCAGTGAGAAAAATCGGCAATCTGCGAGCACATATTGCATAGCGGAACTAACCACTGGGCGTGATTTCAAAATCTCAATGTACTATCTAAATAACAATGTTATTATCCCCGCGTGATCCGGGGAGCCTTTGAAATAAGAAGAACCCCAAACTGGAACTACGTGGAACTCTCTTCTTAAAATGTTCTCAATGCCCATCGCCAAATGCAGGAACGTAATACAGTATACAGTGAGTATTGTGTGCACGGCGGATTTTCAAAATTCGCACGCCGATCCTGCTGCCACACCGCTGTATGCGGCCTACCCGCGGAACAACGGATTGACAGCTCTTCAGTGAACCCTGGACAACAGCGGTTGCAACATCGTTGAAACGTCGGGTGAAACAAAGGACGCTTTAAATTCGCTTTAATCTTATTTATAACTAGCTGATCCGTGCCCACTTCGTTGGGAGGTAAAACTTTTTACTTGTGATGAAATTATGAGTGTGGTTCTGTTAGTACTGAGGTCTATGAGTTATTTCCTGACTGCCAAAAGAAGGGTTATATTTTTACTATAGGGTTATATTTTATATATTTGCATGCCAATTTGACTATATTACCGTTATTTGTGAGTGTCTTATTTGTGAGTGTCTTATCTCTTTAACCATTTAAGCAGTAAAAGGGAAATTATATACAGTAAAAGGGAAAAGTCTTTTGTTTTAAACACTTGAGACGATAAATTTACTTATTTTGATATGAATTCATAATTGTTGATAATATGACCAATAAATGACCTAACGATTTAAATTCTGTTTTTAATATAAAAAACTACTTTTTGTGACTTAAATATAAAATTTAGACATATGCTGTCGCTGACTTTTTTGTAGGCATACCAAGCTCTACAACTTTTCTCTAAAACTCAATCATATATCTCATATCGTGAAAACAGCGTTCGTAAGAAACGTTTTCATTCGATCGTTTTTTCTCCGACTTACTTTGAAAAATCCAACTACCACGAAAAAGTCTTTTCATTTTTCGGATTAATATATAGCCCTATGACACTCACAAATAACGTGGCTTTCTATTCGTAAAAGAATTTTCAAAATCGGTTCAGTAGATCCATAGAGTTCATCCTACAACCTCACAAACTTTACCTCTTTATAATATTAGTATAGATAATACACTTACTTTTAAAAATACACAATTTTTATTAGAACAAACATTGAACATTACACGTATTTCTCGATAATATATAGAACAGCAAAATGCATTCAAACAGTAATCACTTGTATTTTTTATCTCTGGCAATATTTTTTCCATTTTTTCTTTTGAAAATCAAACATAAAGAACATTTTATTAAAATACAAATAAATGTCACAACGACAATTGCTCCTAATGTGATTACAGCGAACACATCCAGAAGGTAGTACTCGTACCAGGGCATGAACGATGCCGGCGTTTTCATATGATATGCCCCTTTGTGCCTTATGACGTATTCGATCCAGTAAATAGCTGTGTCCATTGCGCTCATTGGTCTGTCATTGAAAATAGCAGATATGTTCTTTGCCCTTTCCATATATTTCGGGTTGTCCAATACTTCTCTGATAGTTCTATACGTTTCGTCAAAGCTTAAGTTATAGTAATCGATATATTTGGCATATCCCAATTCTTCAGCCATGAGTACATTGGATGGTTGGTCGCCGTATATAGGTATGCCGACTATAGGCACTCCACGATGGGCTGCTTCTTGCGTGCTAAGGAGACCACCATGTGATATAAAAAGGCGTACTTTAGGATGACCTATAAAGAAAATAATATTGATATAAGACATCAGTTAATCAAAATGGTGACTCTTGGCTAAACTTAAGAGTCTTTGTAATAATGTCTTGTTTTTTTATTACGATACTTGTTCAGGTTACTTGTTTTAGGCATAAGTATTTTACTTAGATACAAGTACATGAATGAAGATTGATGAGCATCTTTTGTTTCCATGAATACAGTAATTGAGTAAAATGCTCGATTTTTTAGATATCTACCCAATTCGGCGAACGATCTCGCCTCTGTAATATTTCTGTCAATTTTATTGTAAATCGTCGCCCACTCACACCGACTGCTCTGACCTCGCTAGCGCGTGGCTCACCGGAGGGCAGAGCCGTTGCCTTGCCCAGTTGAGTTTGGGTCCATGCTATGGTTAGTTAGAAAGATATGTCGATTTTTATAGACAAATCCGGTTACTTCTAATGCAAGGGTCAGGATTTTCAGGCATCGAAACAAGATTCTCGCGGGAGTGCCTCGAGGACCGCGCGTCACACAACGAAACGCACGATTTTGTAGGCTCCCGCGCATGCTAACAACTTCTACCTGTTCATGAAAAGAGATTGCACAAAAGCAAAATAACATTGCCGTAGGGTTTTGGAGGTGAAAGGTGGCGCTAGGCGCCCCGCTTCATAGTGCAAAGCTTATCAATGTGGTTTTCCCAACTCTGTAATCCAGTGATATGCCAATGCAACAGATGCAGTTGTAAGTCTTTATATAAAACTGTTACAAATGCGTCATATTCAACCACGAATAAAAAAAATATATTTATAATAATACAAACCTAAAACATCACTCTGCGGAAACCATTTTCCTAAAATGATATTTTTTGGTTTGTTCTGCATTTCTTTTCCCTCCCATTTCCACAGCACCGTCTGATTCAATTTTCCAAACACTTCGAGGAATATAGCAATGTTATGCTGCGACATGTGATGAGTTTTCAAAATAGAACCCATGCTGAAGTATATAACACCATTTTCAGCGTTATCTAAAATTTTCTCAAGGGCCTGTAATCACGTTAAAATATCAAAAATAAAGTTATGTGGATAACAAAAAAGTCTATGTGCCATAATAGTAAGAAGCTTGATAATATTAAGATGCTATTCCATAATAGTAAGATGCTATTCTTAAACTCGCAGCATGTTTTGCTTTTTTTTTATTCTCGGTGCTACTCAAACCAAGGCACGAATAAGACGCTTCAAAGTTTATAGCAATACTTTATTTCATAAGCGTCCATGTAGTCTTTTTTGTATATTTGTTTATTCACTAGTTTGCACATCAGCGAGATCCAAAAAAATGAAATTCGATTGCTTCGATACAGAATAGCAGCAAATAAGATCGACGGCTATTAAAATTACATACCTCTGGGAGTTTTCCAATTGGGTTAATATGCAGTCCAGCGACTTCAATTATATTCGGAAGGTTCGATTGCGCCCATCCCATTGAAAAATGGCCATTGACGAGGACCAAAGAAATATTCTTTTGTATATCAATAAGATTAGGTAAAGGTTTTTCCAATTTATTAAAGTAAGCTTTTGAAAATGCAGTTAAAGAAGGTCCATAATACCATTTATTCGCCATTAAATCCACTGAGGTGCAATATACGTTTCTCAACCTATCCCAAAACTTCATTTTGGGAGGAAATGTTTGAAGTTCGTACGGAACATAATGCAGATTCATGGGATTGCCCATATAATTCTCTACCCAGTGCACTCCCCCCATAGCCACATACGTAATTAGTGGCACCTTGTATTTGTGGGCTAGTAAAAACAATGGTGGATTCATAAAATCTTCTGCTATCACAAGATCGAATTGTGTATTATCGTTATCTACGAAGTCTTTAAAGGATGTCATAATATCTTCTAAGCCAAGATTATGAAAATTTCTAAATGTAAATATCAATGTCAAAAATGGTATCGGTTTGAAAATTTCAAATGTGTTGAAATCTTCGAGGTTTCCCGTTGCTGAAACAAAAACAACAGTTTTAACCTAGTGTTTTTTTACGACCACTATGCAGTCTGGTAATACTGGAAGCGACTGCGTTACTAAAAAAGTTACAATTAATTAAAACTTACCATAGGCTAGTTATCATTAAAAAAACTCGGACATATAAATTAGCTAAATATTAAAAAAACAATACTAAAAATATTCGATATACAAAATTGAGCTTTTAAAACGTTAAAAGTTGTGATTTACGAACGTGGCTGTGGGCAAAACGAAGAAAAATCGAGGGAGAAACATAAAAAATCTAAAGGAAAACTCCGCACAGATACTACTCCTTACCGCGAACAAGATAATTTTTAAAACTCAAACTCATTTCTACATAATTTATCCGTTATTACTTTTAAAGTTTACAGTTTAATTTTTGGGCATAATAAAATTTTACTAATAACTAGCCCATTGACGATTTTAATTGTTTTAGTGTTTGCACCATATTTGATTCCAGATTACCGACAAACTCAATCGCTTCCTGTGATTTGTACTAGACTGGTGTAATATCTAGGTATACAAATATGGTAAGGATTTTTGTCATGAAATGATGTAACTTTTTGCCTCTCGTCTTGCCTTGACCATAGATTAGGCAATCCAATAAAAAGATAAAAATTGGTTCTTATATGATTGAAAGTCAAAACTGATTCATAGAAAGATTTCCAGCAAATTCTGAGCAATAGGATGAGATTTTTTCCCAACACCGTGTTGTTGACACGAAATATTTATTTTTTATTTACTTATAATGATTGCAAACACTCTTCAATATAATATATCTACATAATTATTATCTCATAAAAACCGTTTAGTAATAAGTTCTAATAGCTCATATTCCTTACATTTCGCAAAAAAGTAATTAGTCAAAATTGTTAGTATACTCACGAAAATTTCCAAAAAAGGATCCATTCACTTTCACATGTCGATAATTATCAGGCGCGTCTTTTTCTTCGTATTGAGAAAGTATAGTAACATTATGTCCCCTATCAGACAGCTCCAAAAATACTCCTCTAAAGACTTTGTAATGCGAGTAAATGTCGTAAGGCGCTAAACACAATATATTAGCAGCATTTCCAAAAATTGAGGAATTAACTACCAATAAAACTATAAAACAGAGCGAATTTTTAACAAACATATTCAATCGCGTCGAAGCGCCTACATGTCAAACAGGTGTTTTTTTACATCTGCGTCGTGATAAAGATCGCTGTCTACATATATAGGTACATATTGTATGAGGCACGTTTGAATGAATATACACTTTATATGCTCTTATCGATTGTCGGTTATTGGCTCCGAGTGATAAGCCACGCGTTATATGTCTGTCTGACTATCCGTCATTTCGATGGTTTATTTTAATACGTAAAGGTATTTAACACTACACTGAGCTGTTTATACAAACAACACACGTATATTTGATATCATACATGCCAATAATCTGAAAGCCCTCTCAGTTTAGGTACTCTTATTAGTCTCGAAACGTTTAATGAGTCATTTTCGGAAATACCGCAATTGAAATCCATTTTATAGAGAAAATCGTAAACAAATACAGCTACTCAAAATCATGTCATTCAATGTATTAGAGTTATTAACTTCTACGGACGAACCCGCCACCCACAAGAAGTTATAACGATATTAGATCATTCTTTCAACCATTGGGTGAACTCAGGGACTTAGGGACAACACAGTCCACCGTCTAACTACACCAACTTGCCGATGAGAGTCCAATGCCTTACCGCGAGGCACTGGGAAGTGAAACAAGCGAGCCACACTCACACCCTCACTACCAGACGGCTGGATTTCTCTGCCCTCTAGTCAGGTGGCATGTTCGAAGTCGCTTGCGCAGCCTCCACCTGATGTTAGCGGTAATTCAATTCGAATTTATCGCGGATCGTGGTGCCCTTTGCACATCAATATGATACGGGATCGGGTGGCCAACGGGTCGTTTTAAGAGATGACAACAGGTCAACAACTACCCCGCTGCTTAGGAAACCTATCAGACCGTTTCCAGCCTCTCCTCCCTGTTATTCGCCGGAGTGCACAGTCGATTGACTAACGCCGCACGATGAGCAAACCGCCTGGCAGCGCGCGGGATCTTCCCCCAGAGGACCCAATCCCACGAGTCCTTTCTAGGTTCATCCCTCTTCAAAGATGCTACCTGATGGATGTTGAACTGAGAGTTGAGCCGACCCAAGGTAACGAGCAGGTGTTTTGGCCTAAATTGCTCGGAAACGTTAGCTGCCTAAGGTCATTCAATACAATTTAGGAATTATCAATTCGGGTGCCAGCGTCGGCACCCGAATTGAATTCGACATGGCAAACGGAACTCGTAGGTATCAATCAGTATTTCAGTCGACGGGCCATTTCCACGGTTTGTGACGTCAGCCGCTGTGCCATTGGCCCTTTAGCGGAAATTCTTGTGAGCCGGGCCCTTTGAGCCGGTTTTCTGGGTGTGGCTTCGCAGAGCTGCGCACCCTGTGACAGGTTTCATTCATGTGTAGGTACATGGATACATGGTGTACATGACATCTTTGTGGCAAATGAGTGCTGTGCTGCGATACCCGCGCTGGCGGTCTGCTAATCTAGCAGACAGCGCGGGTTGATTATATATATATATATATAATCAATCATATCATCCGCCGGCTATGATTTTAATATATAAAATTGTAATATATAATATTACATATTTTCTGTCATTAACGTATTTTGTTATTTTTCAAATCTATTTCCAATCTTCTTAGAACTTCGTTAAACATTCATATTGATATCTGAAAATAATTGTGGATTTTCGTTTCATCATTGCGTAGTTCAAAAATGAGTGTCAAAAAGTGGTCCAGGTTTTAAATATATTATATTTTTTTCTTAAACTATACCATCATTTAGGAATCATTCGTAAACTATACCATCATTAGGAATGTCCATCATATAGGAATCGTTTCAAAAAACTGACTCACAAACCGTATAATATGAACGCGCGGATTTTTTTGCCATATATAGCTAAACCGTATCAAAAAACCTATTCGTAGAAACCGTAACAGTTTGAACGGGCTGTTAAAATGAGTGTTGGTGGCCGAATGACGACCGCCAGTCATTTCCAATTTAGTTCCCTTTTTTGTCCAGGCGATCGATGATAGATAGAAGTTGGTATTTTCTTTAGTAGGTTCTCCGGCGACATCACCTGAGCTACTGCTTAAAATGGATCATGCTTTCTTTATTCCTACAAATCTTTATGATTTGTCAAAAAATAGCTACGATGTATATTTATGTATATCTATCCGGAAACAACGGTAGGTATGTGTATTTATATAAGGTGTAAGGTGTGTGTGTGTATATTTATCAGGAAAGCCCCTAACAACAATCCATAAAGTAACTAGACAAAGCACGGTGTCACACAAGGTTCTGTACTTTGACCTCTTCTTTATAAACAGAGCACTAGGAGTAACGTTGGCTTTACTCTCCTTTACTAACGCAGTAATAAATACTTGCGATTATGGGAAATTTCGTTCTTGACATTTCACTACATTTACATCGTCAGGTCCCACAAATTCAAAAAGTGATTTTTAAAATATGTGTCTGTCTGTCTCTCTGTCTGTGTGTCTGTTACCTCGTCTGGAGCCTTATTTCTTGATCCGACTTCGTTGGAATTTGACATACATATTCTCTGAACCATTTTTCTGCTCCAAAATGCACAGGAGTTGCCATACAAAACTTGGGTTTACCAAGTTTATTTTTGTTTATCCCTGATAAATAGAGTTATGGGGTTAAAAGGTAAGTTGTTGAAAGATAATTAGCTTGTCACGTATGGTATATAGTTAAGTTTATAGGCGAAGTTTTTAGTAAATTAATGTAGTGTTGAAATCATAACTAATATAAAAAATGAGAAATTTTATTAGTCAAATGTATAAAATGTAATCATATAAAAGTTAGTGCTAAATGTAAATTAAAGAGGACAATATGACAAGGTGTGAAATTGCGTTCTTGCCTTTATATATTTCACCTGGCCAACCATTCGCGACTATTCGATGAATTACAGTTTCTCTACCAAGTATGGGGTGCCATTTCTGTTATGTATTATGTCAGCCGATGTGCGGCGATCTTCTGGTGAACTCATACGAAAATAGTTCAACCTGCTTTGGTAAGTTTCAAGCTCCAAGTGCTCGCGGTAGTATAGGTATGTAATAAAACATCTTTGGAAGTCCGCAACTCTATTTGTATATACCTACGCCATATTGCTGATTCCAAAATTTGACAACGTTCGCTGTATGACGCTAACGTTCTACGAATAAAAGAGAAGTAAGTAAAGCGTTTTGAAGATATTCATATTCGAGAATGGGTTAGATATTCTGTTCACAAAACTCAGAGCTCTCAACGCTTTACTAACAATGCTATTGATGTATTTGTCCGCTGCTGATCATTGCCTTCTGAGATAGAAAAGGCAATGCTGCTGATCCATTGGTACATTTATATCTCGATGACATCACATCTATGGAAAACGGCGGCGCTTGATAAGCCAATTGTGAGCTACCGCTTTTTGTTCTTGCTTGGGCAATTGGTGGGACCGTACATATCATCCATCCCACCAATCGGTCATTTATGCTTCAGCTGTGTTCGAATAAGTACACAATTAAAAATAAGTGCCACCGTTCTTCGCTTGATTAAAATTCTACGGGATCAGTGAGTGCGCCTGGGATTTTCAAGATTTCGTTTCGGCGACTATTTACTTTCTAAATCCCTTTGCGTTGGCCGCGCGCGGAGGCAAGTTCGACCCAAATTTATAGTAAAAATCAAATAAATCATAGTTTTTAAAAATATACTTTAAATCGCTATAATAATATCGCTATTAGTCTTAAATTCTTCCACTTGTCTGTATGTTATGTAATAATCTTTATTTTCACAATGCGCGCATGTACCACTATGTTTAGGTTAGCTGTAAGACATTGCCATGTGGCAATAAGCTCGCCTTTTTTGTATACTTTTTAAGTGCAAATAAAGAGTTTATTATTATTATTATTATAATAGTAGATTTTTATAAAAATCGTAATAATGTTAAAATTATTGACGACTATTTAGAAAGAAATAAATTTAGGATGACAAATTAGAAGGTACCACTTGAAAAGTCATTCTGCTCATTTATAAATAGAACATATTTGCCTACAAACTAGCCCTTAACCGTTGTGATAATACATATTTTTTCTATTGTTAAAATTAAACGATCCGTCGACTTCTATGTTTATTTTACTTTCCCTGCTCACCAACTGACAAGTAGAGAAAGTAATGTAAACGCGCAAACATTTATTTCGAGATCAAGACGGAAGTATCTATTTTAAGCTCACCCTGAGATGTTTAAGACCATTTCCAGATGAAAGTCTGTCTGTCTCTCTATGTGTATTCCTCCACGACAGTGCCTAAAAGCTTCTTCCAGTTGAGCTGAAATTCGGCATGCAGGCATCATTGGGTCATGGCTAGATTTGAAAAGATTGATGAAATCGGTCAAGTCATATTCAATTTCGAAATATTGGACGTAAGACTTGAAATTTGGTACACAGATGCCTTATTAGGCCCGAAATCCCATTTTAGTTGGAATATCTCATATACAGGATACACTAATATTATTTATATTTCGTCATAAATTTTAATCAAACATTAACGCCCTCTCTCGGCGTTTGGCTCAACCCGGTCCTAAGCCGAGAAACGAACCTCGCAGTCCGAGTCGGGTGCAACGGAATCTTACTGGGTTTGTCCTCTGGTCGAGAGAGGGCGCTCATCGATTTTATTTGTGAAATTAGTATTCAGATAAAATCAGTCCTTGGCTAATTGCCGGGAAAGTCCTGGGATGACACAACCGATTTTTTTCTGGTTTTACTTAATGAAACCGACGCAGTACTGGTGCTATATACCTTTTAAGATTTGTCGCAAGTCAATAACCTCACTTTGTTTGTGTAATAAAAGGTTTTGATTGCTCAGGCTTTTAATAACATCGGTTTATTCGTCGTATGATTTGAGCTGCCATGTATAAATCGATCTGAGCCTTTTGAAACGAACTTGTACGTTTCATCTTACTACTAGTTTTAACTGTACAGCTGGGCGGCGAAAGGGTAGTGTGGCTTCTAGTAATATGAATAACACTACATACCTCTATAGGTCGAAGGGTAATGGGTTGGCCCCACCTAACGTATTTTCGATTAAACAACTTTGGTCAATTAAAAATCAACATAACTCACATGGTTCTGAAATCATGCCGACAAAAAAAGAAGCACCTGTATTCGCTTTTATTTTAATTAAATTAATTATTAATTGTAATTAAAACAATCACGTGGACTTTTCATGGATCAAGTTGTTTTATTCAACCTATGTTAGGTGGGACTAACCCATTAGCATAGTAGATATCTACTGTGCCAGTAACCATCGGCCTACCATCGACAGGTACGATATACGCTAATGATAAATGTTAAAAGACTTCATTCAAAATGCGTAGGCTTTAATAGAAGTTTAGTAGAACAAGTTTAATGGTGAATACAATTAAATGAAACTAGTAGAATTTATCAAACTAGTTTGGCTTGATTTTAAACATTTCGATCGTTAAGCTGAAATTTAAATTACATATAATATCCACGTAAACAAACTCCTAAGACACGCGAATCAATATTTAAATCTGCTGTATGTACCTACACGTATATGAGTATCTTCTGATATATTCTTAAGAAGTGATGATAAATCTAAAAAATATTTAACTTGTATTAATGAATTTCCATCTTTTCTTATTGCAACATTTAATATAGCACAAAAAAACAAATTCAAAAATAATTACTTGTATTTCTTATTATTACCGATATTCTGTCGAGTACATCTTTTGATTATCAAACCCAAACATAATTTTATTACCATAAAAACAAATGACATAACAGCAATAGCTCCGATCGTCATTATAGCGATAACATCCAGGAGGTAGTACTCGTACCAGGGCATGTAGGAAGCAGGCGTTTTCATGTGATACGCGCCTTTGTGCCTAATGACGTATTCGATCCAGTAAATTGCAGTCTCCATTGGGCTCATTGGTCTGTCTTTTACGATAGCCGATAGTTTCTTGATTATTTTTATATATTTTGGATCGGTGAGAACCTTTTCGATTGTTCTGTAGGTTTCATTCGTGTTTAAGTTGTGATAATCGATAGATTCTGCGTAACCCATTTCTTTGGCTCGAAGGACGTTGGACGGTTGGTCGCCGTATATTGGTATTCCTACTATAGGCACCTCGTGATGCGCTGCTTCTTGTACGCTAAGTAAACCACCGTGAGTTATGAATAGACGTACGTTTGGATGACCTGTAACAGAGTATGATTTTATAGCGAATTCATGAAATAAAAGTAGATGTTTATAATCTATTTCAATAAAACTATAGATTTATGGGCTTAGCAATCCTTATTGATAACGGGGTAGACTTGGACGCAGCCAACGAACAACAACGAATGGACGCAGCCACAAAAATTGATCTGAAAATTATGAATAAAATGTTTATCTGGGTATAGGTGATCTGTGGATAAGACATAAATCTGAAAACTTCACAAACGTCAATATTACGCTCAATCAAACCCATTCAATTGTCCAAGCATCAAGTATACTAACGTCACAGCCACACCACCAACTGTACCCAAGGTGTCAATGAACAGGTAACGATCGCCACCTGACTGCCCGATACACGATCTTATGCGGCAAGGCGCAGAAGAATTTGAGCTCTACGAAACATAATTGAATATAGACCAAGACGTTGATTCACAATAACGCCACAGTGTAACTCAGAACGCAAGAAACCGCAAAGAAACAAAATAGCTGGTTCAACAATGAATGTAAAGAGGCAGTGAACAAAAGCAAGATTTTAAAATGAAAGCTCTGCAGAATCCACTTTTTAAGAACGACTCGCGAAGATTCGGAGGCAACAAAAACGATGCTTCATAGAAAACACCATCATAAAGGTAGATTGTTTGGAAGTGTCAACGAGATTAAATGGCTAATTGGTTGAAATTTCGATTAGTGTAGATGTTGTTGAAATGTAAATTAGCTATTAAGAGTCACTGGTCGTTGCCTATCCCTACAATTTTATTTGTTATCGTCCAAGCGGTCTCTGAACTTAGGGTTCGAAGGGAGAGGCGCGTATATGGTCGCCAGGTCGGCAGACTACTCTCAGGATAACATATATATAGTTTTATTGGTCTTCGTGTATTAAACACATTAAACAGGTGCACCTTTATGGTAGAGCTAAAGCGTTCGAAACAGCATTAAGAATTTCATCCAATTAGGCCTATTACCACCAACTACAATTAATCATCTAACAATAAACACCATATTTAGGGGACTCACAAACCTAAGATATCACCCTGCGGGAACCATTTTCGTATAATTACATTCTTCGGTTTATTCGGCATTTCTTCTTTTTCCCATTTCCACAGTACTGTTTGTTTCAGTCTTTCAAATACTTGGAGGAACATATCAATTTTATGCTGCGGCATATGTTTACTCTTCAAAACCGAGCCCATGCTGAAGTAAATCGCACCATGTTTTGCGTTGTCCAAAATTGCCTGGAGATCCTGTAAATTATTTTAAAATGCACTGCCTGTATGTTGCTATTTAAGTATGTATGCAGAAATATCGAGAATGAATGATGCATAATCATATTTTCGTTTTTTTTTTCAAAGACCAATAAATGATTCTCTAGTAAGAGAGTAATTTGTTTTGGAAAACCCTCTCTGGGTTTGGAAATTATAATCTAAATATTATTTACATATTTTTATATAATTGAGTTTACAGGATTGAGATTTTAAAATGAGATATAAACAATAAAAAAATAATGGAGAGAAAGGAGATTTTAGTAGATGTTAATAAAAAATAAAACAAAAGTTTAATTTAGAAGTATCATATTCAACATTGTGGTTTTAGTAAAAAAGCTATTACGAATTAGGTTTCCGTGAAAAATAGACTAATAGTAGATAGATATATAGAATACAACCCTGTTCAAAACGTCTCCAACCTTTGATCGGCAAATATATGTATATATTTTAATCCCAAATAACCCTACTGTAATTTCCTATTTGATCATTCACACGCTGCTTCCAGCGGTTCCAACATAGTGGAAAATATTTCTGGAACGCATATTCTGAAACATTACGCATAACATCTTCTCTTGATTGGAATAAGTCCCTTTCAGCGACATTTTCAAATTGAGGAATTATCCAAAAACCAAATAGATCCATGCCTAGGGAGTAGGGAGCCTAATAAACTACTGGAATTAGAGAATTCGGAATCCTGCGAGACTAAAGTCCACATTTAAATAATTCTATTATTATTTTGGTTTGTCGAGGGCCTAGCAGGACGTGGTTCGTTCGCTGTCCACTGATGTGCGGCCATATTTGAAACGGTTGTACCATTCCTTTATCAGTTAACCCCTCAAATGAATGGCGATTAGCTCGGGTTGCCTACGGCAAAATGTATATGAATTTATATTTACATTTACATTTAAATTTACATAGAGCGGGGTTTACTATAGAGCTATAGCATTACTATAGAGCGGATTACTATAAAGCGGCGCACATTTACATTTATATTTACATTTATATAAATTTATATACATTTTGTATACATTTTGCCAAGGCATCCCTTAAGGGACGCCTCACATTTGAGGGGTTAAATGCTTATGGTATTGTCCCCGAGAGCCTATTGAACGGTGTAAATGTAAAGGTTTTGCCAAGCTTTTGGTAAAATTCGATGCGATTTCTAATAAGTTCATCCAACCTTGACAATGCGGCGGACCCACACTATTTACACTTTCTCACACATTGCTAAAGTACGGGGCAAAGGAACGTTCCGATGGGGTAATAAACCGAGCTGTCAACAAGGATGCGGCTGACGTCGATATTGCTTATCGATAAATTACGCTTGCTCGATGAAACAGTATTATACATCTGCATTTATTATAGTACCGATTGTTATATTTATTAATATTTTCGGTTTAAGTATTATTTTAGAGTTAGAGTAATTAAATAATGACCTAATTATGTGATTTGACTTATTAAATGAGTACCTAATAGATAACTGATTATCATAGCATGGCATATCATAGATCATTATTAATTTCTAAACAGTCATTAGTAAAATGTTATCGTGGCATTTTGTAGTAATGAGTCTCACATATGTATATTATAAAATGCTGCGCGGATAAAACATCATTACTTGACTATCAGTTGAGCAATGGAGAACATATTTTCTAACCTGGAGCTCTTGAAGTTGAAGGGTGATATTAACATGCAGACTCGGTATTTTATACATAACATTTTGTCATTTTTTGATAAACTGAAAAGTGACCCAACAAAAGTTTCACTGCTCAAACTCAATAATATAATAATCTGATAGATAATCTGCGAAGGTTGCGACACGCATTCCTACAAGCAGGTAGTAAAAAGTGTGCGGCCGGCCTAATAATTTATTGCCTCACCGGAACGTTCCATTGGCCCGTACTATAGCGACTGAAGCCTTCGGCATTTGACTTCCTTAATAAATTTTTTATCGTACTTAATACATGTAATTTCGTCGGGTAATTTATTATCAAAACTTAGGCTAATATAAAAAATAACAAGAATCTTTTGAGACTGAAATATTCAAAGCAAAAAATATGCAGGTACCTCTGGAAGTTTTCCGATCGGGTTTATGTGTATCCCAGCGACTTCAATTATATTCGGAAGATTCGACCGCACCACATCCATTGAAAAGTGGGTATTGTAAAATACCAAAGAAATGTTCTTTTGTATATCGAGAATATTTGGTAAGGGTTTTTCCAGTTTGTCAAAGTATGAATTCGAAAATTCAGCATGATTAGGTCCATGGTATAATAGCCTAATTATTATCTCTACTCCAGTGTAATACACATTTCTAACTCTATCCCAAAAGGTCATTTTGGAAGGAAATTCATGCATTTCGTATGGAACATAGTGCAGATTCATTGGATTCCCCATATAATTATCCACCCAATGCGATCCGCCGCCGGCCAGATAGGTAATTAGAGGGGCTTTGTACTTGTGCGCTATTAAAAATAGGGGTGAATAATAGAAATCTTCGGCTATCACGAGGTCGAAATGTGTATTATCATTATCCACAAAGTCTTTCAACGTTCTCATTATTTCTTCTGAATGTAGTCTATTTAAAGTTAATATAGTAAATATCCATCTGACAAATGATACTGGCTTGAAGAAATTGAACGTATTGAAGTCTTCAGAATTTAATAATGCTGAAACGAAAACAAAATATTTAAAAAAAATGATAAATGTTTTCTTTTGGCATGCAAACTCATGCATTTAAAATTTATACTAGGAGAATTGGGGTTTCACAAAAAACCTTCCCATTTAAAAGTCATTAGTATATTTTCATAATTACCCATTTATTAGCAAACTAATTTCGCGTAATTCACTTTCTAATATAATAATGTGTTGGGTGCTTAAAACAGATAAATGTATTCGGTCTTTCCGGATTTTTAAAATTGCCAGTTGAAATTTTTAGTTAGGATATATTCTATCTCTAGCATAATTAGGTAGGTAGGCACATATAAGGAGACAAATAGTAAGATCCCGTATGATACGCTTCCGCGCGGTGCCGTTCTGTTGGCGGTTTTATTAAAGTTACTTTAAGATATTAAATTGAAAGGAAACTTGATAGCTGGGATAAAGGAAACTTCAAGCCCAAATTGTAGGTTAACTTGTCAGCGATCGGAGCGGACGGTCGAATCCGCTGCCATAATTTCCTGTTACAATTGTAATTCGCTCGCTTGCGCTTCTATTATATATACTAAAAACCGATATCGAATCCTGGAATCCTCACTAGCGACTATTAAAGGTTGTACAAGCAGATCGCACCTCATTACATGGCTTCCGGACTATCGGGTTATTAGCACCCTGCCAATAGTCTCACTAGACCCCAGATAATTAGTGATACTTTTAACCTACCACCATAAGCAAAATAAAATGATTTTTAGTTTCGGCGTCATCTTAAGCGATTCTATCATGCTGTCGATTTTCGCAGTTCAAGAAGTGTTCTTTTTGATGTCGCCTAATAACCCTAAATCAATATACGCCACATGTGTAGCAAACAGCCCGTTATGAATAGGCTTTTATTCAAGTTATTCAAACTAGCTTAGAAATGGATCCAACTTGGTTTAATTAAAAAGCTGTACTTTCCTCGTAAGCCTGATTATTAGATATTTTCCAATTCTTTTCCTGTTTACCAATTCTCAATATTTGCCAATTTCAGTAATTACATTTAAGTTTTCCGAATAATCTAATTTTATATTACTTTCATTAGATGCATATCGCATTCGTCTATCATATCTATCTCTCAGAAATAGTATCAATATCACCCGTTAAAATAAGGCAGTATACTTTTTTCGAAAAAAAATCACATAAAACTTAAAACTTGAAACAATCTTACTCTGAATTCCTCCAACAAAGGAAGTATTGACCTTTACGTGTCGAAGACGTTCCGGCTCACTTTTTTCTTCATAAGGTGAAATAATAGTGACATTATGACCCCTGTTAGCCAGCTCTAGAAATACACTTCGAAAAACTTTGTAATGCGAGGGAATATCGTAAGGAGCTAAACATAATATATTAGAAGTATTTCTGACTGATGCACTATTCACTTCTAATACAAATATTACACAAATAATAATATTCACAAACATGTTCTATCACTTCGAAGCGCTAGCTACTTTAAATATATTCTCGATTGGGTAACCGATTGCGATCCGTTCCAAATAAATACCTAGCCGAACAGATGAAAAAACTCGTTAAACAAAAGTAGTTTTTACATAATGTGGAAAAAACAATTTTATTACTGTTAAACCTTATTGGTATTTAGCCATATTGTTTGTATATAACCTTCTAAAATTTTTCCTCGCAAACATGTTAATCCAGTGTTAAATTATTTAGGTATATCGAACAACTGTTTCCAATTAATTAATATTAACTTTATTTTTAAATAAACCTCGAAATACGTAAACAAAAGTTTGAGGTATTTTAGCGACTCGACGACGAATAAAATGATTTCGAACGGTATAATTTATAAAAAAAATAATAACCGTTATATGTTAAAAATAGGTAAACATTAAACATAATCAACTTCTAAACAAATAGATATATAGACAAATAGATATTAACCTAAATGGTGTATTTACAGTGAAAAAAGTAAAATATGTAAAAAGTTTTTTACATATTAACATATGTAGTTTTTTGTGTATATTCTTATACACAAAAAAAATTTTTTATTATTACTTTACAATTTTTTAATATTATACATTTTTTTTTAATTATTACTTTACAATTTTTTAATATTATACAATTTCATATAGGTTTACCCTATTTTGATAACATTATACAATCTTTATTATAAACTCCTCTGCCAGAAATTAAGACTGAAGTTTCTTCTTTTATTTCATTGAGCATATGGAGGTTTTTTTATTTTTATTTCGATTTAATGGCTCGTTGATAACAAACTCAGCCAATTGTATCATATTTTAAATGTTGGTAGCATTCGAAATTTGAATTATTTGGTAATGTCACTTTCATTTAGGAAATGGCTTTGCCGAAGTGATCAATAGTTTAATTTTTTATTTTTTCGCTTGATTCGTCTCAATTGAAGGCATTTTGTGTTGCATAAGGATAAGCCCAATTTATGAGATATATGGATGAATAATGATCGTTAGTCGACTGCAAAAGGACCTTTAAACTTACATTGCACCGTGAAAAGTCGTGCACATCCGTAAGTATATCTCATTCAAACATAAGCATTTCCCAATACAAGCTGGGATTTCCTTCGCTACTTTTTAAGTAGCTTTTACTAATTTTATTTTAAATAAAAACATCATCCTATAAACGGATTTCTTTACAAACCCTATCAAATAAAACTATATATATATATATATATATATATATATATATATATATATATATATATATATATATATATATATATATATATATATATATATATATATATATATATATATATATATATATATATATATATATATATATATGTATATATATATATATATATATATATATATATATATATATATATATATATATATATATATATATATATATATATATATTTATATATATATATATATATATATATAAAATTAGTAAAAGCTACTTAAAAAGTAGCGAAGGAAATCCCAGCTTGTATTGGGAAATGCTTATGTTTGAATGAGATATACTTACGGATGTGCACGACTTTCGACGGTGCAATGTAAGTTTAAAGGTCCTTTTGCAGTCGACTAACGATCACTATTCATCCATATATTTCATAAATAGGGCTTATCCTTATGCAACACAAAATGCCTTCAATTGAGACGAATTAAGCGAAAAAATAAAAAATTAAACTATTGATCACTTCGGCAAAGCCGTTTTCTAAATGAAAGTGACATTACGAAATAATTCAAATTTCGAATGCTACCAACATTTAAAATATGATACAATTGGCTGAGTTTGTTATCAACGAGCCATTAAATCGAAATAAAAATAAAAAAAACCTCCATATGCTCAATGAAATGAAAGAAGAAACTTCAGTCTTAATTTCTGGCAGAGGAGTTTATAATAAAGATTGTATAATGTTATCAAAATAGGGTAAACCTATATAAAATTGTATAATATTAAAAAATTGTAAAGAAATATTGTAGAAAACCGTATAATATTGTTATATTTGATAAGGTTTGTAAAGAAATCCGTTTATAGGATGATGTTTTATTTAAAATAATTTTTATCATATTTTAAATGTTGGTATCATATTTTAAATGTTAGTAGCATTCGAAATTTGAATTATTTCGTAATGTCACTTTCATTTAGAAAACGGCTTTGCCGAAGTGATCAATAGTTTATTTTTTTATTTTTTCGCTTAATTCGTCTCAATTGAAGGCATTTTGTGTTGCATAAAGATAAGCCCTATTTATGAGATATATGGATGAATAGTGATCGTTAGTCGACTGCAAAAGAACCTTTAAACTTACATTGCACCGTCGAAAGTCGTGCATATCCGTAAGTATATCTCATTCAAACATAAGCATTTCCCAATACAAGCTGGGATTTCCTTCGCTACTTTTTAAGTAGCTTTTACTAATTTTATTTTAAATAAAAACATCATCCTATAAACGGATTTCTTTACAAACCGATGTAAAGAAAATGTATAGAGATAGAAAGAAATATATAAAGATATACAGAGAAATGTCATAGAGATGAATACGACTAGTGTCGAAATATTCTCAATCATATAATTTCTTCTAAAATAAGTTACTAACATCCATTTCTGTTACAGAAACCATCCTCCTATACTTATTACATCCAAGGGCATACAGTAATTCGGCTGCAATAACTAAGAACATCATAGGTTATCAATTGCGGAAACAGGTGCCGCTGCCCTAAGTATTTAAAGAGGACATTAACTATCGTTTAAATGTTTCTGGTCCACCAGGACCCCAGATAAGTAACTTTTCATGAATCTAATTTTATATATTATTGAAAATAATTTAAGAAAAATATATATATATATATATATACATATTTGTATATATATATATATATATATATATATATATATATATATATATATATATATATATATATATATATATATATATATATATATATATATATATATATATATATATATATATATATATATATACATATATATATAAAATTAGATTCATGAAAAGTTACTTATCTGGGGTCCTGGTGGAACAGAAACATTTTACCGATAGTTAATGTCCTCTTTAAATACTTAGGGCAGCAGCACCTGTTTCCGCAATTGATAACTTATGATGTTCTTAGTTATTGCAGCCGAATTATTGTATGCCCTTGGATGTAATAAGTATAGGAGGATGGTTTCTGTAACAGAAATGGATGTTAGTAACTTATTTTAGAAGAAATTATATGACTGAGAATATTTCGACACTAGTCGTATTCATCTCTATGACATTTCTCATATGAGAGAGGTAGAGGTTTTTCCATTTTGTCAAAGTATAAGTTGGAAAATTCGATATGTCTGAGTCCGTTGTATAATTCGCTCATGATTATATCTATCCCAGCATAGCCTACATTCATAAGCCTATCCAAAAGGGTCATTTTAGAAGAGAATGTTCGCCATTCGTGTGCAACGTAATGCAAGCTCATGGGATTTCCCATATAATTATCCACATAATGTGCTCCGCCGAAAACCACATATGTAATTAGTGGTGCCTCGTACTTGTGAGTTATTAAAAACAGGGGTGGATAATTAAAATCTTCAGCAATCACGAGATCGAATTGTGTATTGTCGTTATGCACAAAGTCTTTGAATGATGTCATAAGCCCTTCTACGCCGTAGTTATGAAGAGATTTTATTAAAAATATCCATGTCACAAATGACGCTGGTCCCAAAATTTCGAACGAGTTGACACCTTCCGAATTCGTAGATGCTAAAATGAAAGAAAAAATAAAGTTCTACTATAGTAATCTAAACCAGTAAAGATAATCACGGTTATACACTAGCGCCAGCCCGACCCTCAGCCAAGGCTCGCACGAAGCATCTCAAATTTACCTAAAGAAAATCAAAAATAGATTTCTTTGAAAATAAAATTTCTCCACGTTTAAATACATATCGAACCAGAAAAAAAATGTTGTTCGTCTGTCTGTCTGCCTCTCTGTTTGAGTTCAATATCTTAAGAACGCGTTATCCGATTTCGAAAATTCTTTCTTCAACCTATTATTAGGTGTTGGGGGCCGTCTATAAACTAAATCAGGAGCTGCGATACAAACAGACAACTGAGAAATCACATTTACTTGTAATCTAAAAACCGTTAATCGAAGAAAATTTTATAATCGGATTATGCGTTATTGAGCTACAGTGATAGGCTTGAGGCCATAACTTATGGGAGTTATGGCCCTAAAGCCCTAAAAATCCCTTATCTTTTTGATCGCGCTAAACTCAAGAACCACTCAAGAGATTTTGATGTGGTTTAATTGTTGTGGTTAAAGGTGTCTGTATAATACCATATATCTCAGAACTCAGGGCAATATATCTCAGAACACACGGCAAATTTAACTCAAAACTTGGAAACTTGGGCATATATATGGGTTCTGCGAGGATGCCAGGGTAGCGGAGTAAACAAACAACATTAGGAACATTGGTGCCAACATTAACACATCACAACAATATTAACACATATCACACATACACCCTCATCTTCCCACACATAAGTAATTTCAACATTACAAACACATATATATTCATAAATACAACATTAACAACACATATAAAGGACAAGCACTCACTCCACCAGTTATTTAATTTGTTTCTTTACTTATCTATAAAATAATTTCCTTTTTCAAATTGAATATTTATCATGCCGCCAAATTACTATTCTGCCAGTAACACGGAAGAAAAGCGGGTAGCCGTTAATAACAACAGCGAATGCTAGTATTATTCTCGCCGATGATGATTAGGGGTTGTCCACATATTACGTAAACACGTTTTAGGTATTTTGACCCCCCCCCCTCCCCCATGTCAACAGACGTAATCAGCGGCCTGACCCCCCCCCTCATAAGATTACGTAATGAACCGTATTTGGGGATAATGTGAAGAATCGTGAACCTAGCGTTTGTAAAGTGTTTGAAGACGGTAAGTGGAAAAAAACATTTTAGGATGTCTTACAAATGTACTTTATTAATTCAAAGTAATAACAAAATGTCAAACTCTTTGGTTTATTTTACAGATCCCAATCTCCAGACCGCAATGGCTGTAAAAACGGTAGTAAAGGGAAAAATATATTAAAGAATGCATTTAAAAATAAACTGGCCACTCTGCGTGACAGAGCGCAGCTCGCTTGCCAGCGCCCGCAGAAACAGGCCCGGGCGACTCAATTGCAGACGAGCGCGTGGAGTATCAAGCATATCGTTCCAAGGGGTAACTTCAGGGCGGCACTGCGGTATTTCCGTGCAAGCTTAGACCAAAAAAAAATGCGATGCGGTGACCAAAGTTGATTACGTAATCAGGACGGGCACCCCCTCCCTCCCCACACGTAATCACGCGTAAGCATCAGCTCCAACCCCCCCCCCCCTCGGTGAATCCCCTCGGTGATTACGTAATATGTGGACGGCCCCTTAGGACTGCCGTCGGCCAAAAAAAGTGAGAATCATTGCTTTAGTCTAATTGGATTAGATACCTATGATTCTAATTATTTAAATTGGTTGGTTCTACTCACGGATATTTCCAAAATACGCGCCATTAACCTTCACATGATGAAAATTTTTTGGTGCATTTTTTTCTTCGTAAGGTGAAATAACAGTAACATTATGTCCCCTATTTGCTAACTCTAGAAACACTCCCCTAAACACTCTATAATGCGAGAAAATATCATAAGGCGCTATGCACAATATATTAGAACTTTTTACACAAATTGAAACGTTCAATAACAATATAACCATCAAACGAAATAAACATTTAACAAACATTTTCGATCACTTCGTAGCGTCACTTCTAACTAGTACGCATTTAAACCAATTTTATATATAATAATCGCGTAGTATTACTACTAAAATTCGTATTTAAATGCCGAAGAAGTGTTTTGTACAGAGCACTGCCTACCCGGTCGCAAGACCTTGCTGCATATATAATTTTTATTATAATTACACACAATTATCGCGCGCTCGCCTATCGGCGGGTTTAAGTACCATATACTGTCATTCAGAGCGCACAATGCCAGCGCACTCAAACAAGTAAATATATTAAAAGGAATAAAAAACACGACTGCCGTTACAAAGAGTCGGTATTGAATGGTTTCGTGCAGCTTGGGCCATAATATCCATTTTGTTCTCGGGTTGGCTCTACTCACGATTCAGCTCCTATTCAGAAGCCCCTTCGTGCGGAAGACTACCCTGGGTGAGACTCTCGCGTCTCGGGCCTCAAAGCTGGTGGACCGGTTTCTCCTGGCGGGATTGTATCCCGGCGCCCTTGGACGGTTTGCGCACCGTTCGGCGACGCCAATCGGTTGTGGACTCTGAGTAATTGCTGGAGTCTGGAGACTATTTATTTATTTAAGAATTAATTACTATAAAACATTGTTTTTGCTTATAAAAATAACAGGAACCGAATGGCAAAACCTTATCCTTTCGCATATTTGATTCTGTTACCCTACTGGGACGTAACCAGGACAGAGGTATCCTGAAGGTTAAGTCCAGACGGAGATATCCTACCAAAACGGGTAATTAGGGGCGAGGCTCCACGCTGGGTACCTTTCCCGGTGCCTCGCCGTAAGGCGTTGGCCTCTGATGGGCTTGTTGGCGGAGCTACACAGTAGATTGTTTTGTCTCTAAGTCTTCTACGTTCATACCACGGCTGAAAGAACGAAAACATATCGTTATACCAGCCTGGGTTGACGGGTTTACCCGTTGTAGTCGACTCCGTCCTACTGCAGTTACAAAGGGAAACCTACTGTTAATATTTTTTTATCCTGTTTTTTTTAATGGTTATTTGTGGTTTATGTATTTATCCATATAAATACATATATATTTTCGGATTGTACTCGATCAGACCTTTCATTTGACACTAAACACTATCGTGTTTAGTGTCAACACTATACACGAAAGTGTCAACACTACACACATAAACACTATCGTGTTTATAAATATATCTATTTATGTTAATTTATTGACATTTGGAGTTTGGGCATTTAGACAACTATTTACTTGTCATTTTTGGTATTAAGGTACCCTATGACACTCGGGATGACGTAATGTTTCTAGCAATTCCACATCCTTCTAAATCGGTTTGAGTGTTTAGAAGTTATAGTGGAATAAAGACACGAGAAACATACATAGATGAATCCTTAACACATTAAACTTCTTTTTTGTTGGGCAGTCTTGTAAAAAGATAATGCATCCTTATGATATGATCGGAACCTAACTGAAATTATGTAATAATTTTGAGTTAAAATAATAATACGAAACAACTTGTTTCTTTCTTTGATGTGTAGGCCCTTTAAAAATTGAATTGTTTTAAAATATTTCTAAAAGTCTTGTGGTATTGCACTCTCCTACTTTTTCGCGATTTCTTAAAAAAAAAGAGTCAAATAACAACGATGTCCACCACTCAAAATTTTCACATAATTTGATTTCAACTAAGTTTCTGTAAGAAGATATATGAATGGGAGAAATTCAATAGAGCATTTACTCTACATGATAGATACAATAATCCTCGGATCTTAAAAATATAATATAGCCAATTCAGTTGCATATTCATGCAATTATTGGGGGCATGGCCGAACTCAACACTCTGAGCTGAAAAGACGGGTATGCTGCTGTAACCTACTTACGAGGTTAGCAATGTTAGCTCCTATCATTTTTTCTTTTTTGATCAGCGTAACGATTACAAAACACAGTTTCGCAATAAGTCTTTTCAATGGGAAAATAACAATATTTTGGGTAAATTATAATTTGCCTAGTTTGCTTTACTTGTAAGTATAATTACTGCTAAAACATGTGTACTGATTAATCATTACATAGTATAAAATGAAGTCGATATTTATTAATATCTGTTTATCTGTCTTCTTCTTCTAAACCACCCAACGGATTTTGATGCGGTTATCACTATTAGAAAAAGCCATAAACGAGGAAGGTTTTTGTATATAATTTGTAACTATTTTGTACAAAACGGCTGAACTTTGACGGTGTTTTTCAAAAAACGGTTTTCGTTCGTTTACATAGCTAACGCTGACCAAATCTTCAGAGTATAGGTCCTAAAAAGGCCTACAGAAAAGTCCGAGATAACATGTGTCTATCTCCTAAGGTACAACCACAATAACTATTTATATCTATTACAGATTTGTAAAAAACGATAGGTTATTTGCAAAGCTTTTTTTCCAATTCATTATTAATCGTTATCCAAATAAATACGTTAGTTACTTTGTGCATGTAATATAGATTAAAATTGTTTTTTACTCTATATCATTCAAATGAATACTTTAGAAGATATCATGACACTTTGCCGTCCGCGCCACGGTCTATAAATATAACGTCGAGAGTCGCGTCTTGCGTTAGTATCTAACGTTACCTAACGTTAACTTTGCTTTAGTATCTAACGTTACCTAACTTAACCTAACGTTAGTTTATCAACCTAAATGTAGTGATAATTGCCAGATGTAACGTTTTCCTTAAACGGCGTTATAACGGTAATATTATGACCACGCTGAACTAACTCCAAATATATATATATATATATATATATATATATATATATATATATATATATATATATATATATATATATATATATATATATATATATATATATATATATATATATATATATATATATATATATATATATATATATATATATATATATATATATATATATATATATATATATATATA